>CM074190.1:12670205-13149982 GCA_037179385.1 Holothuria scabra | reverse complement strand
CGCAAGTGTCACGGAGCGATCAACAGCTTTCCCTGGATATTGGTATTTGGCCATGTGAGAGTTTGACTATTCTCTAGCGTCTACTATCTATTTAGAAGGAGCAGGCCCCAATCAATCGATACAGGCACAATTTGAGAAGAAAAAGACCACACAATAGAACTGTCTGGCCTGCATGGACCAAACGATCAAATGAGGATTGTATTTGCTTTTGAACAAAATCAATATTGAGGAACACAGTATGGTTGGCTATAGTGTACATAATAGAAAGGTACTTAGATGTAAGCTTAGTTGAACATAGTGCAAGAAGAGAATACTTCGTTTAAAAGTTTAGTTTAGTAACGGCTCGCTTTGCCAAAGAATTTCGAGGAAAAGGTATGCATCGCGAGAATCTGAAATATGTCACATCCATAACAAAACATGTTGGTTAATGCGAACAGTAGTGTGCCTTTGGAATTGTTAGACCTGTCTGTTACACCAGAAAAATGATGTACACAAAGAGTACTGTCGAAGGTTCCCCTTGCGTGGATTATATTTTCCTGTAGTATCAGGAATACATCTTGAAGGAAATGAAGCTGACTGAAGTTGACGGTGAAGTATCCTTTCTTTTGCCCTGGTATCAGTAGAGTCGGGTCACGAAAGCACTATTTTGCTTATCGGCTGAACAATTTGATGTACGGTAAATTATACACAATAATATATGTCTTGTCTCCATCATTCAAAACGGAATGGATCCATCTCTCAGGTCAAGACTGGTAAGTGTTTTCTTCCTTTGGCTATGGCAAAAAGTAGGTCTTGAATGTCATTAGCGGCAAGGTTTAATTGGTGCCATTCATCAATGCTTAAGTGGATACATTTTCGTCGTGAAGGACTCTTTCTTGATGTAATCCGTTGTATACAAACATATATTCTGGGACCTTTATTTTTCACAGTCATAGATGCAGTCTTGCTCAAAGGATAGTCAAGCAGCGACTGAGAAGGCATCGTACTTAGGTTTATTCACTTTTGAGAAAGCGTGAGGAGGTTTCGAGGTGAGTTGAAGTTGGAGCTGCATGGGTTTTCCCACAATTGGTTTTTGCCGGCTGGTTTCCCGTGAACGAAGATTGTAGTAATACATCTTCCCTTGTGAGTTCATTAACGTTTGTCATGAAAATGACATAAAGGTTCAGTGTTGTTTTAACGACTGACATCTATGAAATGGCGATTATGACATCCCCTTCATCCGTTAAATCACACCCAAAATTGACATTGTAATAAGCTGTAAGCGCCGGTTCTACAGATCACAAACACCGCAATGGCAGGATCTTTCAGATTCGAGGGTTCGATTCCCTCAGGTGTCCTTACTTGTAGAGTCAGCTTATTAAGCCTATGCAAAATGTCATAACTTAAACATACTGCTATGGACGTTTTTCTAAACTTTTTCTCGCAATATAGCAACATTGAAGGCTTAGCTTTGCGCAATTTTTTCTCTTTTTTTTTTGTATTATCATTCTGCAACTCGTGTCGTCATGGCAACATTGGTCTCATTCTTTTTCAAAGTAAGGAATGCTAATCATTACAGCTTAAGTAAGAACAAACTGGGCTTTTAAAAGGTAGATCTCGTAAATAAATAATACTAGGCCAGTCATTTTAAGGATTGCCATATTGATTTTCTCACCAGGTGACTGTGCTAATATTTTACTTTATGCTATGTCATATTTAGCGCAGTGCAGTCGTATAACGGTAGTATTGTTTTCTTTTATTATTATTTTTTAACTTGAAATACAAATTATAATGTGGATTTAGCAAAGGTAATTTTTCAGTGTTGATAGGAATCGCTTTAGGGGCAATGTGCACCTCGATATTTAACGTCGTGACAGGTAATTGTTTATTGTTTGAACAGGTTTTAGACACATTGTAAGGAGTGCAAATATTGATTTCTCAATAGCTTTTCTAGGACCATAAAGAACGATCAGAGTGAGTACCTTAGCTTTGAAATGATAAACATGACCCTCCGTCATCTGTTAAATTACGTCAAACATTGACAATGTCTTAAGCTGTAAGTGCCGGTTCTACATATCACAAACACCATATGGATGGATCTTTGAGATCCGAGGGTTCTGATTCCCTCAACCCAGCAAGCAAGCCCGGTTGGGCCCCAAGTGGGTTTTACTTGGGAAGCTTGGGCTTAGTTGGGCTTGGACTGAGGTTGGTATTGTCATCAGGTTTGGCCCCAATCAGAGCCCAATCGGCCCCAAATGGAACCCAATATGGTGTGCTGGTTAGGGAGGTGTCCATACTTGTTCACCGACGGCTCATAGCCTCAGCAATGTCATGACATGGACAGACCCACCCTTTGGTTTAGCCTTTGCCTAACAAAATATCGTTATTGAAGGCGTACCATTGCCGAGAGTTTTTGAATCATTAATGTATAATTTTTGTCGTCATGGCAAAACTTGTTAGTTTTTTCGGAAGTAACATACGGGTGTTGCTCCTAGCCTTAGGTAATGGCAACTTGGCCTGAACTGCCTATTACTATTCAGGCCGCGTGTATACATAATTTTAGGCTAGTAATTTGATTGTGATATGCTGATTTTTTCTCAACCCTGTTACTGTGCTATAACATTTTGCTTTTAGTTTTATATCACTTATGTGCATAATGCCAAGTGTTCGCCATTGTCAATGTTCACACAATTTGGCACAAATCCTTTCAGCAAAACAATGCAGCCATGTTATGATATTTTTCAGGTTGTTATTTTTAGAGTGTAGGCCACTGTACTTTACTACGTCAGTGAAACCAACAAAGTTAGCGATATGACGGGAAGGGATCAGACCGTATGTTAGTTCACTCACAATAATGATTTGTGACAATGGTCGTGATCGGGTACAGTGCAGTAGAGGATGGCTAGTTCCACGCCGTGTATTACCATGATCAATGGGCAAGTGTGGCATACTTATAGCAGTAAGTAAAAATAGTCCAAAATAAACTTTTAGTTTTCTTATTTGTATTTGAAAATGTTTTCTGCAAAATTAAAATTCACATCCCCAACTCAGAAAGGGCCAAGCAAGAACCCTCAATTTATTAGGCCGAACAATTTTTACACCATCCCTGAATACCAGGTTGTGAGGCATATTCTTTTTCAGTCATACCCAAAACGCCTGCCAAAGTGAACACAATGTACAAATTCTTCAATTGGATATTCATACTCTAACCTAACCAAGCGTGCTCCCAGCCGTCGGACTTGCTCCGGAAAATCGGTGTGGTGCTAGTGGGCGCATCTCTGGTGCTCGAGGAAGTGCTCATATTTCTCGGGAATTCTCAATGTGGAGCCAGAAGCGTAGTCGGTCGATAAACTTCATAGACGTTGCACTACCAGTTGGGTGTGTTGGATTGACGCTAGACGAGCAGCACGTGAGGGCAAGCTCAGCCATGGTCGGACTAATCGGTCTGTGTACAGTATGTCGCAACAATTTGATGTCATTAACACGTCCAGACACGCTTTTTTCGACGAGTGAAGAATTATCGTGATTTTTTTTGGGGGGGGAATTTCGAGTCTATGCATGCATGTTTGTAGGCAAGCTTTCGGTATAGCCTCTTTTCGAAAGTCTTAATTGAGGTCTTATCGTTATGTCGTTGTCCGATTGTGATACACCTGACCAAATGGTAATTCCCTCAGTCTCCTTATGTTTGTTAAACTACTCACCAATATGTCTTGGTTGGAAAAATGTTGACAAGGTCCAAGCAAACGATTCATGACTGAGACAACTTATAGGCTAAACCTAAATGTTATCCACATAGAAAAAAACACTCCCTACTTTGACGTTACGAGTCTTCACAGACTGACTGGCCTTTGCAATTGGTATCTGTCAGGCTCTCCTTGCGTATGTGGGACAATCGGAACAGAGAAACATATCTAGAAATGTTCTCCTGAGCAACGCATGAAGCGCCGGATCATAGGACTTCCGTCCTCCAGGCCCATGATTGCAGTATGACGGAGCAGAGAAGTATATGTCATGGTGTTGTTCATTCTGTGTGATCCATGTGCTCATGTGCCCGAGTGTTCTATGACGCTTGATCATCTGCTCCAAGCGAATGGATTATATTTAAGTCCATGGGGACTCGTGTTCCCCACATTAAATAACACACCTTTGTGAATGCAACACCTTAAGCATGTCTCACCTTTGTCATATCTGTCGGGTGCCTTTTACCAGAGGCTTTAATCTTCGTCGGCATATAGAGCGTGTCCACAAGCACCCTCATGGGGACCTTGAGATGGACGGTGGGAACTCTAAGAAAGGTATAGGGAAGGGACTATACGACTCTCCAGACGAGGCCTCATACAAAGATATCTCAGAGAGTAACATAAGCAACAGTGTATCAGAGCATCTGGAGGAAGACAGCATGACTGGCAGTAGCGAAGCTGACAACACTGATGTCTGCAGCGACACCGAGGAGTTGGCAGCAGCGAAGAGGAGTCCGAAAGAAGACGGCACTGAGACCGATAATGATGAAGAGGAAAACGACTGTCATAGAAATGTGTATTGTCCGATCGACACTTGGGAAAATCTAGTCAAATTGCATAAGGCCATGGGTTTCATTTTAAATCGAGGATATTAGATGTCGTACAACCAAGCATAAAGTATAACAACTCGAAACTCCCGGAGTTGAAGATCATCTGTCTCTTACCCGAAACAGTCCTTCAGTGGCAGTCGTCTTAGACTCGACAGCATCGCCTAGTGTACACAAAACGCGGACAGTGTGTCATTACTACACATTACCATGTGGTTACTGAAGTTGAAATGTTTCTGTTAAAGCCTTTTCCTACTGACAGCGAGTGCTGATACCCTTTATGCAAGAATAGTGTTGGAAAACATGAAGTAGTAATGTAACCTAAAACATTTTCATTGTCTTTCATTCTTGACCACTTCTTTTTCTGTGAACTGTGATTTATAAACTCATGGCAATGTGAGAAAACGAACAACTGTGATGCGTAGAGGGTTTGAATTGCTATAAACGGATGGGAAAGGGGGGGGGGGGTCGAGCTCTCCCTAGACCAGGTTACAAAGTGTTTAGGACAGGGAAAAAGTGCCATTTTAAGAAACGGATGGGATCCAAATTTTTAAGTTGACAAGCGATTAAACGCAATATAGCCAAATACGTTCGTCCCATTCTGACCTCATTATTCTCCACGGCTTTTTTGTTTTCATTATTGCTGTTATTGTTTTTATTATGTTATGTACAGTGGTCGAACGCTGGTCTTTCGGGTCATATTAATAACGTAATTCATCCATGGGGTGCCAGTTGCTTTTTCGCGACTTAAGTTAGTTACCTACACGGACCTATGGGTTCTCGAAAATTTTAGCAAATCGGAAATAAGCCACATTTTAAGACGCAGTGTGTACAAATTTTAAGAAAAGGGTGTTAATCGTCATGACGAATGTCGATGGTACTAGGAAATGGAACGGTAATGTATCCTTTTTTCAGCATGCAATCTATATATTACTGTACGAAGCGATTTCACGTCGTTGGCTTTATTTGGATGGGCGCTGTGTTCAAAATGTATTAGTTCCCTTGATTTCCTTAAAACAAAATTTACTTTAATACTTTTCACTTAAATGACCTGGAACAAAAATTAGTTTTTGAAGTGGCGTTGCTAAAGATAACAGCAGCTGATGCCGTTATCACAAAGAAGGAACGTCTGGCTTGTAATGCGATCTCCTCATAGTAAGTTTAGTGCAGACCTATGGAAAGTAGGGATATGCCAAGAATATGCCGAGCCATGTACTGTCGCGACCAGCGTTTTTAGCACTTTTGTAATACTTTTAAGTGCATCAAATCGTTATTTTTAATAGCCTGCAGAATAAAAACCACGCATCGCTACTGGTGCCTTTGAAGACCTGCCTTACATTCTGATTACATAATGGTAGTCTGATGGTTGCTCGTCAAACCTCTTTCAGAATTTTTATTCATTAATTAGCATTCCACCGTGCATGCTCTACTTCTCCGAAAGCTGCTCCAGTGTTCATGATCATATGTTCCGATTGTCTACCAGGCACGCTTCGACCCGTGCTCCATTGTACTTCACCGCGTATGCTCCTTCCTACCCCGAAAACTCGTCTAGAATGATGCGCATATGCTCCTGTGGTCTGCCACGCGTGCTCCGACCCGTGCTCCAGGGTACTCCACCGATTATGTTCTTCTGCCCCGAAAGCTGCTGGAAGTTTTCATGTCCGTATACTCCGGTGGTCTTCCACGCATGCTCCGACCCGTGCTCCGTGATACTCCACCGCGTTAGATCTTCTGCTCCGCATGCTCTTCTGCTCCCAAAGCTTCTCTGGTATAACGCTCATATGCTCCGGTGATCTGCCACGCGTGCTCCGACCCGTGCTCCAGGGTACTCCACCGCGTATGCTCCTTCCTACTACGAAAGCTCCTCTGGAATGATGCTCATATGCTCCGGTGATCTGCCACTCGTGCTCTGACCCGTGCTCCAGGGTACTCCACCGCGTTTACTCTTCTGCTCCGAAAGCTCCTCTGGAGTGATGCTCATATTCTCCGGTGGTCTGCCACGCGTGCTCTGACCCGTGCTCCAGGGTACTCCATCGCATTTACTCTTCTGCTCCGAAAGGTGCTCCAGTGTTCATGTTTATATGCTCCGGTCGTCTATTATGCATGCTCCGACCCGTTCTCCATGATACTCCACCGATTATGTCCTTCTGCTCCGAAAGTTGCTCCAGTTTTCATGTCCAAAAACTCCGGTGGTCTTCCACGAATGCTCCGACCCGTGCTCCGTGTTACTCCACCGCATATGCTCTTCTGCTCCGTATGCTCTTCTGCTCCGAAGGCTTCTCTTGTATAACGCTGATGTGGTCCGGTGATCTACCACGCACGCTCCTACCCGTGTTCCATGTTAGCAGCCTGTCGCCATTATTCTCCACGGCTTTATTTTCTTGTTTTTATTAATGCTGTTATTGTTATTTACAGTAGTGGAACCTTAAATCCAGTCAACGAATTGAATTGGAGGCCGGGTGCTTTTCGGGTCATATCAAAAGTTTAAAAAACATAGGATGCCAGTTGCCTTTTCACGACTTAAAGTAGTTACCTACAGTTGAGTATGGGTTGTCATTTTTTCATGAAACAATCACCATGTATGCTCCTATTCTCCAAAAACTGCTCCAGTTTTCATGGTCATATGCTCCGGTGGTCTACGGGGCATGCTCCGACCTGTGCTGCATGGGCCTCTTTCGCATATGCTCTCCTGCTCAAAAGGCCGCTTCAGTGATCATGCTTATATGCCCCGATGCTTTACGACGCATGCTTCTTCCCTTGCGCTAAGTCCCCCTGATCTGCCTGTGAATCGTCGCCCTGCTGCCTTCGTCGTGAGTACGGATCCAAGCTGTCGTCCGGGAGAACACTGGATTGCTATCTACCTACCAAAGCGAGGACCTCTAGAATACTTTGATTCATACGGCAAACCGCCTGAAGTGAATTCCATTCGAACATTTTTAGCTAGAAATGGTGACATTGTTAAGATAAATCCAAAATCATTACAGGGACCTTTATCGTCTGTGTGGACATTACTGCATTCATTATTTGCTTCATCGATGTAGAGGCCAGTCCATGGAAACCATCACTGGCCGATTTAATGTTGATCAACAGAGAAACGATAGGGATGTTTTACATTTCACGACCCATCTAATGATAACGTAACGCTTCTGCTATGTCAGTATTATGTCTTATTTGACCAAATAGGTTACTATTTTGTTTGCTGTAGATTCTATAAATATTTGTACTTTTGCGGTGGTAGCTTAGACGGAAAAAAAGGAAAAGAGTTGCAGTCTCAAAACGCTTATCAGACTTTATTGCAATCAGCACCACATAGGCTGCGACCTATTTTCTGGTGACTGAAACAAATGATCGGAGCAAAGAATCATGGTCGGTTGCTTTTCACGCTTTTGGGCGTTGGTTGGGGCCCTTACGACGTTTTCTGTAACATAAGAATCCGAATTGACTTATACAGGAACAGACCATTCCTGTCTCCTCGTCGCCATGACATGTATTAACAAAAGGAGTGAATGTTATGTGAATGCGTATCTTTTGTATTGTTAAAATGAATAAACAGAGCTGCACTCAAATTTCTTTCTTTGTTCTCTTTCTCTTTGTATAATGCCTCATCCAATAGTCTCCCAGATATTCCACATCTACCCAATGTAATCTTCATCCTTACTCGCCCATCGTAAGAATATTTACCTGTTGCCTAGCAACAGCCGTCCATCAACCAAAATAAGTCACTCTCGAGATCAATCATGACCGGACGTGGTAATGACCTTGACCGTTGCCCATCACCAATGACGTCACCCAAGAACGTGGCAATGACCTTGACCGTTGCCTAGCAACAATGACGTCATTCCCATGCTGGCTTCTGATTGGTTCGGGTCCATAAAGCTGGCTCTAACTACTTGCCTGTGCTCTCGTTTTTACCTTCATGAATTACTTTGGACACTTTCTTGTCTATAGTGTGCATATTAATCATAGGCAGGGATTTGGTATGAGGGTGTTGTGACTTAACCCCTCTTGAAGCCAATGCTACTGCCACAGTAATAACATGTTTTACAGTATTCATTATTTTGAAAGCCTTTCGACGCTGGCATTGTAATTTTTACCTTCATAAATTACTCTGGCCAGTAGCTTGCCTATAGTGTGCAAAGTCCTAAGCAGGGATTTGGTATAAGAGCGTTTTGATTTTTATCTCTCTCTCCACTAATGTTGCAGTTTTTAAATGTTTTGTGTTCATTTATTAGAAGGTTCGATCTATGACAGTCATCTTATTGTAACCTTCATAAATTACCCTAGCCAATATGTTATCTATGCATAATCCTAAGCAGGGATTTGGTATGAGGGTCTTTTGATTTAGTCCCTCTAGAAGCTAATGCTACTGTTTATATGTTTTACAGTGTTCATTATTTTGAAAGCCTTCTATGCCGGTGCTCTCATTTTTACATTAAGTTCATAAATTACTCTGGCCTAGATCTTATCTATGCATAGTCCTAAGCAAGGATTTGGTATGAGCAAGGGTGGGATTTGATCTCTGAAAGTGGTGGGCGAATTCGGGGTGACAACCAAACTCCCCCTAACGGCGTGGGGTGTAGGGGCTCGCCTTAGGGCCCATCGTGGGGGTTCAGGGGGCGAAACCCCTTGAAGCTCCTGTGTATTTACGAAATTGTAGGCATATAAATGATGCATTTTATCTTCAACTTTAAAGTACATAAGATGGACACTTAACAGAACACAAATATCACAATTTGACTTTCTTCAATTACATCCTTACTCCATATGATTAAAGTCGGCCAGAATCGATAATACAGAGGGTGCGGGGAGGGAGAATGGATTACTTAAAATTGAGGTTCTTCAGGGTCTTTCTCCTTGGTGCCCCAGATCTTCTTTTCAGAAAGCTAGGGGCCCTTCATATGATGTGAATTCAGCCCTTGTCTTTGATGGGGCGCGCGAACGAAAAATTTGACGTTTAGGACGTCTCAATAATGAAACTGAATGAAAATTACAGAAGGGATGGGACCACTTCAGTGGCGTAGCCAGGATTGAATTTTTAGGGGGGCCTAGGTAACAATTGGGGGGTCTGGTATCTCCGAGGGTCAGGCGTGACAAGACTATCTAAGCGGAGCGCCACCATCAGTTGGCGAGGAGCGAACAAGAAAATTTCGGGCTTTGCAAACCCTCTAGATGGCCGGAAACGGCACTTCCCACCCGTTTTAAGCTGTATGTACTCAGCCTTGAAAAACGAATCTCATATCTGACACTTCTCAAAAAATGAAAATAAAAAATCAATCTATGAAAAATTGTAATACATACATTTTTAGGGACCCCAAAACTGGGCATTTCCGATCTGTGGGACGAAAGGGAACCGGTATCTCCCTTCCCCTTGAGGAAAATTGTAAACTTCAGGAGGACGTACCGTAGATCACAAATGCGGCAATATTTGAATGGATTTCAGCTTTGATAGGAAAACCAAAAGTAGTTGTGTCCCCCTCTGAGAAATTTTCTTTGCGTTAGATTTCCTAGATGCAAAATGGTGCCATGTTTGGCAAAACTTTGAACTGATTATAGGCCTGTGTATTACGTTTTCCCTTTTTGGGGAGCATGAAAATTTCAAAATGCTCATTTTTAGTCTTTGTAGAGATTTTACAAGTGACATACATACTACCAGTAACACTTTTTCCGGTTTTCAGCGGGGTCTAGATGTAAAATGGTGCAGTATTTGTATGAGGGTATATGAGGGTGTTTTGATTTGTATCCCTCTGGACGCCAATGCTACAATTTTTATTAGGTCTCTCTATGACGGTGATCTAATTTAATCCTTGGTACATTACTCTGGCCTATATTTCTTGTTTGTGCATAGCCCTAAGCAGGAATTTGGTATGAGGGTGTTTTAATTTAATCCTCCTAGAAGCCAATCCGACTGTTAATATGTTTGTTTCACAGTGTTCATTATTTTGAAAGTCTTCATTTGGTGTAAGGGTGTTTTAATTTTTATCCCCCTAGAGGCCAATGCTGCAGATTTTTAAATGTTTTAGTGTTCATTGGAATGTCTTTCTATGCCGGTGCTTGAATTTTAGCATTTGTATTTACATTGTACAATCGTTTGTTATGTTTACAAAGTTTTTGTACAAAATTTCACATTAGGGTGTTTTGATTTCAGTCCCTAGGATAAAGAATCCAAATGTGTTTCATAAATTGCATACATTTTGGTAGCATTTATGAAGCAATGGACATTTATTTTCTGTTTTCATAAAAAACAAAGATTGGAATCAATGAAGGGTCCCTGTGAAGAACATATCCAAAAGCTTAAATGCCATACCAAAGTTCAGTAACCATACTAATGTGGACAATTATTTCCTCATGTGCCACTCAATATCTGATTATTTTCCTTTTTGAATAAAATATATTATTTCTTGCCCCATTGCTGTTGAATTTTAGAAAAAAAAACAGAGTAAAGCACGCAATCGTGACAGACATGCATTATTTTTGCTTGATGTAAGACATAAGTTGAACTAATGTGCATTATTTGTTTTTTGCTTTTGGAGCCAATAAGAATTTCACAAGAAATCTTGGCAAATGATTATTCCAAGGTCCATGTTGTTATTGGATGTGTTTTTTCTGTGAGAAAAGTAAAGACATTAGACAGTAAGTACGGAAAATTGCTAACAAAAGGGAATTTTTTTCATTCAGCCCCATGCATACAGATTTACGAGAAAAATTGCAGGGATGATGAAGAATTTTCATTATTTGAGGGAAAATAACTCAAACGTGCAAATTGTAATTTATTGGAAATCTTTGAAATGCTGTTTAACTAAATTTATAATATTTTTGCAGTGATGTAGTTATAGAGATATGTTATCCGATTACTCTAGACTTGAGTTAGAGCATATCCGACTTGCAGCCGGGAGGTCTGAAGTTTGACTCATACATAAGACTTTAAAATGAAACCAAACCACCTGTCATTGTGTTTGGTGTTCAGCAAGAACAATGCAGTAGGAAACAAACCAGTGGGCCAAAACAAGGATAAGGCTGTGGTCGGTTTAACGTAAATCATTTGGTTAGAAACTGAATAGTAAAACCTCATCTACCTAATTTTGCTTTTAACTAACACCGTTATAAAGCTTCGGAGTTCGTGAAGACATGATCTTTCGTCTTTTTCTATCGATTGTTATGCGTATTGATTCTATCGATTGTCATGATCAAGTCCAAATTTTAGCAGAATACTGTACTAGCACTGTAATAAGCCCCAGTATCCAAATGTGTCTGAATGTTACGTGTACAGATGTATGAAACGTAAAAAAATCAGTGTCCACTATCATTATTTGGAAATATTAAAATTTTGCGGGTCATTCGTGCATGATATTTTTGGGGGATACTTCAAGAACATGTGCTGGCTAAGTTGCTAAAAAGTTTTACTATTTTGTGTGGAGACACGTCCAGGCGCGGATCCGGACATTTCAAAAAAAAAAGGGGGGGGGCTTAACTTAGGAAAAGCGATTAGGGACGTACGGTGATTCTCTGTATAAAAATCTCAGTAGGAAGCAATATGAAAGTGGGCTGGTCAGAACAATTTTTGACCATGTACCACTCCCTATCTCATTGACCACGTACATTTTTATGCTTAATTTGTTCCTATTTTCTACGAGCAAGAACAGTCTTTTCAACAAAAAAATCTGATTTTTTGTTAAGTTTGAACACTACTGTACTGCACACGTCGAAAATTTGGGTCCTTTTACACATTTATAAATATGGAACTTGTATTGCAAGAAATTGTTTAGATTCAGGGTTTCCCGTAAGGATATTTGAATATTTGGGGTGGGGGAGGGGGGCATTGAAGAATCTTTGTTTACTGTTAGCATATATCTGAGATAGAATGTCGACTGAAGACCGTTGTTATTACATAAAGTTATCTAAGGAGTGCGGAATGAGGACCTTCGACGACATGCAAAAAGCTAGACAACATACTTAAAAATTAAAAACATTTATTGAAGAACATTTTAGCGAAACGGCACTGTAGAGGCTCGTAAAAGTTTTCCACTGACTGCTTCATGAGCGACTACTTATTTGCATAAAGGACTGCAGGTAAGGGCGCGCGGAGCTGGCGGAAAAAATTTGCCTTATCAAAACTAATAATTACAAATAAGGAGCTTTTAATAGAGAGAATTTGGGATTCTATGAAAGAAAAGTTGGGAAACCGCACTGTATTTGACTGGTGTCTTAAATGGCAAATTTCGAGCCAGGCACAATCGCCCTCCTTTTTGTAGCTACGTCACTGCTTTGCAACATTAATCATTGATATCATTTTGACACTTCAATAACTAAAGAATTCGTCTACACAGACTACTCAACTGACAGGTTGGAAAGGTATGATGATAGGTGTGTATGAGGGCATAAATCGCGACCCCTCAGACAGCCGGTCTCCGGCTTGTAAGTAGTTGCTACGTTTCCCGAATTTTCCTTTGTGTGAACACCACTATGTCAGGGACGTTTTGCGACGAGCGAGTCGTACCTAAATTTTTCCCCTTATATACACATATATGGAGATACGGAGCTTGTACTGCAGAAAGCTTTGGATTTTGGGTTTCCTGTGGGGAAATTTAAAGAGTTAAGGGATTACTGATTTCTGCACTTCATACATTGGTGACAAATCTGAGAATGATTGTATGACGACTGAATCATTGTTGCTACATGATGTTATCTAATAAGGCCTACGAACTGACACCCTCCGATGACATTTCAAGTTTTCCAAACTTTGTTGTCCTTTTTAGACAAAATATTTTAAAATCAAGAGCTTTCATTGAGGGAAATTTGGAATTCTGTGCAAGACAGAGCTCGGAAAAGTTTATCAAACTGAATTTTGAGCGAGGAATGATGCATTCTACATTGAATTTTGCAGCGCGCCTTAAATTTTGCGTTTTTTGAGATTTGGAAAATGAAAAAAAAAAAATGGGTTCCTGACCCGGGAGGTGGAGAACAGAGGCCTGCTTCCGCCCCCTCGTTTTTCCGGGGGCTATCCCCCAGTAGCTTGCTGTAAGCAGGCTATTGTGTTTGCGTTCCAACTACTTCATTCAAATATCAAAAATCTTAATTTCGCTATTATAAATAATACTATGAGTCTTTCAACGGCTTCACTGTTGAACAGCCCACATTTCCAACTAAGTTACATGGCATACCTACCGTATACAATAACCTGCCAACTTTCTAGCGAATTTCATTCACGACCACCAAATATGACGTCAGGACAAAAATTAAAATGCTAAATTATATCTCGCGTAATAGGTAATGTCTATGTATCGAACGTATGGCCTGGTACACATTTACCACATACAAAAGCTTATTAGGTTGTTCGCCGTTTGTTGTATCAGCTGCATGTATCAAAGTACACTATTCATACTTGTTTCGTGCACCACGTGACCATCTCATGTTTACTAATTCGTCCTTCAAAATGCGGGTTTCCTGTAAATGGAAACTGGACGAAGGTTTGCAGACTCTGTATATTATGCTTTTTAAGAGAGGTGTATTATGATTCTGAGAGAGCGCCATCTTTCCGCTGACTGAGAGTCTGCTCCGCAGGCTATCCCCCCCCCAGCCTCTTGCTTCTCACGCCTATGGAATATCTAATTCTGCCCGAAATACCAAGCGGAGCGCCACCATGTGTTGGAGTGGAGCGTACAGAAAATTTTGAAAAATCACGATCACTCAGAGAGCCGCCGGAAACGACATTTCCCACCGACTTGTTAGTAGAATCTAAGCAATCATTATTTTGACCTTCCGTTTGCAATAAAATTTATACTTCAATAAAAACTGAGTAAGTTTGAAAAGGACCAGAAAATTACCAGATAAAATGAACCACTACCATTGGATGTAATGGAAATTTAAAGAAATTAATCTTTTGAAAATGAGCTGGTAAAGGCATTCTACAAACTATTTGACTACCTTGCAACATAAGATTACATTGAGTATAAATTCGAGCAACTTCATTGACCGGCGAAAATCCCTTCTGAACTTCAAGGGAACATGACATAGCCTTTACAAGTTTTATCGAACTTTACAAGGATCACATGTGTTTCAGCAGCCTGATTAGCTGAAACAGAAATCAAAATCAACGTTTAGCCTAATTCTCCGTGGTCAGCATCCACAAATATACCAGGGCTCACGAGTGTCGCATTATAATTAACACTTAAAACATACTTGAAAGTTTTTGTTTTGTGTTTCTCCGATATGATTGTTTTTATTCGCTGTCCCTCTGTACCAGCAGACCAGGGGATTTGTGTTGTGAGAGAAAGGACGAGCCTGAAATAGCCCCTGGAATATTTTCGTAGATTAACATTTAGTTTATAGGTTATTGTTAATGAGACGAAAAAGGGGGAAGGGGGGCCGTGAAAGCCCTCACCCCCTTGGATCAGCGCCTGACTTCTATAATAAAAAAAAAAAAAAGGACGACGCAACCAACAAAACAGTCGAGGTAATTTCGAACCTTGCTTGTCGGTTAAATTTAGTTAGTTAGATAGAGAACTTACCGCTCAGTTTCCAACCTATTGGTTTAAGTCGAGCCGGCCACGGTCTTTTTCCAATTGTGGCTCACTGGCTTGTTTTCCATACTCCATCGGTCCCTTGCTTATTCGGAGCATCATGCACAGCGGCAGTCACGGTAGGTTCCATTTTTAGAGTCTTTGGTTTGTCTCGACCTGGGAATCTTACTTGTCGGAACTGTGTGTATGACAGCATAACGATTGCGGGATGAGCTCAGCTAAGTTAGATGGGACAATTGGTAATCTTCTTCAAGTGTTATCTGATGAAGATGGTGATATGTAACCAAAGCCAGTACACGTCAGGTTCTGTCCAGTTTTGCAACAGTATTTGTTCTTGAATAATATTTTTTTCTTGGAAGTTAACTTTTCAAATACAAGATCTCAACATCACAACTTTATTGTTGTTGTGATGAATTGTTATCACCTGGACACTTGGGGTATATTGCTGCAAAAGCCTCTGTTAGCATTTTCTCAACAAATGAGAAAGATACCAAACTTTGTCAAACGTTTGGACAGCTTCATGGCCGTCACCAGGGGAAGGGGTGCGAAGGGTTCGAACGCAACCCCCTCCAGACCCGACTGTCCCCCAAAAAATTGGAGCGGTCGCCGCTGGGTGTGGAGATTTTTTTATTTGAATGCGGTCGGAATCGTGTATGGATCGGCCAAACGGCAATCTTTCCTACGTTTTCACTACTTCTAGACTATCATGTGGCGAAGTTTCAGCTCGTCGTCGATCCATGACTATTTCATGAATATATTAAATAAAAAAGCTTACCTATTTTCCCCCTCTCAATAAAAAAATCCTAGCTTCGCCAAACAACGACCAATAGTCAGTTCGTAGCAGTACGTGTTGACGTTTTACGCTACCGAATTCATTCATTCATTCATTTATTTGTTTTTCCACATTGTCAAAAAAATACAGACAGAAGGAACAAAGCGAAATAATCGTGGATGGAATTGAACTTAAAACCCCATGGGCTTGAAAACGGAGATCGCTTCCGACGGAAAGAAACCTTGTTTCAAAACGCTTACACGCTTTTAATTAAATACCATTCCCACTTACTTCGTTCCTTTCCAACCCCCACCCCCAACCTCACTTATAACAAAGAATAAATTACCCTCTATGGTTAACAGCCTTTAGGTGTGTTGGTTACAGTCAACAATCCATAAAAAAATTTCAAATGTTTTCAATGGTGAAGGCATTTTCTGAAAGTTGCAACAGATTGTTTGGCAAGAATTCTGATTGGTAATGATTTTCACGGAGAAATAGACCTGTGCCTGAGACTAAGCTGGCTACGAGATTTACGATACAAAGTATTACGAAGCTTGTCTACATGACGCATGACATAATTAATAAAATGATTATATGCATAGAAAGAGTAAAGTGAGCCAGGAAGAAGATTATTTAGACAACGGTTGGTGAAAGTAGCTACGTTTAAGGATATGAGATCGTCTAACTTAAGTAAATTTAAATAACGAAATATTCTATTTGTGCTACTACGTAGTGACGCACAGGTGATGTTTCTAACGGCTCTCTTTAGAAGGATATACAATTTATTAAGATTTGTCTTAGTTGTGCCAGACCAAATCGATAAGCAGTAGACAAGATGGGGCAATACAAGGCTTAGATAAAGAGACCGCATAATTATTTGAGGTGGTATGTGCTTTAATTTTGACAAAATTCCAATAGTTTAAGAAATCTAATTTGAAATATGACAAACATGGTTTTCCCATGAGAGATTTGCATCAATGTAAACACCCAAAAAACTTGCACTATCAACCCTCTCTAGATGAATACCGTTCATAATATCATCTCCATCAGTATTGTCCTTACCGTAATTACCGTATAGTGCGTCTTTTCCACATTAATAGACAACTTGTTCGAAGCAAACCAGTCATAAAAAATTGAAGCTCATTACAAACAGTTCTCTCCAAACTACTTAAATTACTTTCAGTGAAAAATATGTTTGTGTCGTCGGCAAAGAGAATTAAGGAACATTTCTTCGAGACTGTACAAATATCATTTACATACAAAATTAAAAGCAGAGGCCCTAGGATGAAGCCTTGGGGGACGTCACATTTTACAGTGAGATTGTCTGAACATGTCCCATTGACAGTTGTGAACTGTTCCCTATTAGACAGGTAGCTAGAAAATCCGGAATGGACTGGGCCTCTTATTCCGTGTTTTGTGACTTTAATATCTGATAAAAAGCTATGATCTATCGTGTCAAAGGCTTTGGAAAGGTCGAGAAAAACCCCGCAACATTTACTACTGTCTTAAAGGCTTATTTATAGTGCCATCCAGGGCCAGTTCAGTTGAGTGACCAGGACTAAAAGCATATCGATTTTCATGTAAAATACCAAACCTACTCAAAAATGTGTTCAGTCTGCTAAACATTAATCTTTCAAGGATTTTCGAAAAGCATAGTAGGGCTGATACAGAACGATAATTGCAAATAGAGTTGGCATTGCCTTTCCTAAAAGGGGAATAACTTTGACTAATTCAAGTTTATCTGGAAAAATTCCAGTTCTGAGAGATAAGTTGAAGATGAGGCAAAGAGGCTCAAAATGTAGAGTATAACTTTCCTTACAATATTTGGTCTAAGATTATCGGCAAAAGCTGATTTTCGTGGGTCTAGAGAACCAGTTGCTATCTTTTCGACCTCCTCCTCAGTTGTAAGAAAAAGAAAAAGAGAACTTGGGTTTGGGTCATAAAGGTAATTATCAGGAAGTGTAACAGAGTGAATTTTTGCCGCTAAAGAAGGGCCCAAGTTTACGAAATGATCATTAAAGCTGTTGGCCATTTCGTGTTTATTAATGACAGTATTATCGCCAATTTTAAAGGTTTCAGGTAAATTTGCTTTATTATTATTATTTAAAAGGTCGTTCGCAATTTTCCAAATCCCTTCATGTCACCCCTATTCTTCTAAAATTAATCAAAATAAGAGTTCTACTTTGCAATACGAATGACATGGTTAAATTTATTTCCAAATTTTGTAAAAACTAATTTATTTTCAATAGATGGTTTTCTCAAAAGTTGCCTGTAAAGTTTATCCTTTCTCTTTATGGAAGAAATAATCCCTGAAGTGATCCATGGCGACCTTTTCTTTTTGCTTTTACCTTTAACACGTATCATAGGAAAACATTCATCATGAATATCTTTGAACAAATCATAAAAACCATCAAACGCCGAATTTGTATCATCCTTACTTAGTACATGTTACCAATTAAGGGCAGAAGTGCCTGAAACAAACAAGTGAATGTTATTTCTGAAAAACTTTGAATATGTACATCACGATATCCCTCAGGAATTTTGCACTTGAAAGAAGTATTAAAAATATCGGAAAGTGATCTAGTGGTCTAGCTAGTTATAGTCTAGCCCAGGTGCCAGTATTTCTTATAACAGGAATCAGTCATTTCATCCAAGTTGTGTTTTAGTGTAAAACAGTTTATAGTGTATAGTCCCCGTCAGGGCATTGTTCATTATCGAGGACATATTCATTATTGGAGGAGTGAACCAAATAAGAAACCGACTAAATTTTGAACTGTGAGTGTTTGATACTTAATACATTTTTAATTGTGTTAGAGGTCAAATTTATTTGTAAGTTAATCATTCATATGTGTTTTCAAGGAGAATATAGTGATTTAAATTATCAATCACCCTCCCAGATTTAGATAATCCAACGCCTGAATTGCCTCTCTTGGTATGCACCAGATTGCGCCACTTTAAGTTGAAAAATTGCAAAGCTCCCTACCATGGGAGGGGCCTCTCCCATGCCCACCCCCCCCCCCCTTCTGCTACTTCGTGGCCTCGTCCACAAAAATTTCCTCACTCATATACTCGAATTTCAAAACGCTCCCCTCCTTGAAAAAAGCTGGTGACAGCCCTGAGCTGATAGAATTCTTTTTTTTTTCAGTTTCACTGGGCTGTCCTGAATTGTGGTATTCCTTAAATTTTGTAAATGTAATATATATGTGCGTGTTGTATGTGACTAATACTTCCGATTGTCCATATAACTGTTTATGTAATTTATTCTAGAATAAAAGAAACCAAAACCAGATAACACGGGCATACGATAAAGGATGTACAGGGGATGGACAGGCATATTTAGTGTTCACACGTTTGCCCTAAAAGAAGAAACAGTTTATTGCAAATGAATGAAAACTAAAAATAGCGACTCTTCAGATTTTACTCACAGGTCTGGAAAATTACATTTCCATTTCAGGTTTTCTGATGTGTCCTTGCTTTTGTAACATTTAAAAATTTTCTGTTCGTTTCTCAGCAACTGATGGTGACGCTCGTGTCAGGAACTCAAGCACCCCCACAAACATATGCGGCTTTCCCTCAGACCCTATCAAGAAAATCCCGATTAGCTGCTGGTGGAAAGGATCCTTGATAAACGTTTTCAAATTCAGGCCTATTCGTAACCTAAATACATGTTTTGATCCACTTTCGATCTCTATTTACTTTCCTGTAGAGGTCTATGACTTCAATCCGTCACCGTGAAGTCTACAAGCTAATTTTAAATTGAAGAGCATCCCAATGCCTCTTGGTTTGGAACTGTAATCTAATGTTTTTCATCTCTCACTGAATTGTATTTAAAACCACATGGCCAAAGCTTGTCACCATTTTCCTTAAGGGTACTTCTGCCTTTCTTAAAATATTGAAGTGAGCTTCATCTGTTCTTACTGAAACCGAGTTTTGCAGGAAACAGCTCTGTTGGTCTCCCTAGGTTCGAACTCAAAGACCTTCTTTGTTTGTCCAGTCCATTAAGAGTGTTGCCTGGGTACACCTTAAATACTCTGTGACACATGTCTTTCTTCGCCTTGCACAAGTGTCACGTGACAATACCATTCTTGTTTCCAGGAACGTGGTAACCGTTTTTTTTTAATATAGACAACAGTGTAGACATTAGCGCTGTTTCGAAATGCCTCAGTATTAGAGAGACAGATTTCCTTTCACTGATTGCATGTAGAGGCTGCCATCATCTGTCTTCTACTTTCAATACCAACCAATTTAATGGCGCGCACAATGGCCAAAATATGATATTGCCACTGGACGTAAATCACCTGTAATAATGGCCACATAAAGCCATTAGTATTATATATAGACGCAAAAGCCAGGACCCAAGGTCCTGTTAGTCCTATATATTGTTGGTGTTACGGAGATGACATTGTCGGTAACTCATGGTTTAAAACCCCGATGCATCTTTATGAGTTTCTTTAATTCTCTGTACAGTTTGAATTGGTACATTTTACCATATGGCTCATGTTTTAAATGTCTTCATCCATTTAAAAATATGGACATTTAACTTCAGATGTTTATGCCAACCTGACAGTCATTTATAACTCCTCTCATACGATCCACAAAGTGCAAAATAACTTAGTAGTAGTGGATTTTATTTGCGTAGAATTTTCTTCTGCGAAAGGCACCTTTACCAAAAGGTAATAAGAATATAAACATTACCTCTTATGTTGAAAATTTTTACCCTAAGTGTATCGAAAACTATTTGGCCGTGCTTCTATTTCTAGTAACTCAAAATAGTTAGGTCAAATCCCAAACCCAAAACCACCACAGAGTCTATCCTCTTTATTGCATGTGCTTCCCAATATATCCAGAGTATTTAAGAAACATAGTAAGTTGCTTTCCACCCTTCCCATCTTCAAAAAGGTCCATTATAACCCAAAACAGAAGAACGAAAAATGAATTAACTAGTGGCACCATCTAAATTCAAGAGTAAAGAGTTGTCCTCCCCCGATTTTCTTTTTTTTTTTTTCAAATGTTACCTCTGCCTCAACTCTTCTTCTACTTCTCGTACGACATCGCCATTGGACATTTGTATCGTTTTAAAGGCAGTAAAATTCTCACCTCAAACTACAGATTTTGTAGTTGTGTACAAAATTGTTCAATTGAAACGGTTCTTTGATTGACAGTAAACCAAAAAAAGTACTCTAGCTCATGTTACACAGAATGCATGTACTGTACTGAATGTTCTGATAACAAAATGGGTCTTGTGTAAATGCATACTGTGTTTTGAGGAGAATGAGTTTCATTCAGTTATGGGAAGGACTTAGGTAAGTAGGTTAGGAGAATTGCAACTGTCTGGAGCGATGAACTTAACATCGTCTTTGAGCAATATATCGCTTGTGACTGTTCCGCTTTTCTATTCTGTACTGACGGACATGCTTGAAGATGTTGATAATTATTTACTTAGTTCGTGGTAGACGCCGGATAGATCCCGCCCTCCCTAGATGCTAGATGCATGTGACGTCCCTGTTGTACCGTGCCTCTTACGGAGATCCTGAATCAGATTCTGAACACTGAACAAGGTTCCTACCAATATCAGGCATGATGCTGTTGGACCTAACGATGACTTTGCTGTAATCACTGAGTTAATAACTACGTTGTGTCAATGGTGTTCATACTCAAAGTGTTTATAGCTTAAAAGGGCCCGAGTGTCAAATATATTCTGCATATTTTTGTAGTCGGCACGACTAGAATTAATTGGTTAAAAACTGAGCCGTAAAACCTCATTTAACTAACTAACCAATCCTGACGATCAATCATCGTTTTTGTTAGTTTAAAGTTAATGTAAAACTGTGGTGCAGATTTAAAACTGTTGAAATGATACCTGGATAAAATATTGTTCATTTGTTCAACCGAGTCCATAGTCGTAGACTTTTCCGTATTTTATTATGTGGTACCATATAGCCTCATTATTCACGGATTCTTCACAAATTGTGGAAAGTTTCGCTCGCCAAGTTACCAACCAACGCCAAACGATGACACTTCCAAAACCTGATAAAGGCAAACTGCCATTCGTATCTTAGACTTCATGAACCAAAATATCTTCATTTACAGGGAGAATAAGACTCTACATTATTAGACCGATGGCTCTGTCTGGTTGTTCATAGGCGGATCCAAGATTTTTCAAAAAAGGGGGGGCGGGGAGGTCCAAGTAACTTTTGAAAACTTGACATCTACGTGAAGCCCATCACTGGTTGGTGTGTAGCTTATCAAGAATTTATTTTGTCTAGAAAGACTTGATCGCCCGAAATTACACTTCTCGGGTCTTCACTTCTGCACTAATTGCGGATAAACATTCATTAATAAAGTTTGAATTGCCTCTAGTATCATCTAAGGTCATAGATTTTCAAAGGGTCTCATTTGTTCGTAGAATCCACGTAGTCGCTTAGCACAGTGTTTTTACAGTGCCTGTTCATGATATTAATGTATTGCAGTTCCATTGAACCCTGTAAACGCAGTGCTATAACATGACAACCAGGAAAGGCAAACACAAGTTTAACAGAAACAATGTGAATATATCAGTCTTCACAGAACGTTTATAAGAAACTGGTCACTTACTAGGGGGGGGGGGGTGTAGAACTAGCCCTGGTTATTATTAGAACACGACCAGAATACAGGCAGAATGATTACTTGCGCACGAGCTCGCAGATTGCTGTCACTTATGTCACAACGGTAACCTATCTAGGCCTAGGCCGACTGGTCTTTTTGGTACCTTTAGCTATAGTAACATGAAAACGGCGTTGGCATGCACTATACGATATGGAGGTTATTTACCGAATTGCTGTGGCGTAACCAGGATGGAATTTTTAGGGGGGCTTAGGTAACAATCATTCCACATATTTGGCTGCATTAAAATTTGTCGATGCATTGTTTGTAATTTGGACAGGAGAGCCTGCACTGCAGCTCTGTTTGTTGACTTATCCAAGGCATTTGATACTATTAATCATAGTATTTTACTCCAAAAATTATATAGGTATCGAAAACGGGGTGTGGCACTAAATTGGTTTAAAAGTTACCTCACAAATAGACAACAATATGTCCGTTACAGAAGTAAAGATTCTGATGTTAAGAAAATTACTGTCGGTGTCCCATGGCACAAGGATCTATACTGGGATCTTTACTCTTTTCATTTCATTTCATTTATCAATGATATGTATAAATGTTTAAGATTACTTAAGTTTGTACTATTTGCTGATGACACAACCGTCTATTGTTATAGCTCAAATGTCGATGAAGCTCTTCAAATTGCATCTTTAGAAGTAAATCGTGTGGCCGCCCTTACTCCAAATCCAGATATGGATTGATATGTGGATATATCTGGTTAAATAAAGCCCTTATATGGCCATATCAAGCCAGACATACAGCCAGATTCAGAAGCCTGTCCAAGTTTTCAAAAGTTACTTGGACCTCCCCGCCCCCCCCCTTTTTTGAAAAATCTTGGATCCGCCTATGAACAACCAGACAGAGCCATCGGTCTAATAATGTAGAGTCTTATTCTCCCTGTAAATGAAGATATTTTGGTTCATGAAGTCTAAGATACGAATGGCAGTTTGCCTTTATCAGGTTTTGGAAGTGTCATCGTTTGGCGTTGGTTGGTAACTTGGCGAGCGAAACTTTCCACAATTTGTGAAGAATCCGTGAATAATGAGGCTATATGGTACCACATAATAAAATACGGAAAAGTCTACGACTATGGACTCGGTTGCACAAATGAACAATATTTTATCCAGGTATCATTTCAACAGTTTTAAATCTGCACCACAGTTTTACATTAACTTTAAACTAACAAAAACGATGATTGATCGTCAGGATTGGTTAGTTAGTTAAATGAGGTTTTACGGCTCAGTTTTTAACCAATTAATTCTAGTCGTGCCGACTACAAAAATATGCAGAATATATTTGACACTCGGGCCCTTTTAAGCTATAAACACTTTGAGTATGAACACCATTGACACAACGTAGTTATTAACTCAGTGATTACAGCAAAGTCATCGTTAGGTCCAACAGCATCATGCCTGATATTGGTAGGAACCTTGTTCAGTGTTCAGAATCTGATTCAGGATCTCCGTAAGAGGCACGGTACAACAGGGACGTCACATGCATCTAGCATCTAGGGAGGGCGGGATCTATCCGGCGTCTACCACGAACTAAGTAAATAATTATCAACATCTTCAAGCATGTCCGTCAGTACAGAATAGAAAAGCGGAACAGTCACAAGCGATATATTGCTCAAAGACGATGTTAAGTTCATCGCTCCAGACAGTTGCAATTCTCCTAACCTACTTACCTAAGTCCTTCCCATAACTGAATGAAACTCATTCTCCTCAAAACACAGTATGCATTTACACAAGACCCATTTTGTTATCAGAACATTCAGTACAGTACATGCATTCTGTGTAACATGAGCTAGAGTACTTTTTTTGGTTTACTGTCAATCAAAGAACCGTTTCAATTGAACAATTTTGTACACAACTACAAAATCTGTAGTTTGAGGTGAGAATTTTACTGCCTTTAAAACGATACAAATGTCCAATGGCGATGTCGTACGAGAAGTAGAAGAAGAGTTGAGGCAGAGGTAACATTTGAAAAAAAAAAAAAAGAAAATCGGGGGAGGACAACTCTTTACTCTTGAATTTAGATGGTGCCACTAGTTAATTCATTTTTCGTTCTTCTGTTTTGGGTTATAATGGACCTTTTTGAAGATGGGAAGGGTGGAAAGCAACTTACTATGTTTCTTAAATACTCTGGATATATTGGGAAGCACATGCAATAAAGAGGATAGACTCTGTGGTGGTTTTGGGTTTGGGATTTGACCTAACTATTTTGAGTTACTAGAAATAGAAGCACGGCCAAATAGTTTTCGATACACTTAGGGTAAAAATTTTCAACATAAGAGGTAATGTTTATATTCTTATTACCTTTTGGTAAAGGTGCCTTTCGCAGAAGAAAATTCTACGCAAATAAAATCCACTACTACTAAGTTATTTTGCACTTTGTGGATCGTATGAGAGGAGTTATAAATGACTGTCAGGTTGGCATAAACATCTGAAGTTAAATGTCCATATTTTTAAATGGATGAAGACATTTAAAACATGAGCCATATGGTAAAATGTACCAATTCAAACTGTACAGAGAATTAAAGAAACTCATAAAGATGCATCGGGGTTTTAAACCATGAGTTACCGACAATGTCATCTCCGTAACACCAACAATATATAGGACTAACAGGACCTTGGGTCCTGGCTTTTGCGTCTATATATAATACTAATGGCTTTATGTGGCCATTATTACAGGTGATTTACGTCCAGTGGCAATATCATATTTTGGCCATTGTGCGCGCCATTAAATTGGTTGGTATTGAAAGTAGAAGACAGATGATGGCAGCCTCTACATGCAATCAGTGAAAGGAAATCTGTCTCTCTAATACTGAGGCATTTCGAAACAGCGCTAATGTCTACACTGTTGTCTATATTAAAAAAAAACGGTTACCACGTTCCTGGAAACAAGAATGGTATTGTCACGTGACACTTGTGCAAGGCGAAGAAAGACATGTGTCACAGAGTATTTAAGGTGTACCCAGGCAACACTCTTAATGGACTGGACAAACAAAGAAGGTCTTTGAGTTCGAACCTAGGGAGACCAACAGAGCTGTTTCCCTGCAAAACTCGGTTTCAGTAAGAACAGATGAAGCTCACTTCAATATTTTAAGAAAGGCAGAAGTACCCTTAAGGAAAATGGTGACAAGCTTTGGCCATGTGGTTTTAAATACAATTCAGTGAGAGATGAAAAACATTAGATTACAGTTCCAAACCAAGAGGCATTGGGATGCTCTTCAATTTAAAATTAGCTTGTAGACTTCACGGTGACGGATTGAAGTCATAGACCTCTACAGGAAAGTAAATAGAGATCGAAAGTGGATCAAAACATGTATTTAGGTTACGAATAGGCCTGAATTTGAAAACGTTTATCAAGGATCCTTTCCACCAGCAGCTAATCGGGATTTTCTTGATAGGGTCTGAGGGAAAGCCGCATATGTTTGTGGGGGTGCTTGAGTTCCTGACACGAGCGTCACCATCAGTTGCTGAGAAACGAACAGAAAATTTTTAAATGTTACAAAAGCAAGGACACATCAGAAAACCTGAAATGGAAATGTAATTTTCCAGACCTGTGAGTAAAATCTGAAGAGTCGCTATTTTTAGTTTTCATTCATTTGCAATAAACTGTTTCTTCTTTTAGGGCAAACGTGTGAACACTAAATATGCCTGTCCATCCCCTGTACATCCTTTATCGTATGCCCGTGTTATCTGGTTTTGGTTTCTTTTATTCTAGAATAAATTACATAAACAGTTATATGGACAATCGGAAGTATTAGTCACATACAACACGCACATATATATTACATTTACAAAATTTAAGGAATACCACAATTCAGGACAGCCCAGTGAAACTGAAAAAAAAAAAGAATTCTATCAGCTCAGGGCTGTCACCAGCTTTTTTCAAGGAGGGGAGCGTTTTGAAATTCGAGTATATGAGTGAGGAAATTTTTGTGGACGAGGCCACGAAGTAGCAGAAGGGGGGGGGGGTGGGCATGGGAGAGGCCCCTCCCATGGTAGGGAGCTTTGCAATTTTTCAACTTAAAGTGGCGCAATCTGGTGCATACCAAGAGAGGCAATTCAGGCGTTGGATTATCTAAATCTGGGAGGGTGATTGATAATTTAAATCACTATATTCTCCTTGAAAACACATATGAATGATTAACTTACAAATAAATTTGACCTCTAACACAATTAAAAATGTATTAAGTATCAAACACTCACAGTTCAAAATTTAGTCGGTTTCTTATTTGGTTCACTCCTCCAATAATGAATATGTCCTCGATAATGAACAATGCCCTGACGGGGACTATACACTATAAACTGTTTTACACTAAAACACAACTTGGATGAAATGACTGATTCCTGTTATAAGAAATACTGGCACCTGGGCTAGACTATAACTAGCTAGACCACTAGATCACTTTCCGATATTTTTAATACTTCTTTCAAGTGCAAAATTCCCGAGGGATATCGTGATGTACATATTCAAAGTTTTTCAGAAATAACATTCACTTGTTTGTTTCAGGCACTTCTGCCCTTAATTGGTAACATGTACTAAGTAAGGATGATACAAATTCGGCGTTTGATGGTTTTTATGATTTGTTCAAAGATATTCATGATGAATGTTTTCCTATGATACGTGTTAAAGGTAAAAGCAAAAAGAAAAGGTCGCCATGGATCACTTCAGGGATTATTTCTTCCATAAAGAGAAAGGATAAACTTTACAGGCAACTTTTGAGAAAACCATCTATTGAAAATAAATTAGTTTTTACAAAATTTGGAAATAAATTTAACCATGTCATTCGTATTGCAAAGTAGAACTCTTATTTTGATTAATTTTAGAAGAATAGGGGTGACATGAAGGGGATTTGGAAAATTGCGAACGACCTTTTAAATAATAATAATAAAGCAAATTTACCTGAAACCTTTAAAATTGGCGATAATACTGTCATTAATAAACACGAAATGGCCAACAGCTTTAATGATCATTTCGTAAACTTGGGCCCTTCTTTAGCGGCAAAAATTCACTCTGTTACACTTCCTGATAATTACCTTTATGACCCAAACCCAAGTTCTCTTTTTCTTTTTCTTACAACTGAGGAGGAGGTCGAAAAGATAGCAACTGGTTCTCTAGACCCACGAAAATCAGCTTTTGCCGATAATCTTAGACCAAATATTGTAAGGAAAGTTATACTCTACATTTTGAGCCTCTTTGCCTCATCTTCAACTTATCTCTCAGAACTGGAATTTTTCCAGATAAACTTGAATTAGTCAAAGTTATTCCCCTTTTTAGGAAAGGCAATGCCAACTCTATTTGCAATTATCGTTCTGTATCAGCCCTACTATGCTTTTCGAAAATCCTTGAAAGATTAATGTTTAGCAGACTGAACACATTTTTGAGTAGGTTTGGTATTTTACATGAAAATCGATATGCTTTTAGTCCTGGTCACTCAACTGAACTGGCCCTGGATGGCACTATAAATAAGCCTTTAAGACAGTAGTAAATGTTGCGGGGTTTTTCTCGACCTTTCCAAAGCCTTTGACACGATAGATCATAGCTTTTTATCAGATATTAAAGTCACAAAACACGGAATAAGAGGCCCAGTCCATTCCGGATTTTCTAGCTACCTGTCTAATAGGGAACAGTTCACAACTGTCAATGGGACATGTTCAGACAATCTCACTGTAAAATGTGACGTCCCCCAAGGCTTCATCCTAGGGCCTCTGCTTTTAATTTTGTATGTAAATGATATTTGTACAGTCTCGAAGAAATGTTCCTTAATTCTCTTTGCCGACGACACAAACATATTTTTCACTGAAAGTAATTTAAGTAGTTTGGAGAGAACTGTTTGTAATGAGCTTCAATTTTTTATGACTGGTTTGCTTCGAACAAGTTGTCTATTAATGTGGAAAAGACGCACTATACGGTAATTACGGTAAGGACAATACTGATGGAGATGATATTATGAACGGTATTCATCTAGAGAGGGTTGATAGTGCAAGTTTTTTGGGTGTTTACATTGATGCAAATCTCTCATGGGAAAACCATGTTTGTCATATTTCAAATTAGATTTCTTAAACTATTGGAATTTTGTCAAAATTAAAGCACATACCACCTCAAATAATTATGCGGTCTCTTTATCTAAGCCTTGTATTGCCCCATCTTGTCTACTGCTTATCGATTTGGTCTGGCACAACTAAGACAAATCTTAATAAATTGTATATCCTTCTAAAGAGAGCCGTTAGAAACATCACCTGTGCGTCACTACGTAGTAGCACAAATAGAATATTTCGTTATTTAAATTTACTTAAGTTAGACGATCTCATATCCTTAAACGTAGCTACTTTCACCAACCGTTGTCTAAATAATCTTCTTCCTGGCTCACTTTACTCTTTCTATGCATATAATCATTTTATTAATTATGTCATGCGTCATGTAGACAAGCTTCGTAATACTTTGTATCGTAAATCTCGTAGCCAGCTTAGTCTCAGGCACAGGTCTATTTCTCCGTGAAAATCATTACCAATCAGAATTCTTGCCAAACAATCTGTTGCAACTTTCAGAAAATGCCTTCACCATTGAAAACATTTGAAATTTTTTTATGGATTGTTGACTGTAACCAACACACCTAAAGGCTGTTAACCATAGAGGGTAATTTATTCTTTGTTATAAGTGAGGTTGGGGGTGGGGGTTGGAAAGGAACGAAGTAAGTGGGAATGGTATTTAATTAAAAGCGTGTAAGCGTTTTGAAACAAGGTTTCTTTCCGTCGGAAGCGATCTCCGTTTTCAAGCCCATGGGGTTTTAAGTTCAATTCCATCCACGATTATTTCGCTTTGTTCCTTCTGTCTGTATTTTTTTGACAATGTGGAAAAACAAATAAATGAATGAATGAATGAATTCGGTAGCGTAAAACGTCAACACGTACTGCTACGAACTGACTATTGGTCGTTGTTTGGCGAAGCTAGGATTTTTTTATTGAGAGGGGGAAAATAGGTAAGCTTTTTTATTTAATATATTCATGAAATAGTCATGGATCGACGACGAGCTGAAACTTCGCCACATGATAGTCTAGAAGTAGTGAAAACGTAGGAAAGATTGCCGTTTGGCCGATCCATACACGATTCCGACCGCATTCAAATAAAAAAATCTCCACACCCAGCGGCGACCGCTCCAATTTTTTGGGGGACAGTCGGGTCTGGAGGGGGTTGCGTTCGAACCCTTCGCACCCCTTCCCCTGGTGACGGCCATGAAGCTGTCCAAACGTTTGACAAAGTTTGGTATCTTTCTCATTTGTTGAGAAAATGCTAACAGAGGCTTTTGCAGCAATATACCCCAAGTGTCCAGGTGATAACAATTCATCACAACAACAATAAAGTTGTGATGTTGAGATCTTGTATTTGAAAAGTTAACTTCCAAGAAAAAAATATTATTCAAGAACAAATACTGTTGCAAAACTGGACAGAACCTGACGTGTACTGGCTTTGGTTACATATCACCATCTTCATCAGATAACACTTGAAGAAGATTACCAATTGTCCCATCTAACTTAGCTGAGCTCATCCCGCAATCGTTATGCTGTCATACACACAGTTCCGACAAGTAAGATTCCCAGGTCGAGACAAACCAAAGACTCTAAAAATGGAACCTACCGTGACTGCCGCTGTGCATGATGCTCCGAATAAGCAAGGGACCGATGGAGTATGGAAAACAAGCCAGTGAGCCACAATTGGAAAAGACCGTGGCCGGCTCGACTTAAACCAATAGGTTGGAAACTGAGCGGTAAGTTCTCTATCTAACTAACTAAATTTAACCGACAAGCAAGGTTCGAAATTACCTCGACTGTTTTGTTGGTTGCGTCGTCCTTTTTTTTTTTTATTATAGAAGTCAGGCGCTGATCCAAGGGGTGAGGGCTTTCACGGCCCCCTTCCCCTTTTTCGTCTCATTAACAATAACCTATAAACTAAATGTTAATCTACGAAAATATTCCAGGGGCTATTTCAGGCTCGTCCTTTCTCTCACAACACAAATCCCTGGTCTGCTGGTACAGAGGGACAGCGAATAAAAACAATCATATCGGAGAAACACAAAACAAAAACTTTCAAGTATGTTTTAAGTGTTAATTATAATGCGACACTCGTGAGCCCTGGTATATTTGTGGATGCTGACCACGGAGAATTAGGCTAAACGTTGATTTTGATTTCTGTTTCAGCTAATCAGGCTGCTGAAACACATGTGATCCTTGTAAAGTTCGATAAAACTTGTAAAGGCTATGTCATGTTCCCTTGAAGTTCAGAAGGGATTTTCGCCGGTCAATGAAGTTGCTCGAATTTATACTCAATGTAATCTTATGTTGCAAGGTAGTCAAATAGTTTGTAGAATGCCTTTACCAGCTCATTTTCAAAAGATTAATTTCTTTAAATTTCCATTACATCCAATGGTAGTGGTTCATTTTATCTGGTAATTTTCTGGTCCTTTTCAAACTTACTCAGTTTTTATTGAAGTATAAATTTTATTGCAAACGGAAGGTCAAAATAATGATTGCTTAGATTCTACTAACAAGTCGGTGGAAATGTCGTTTCCGGCGGCTCTCTGAGTGATCGTGATTTTTCAAAATTTTCTGTACGCTCCACTCCAACACATGGTGGCGCTCCGCTTGGTATTTCGGGCAGAATTAGATATTCCATAGGCGTGAGAAGCAAGAGGCTGGGGGGGGGGGATAGCCTGCGGAGCAGACTCTCAGTCAGCGGAAAGATGGCGCTCTCTCAGAATCATAATACACCTCTCTTAAAAAGCATAATATACAGAGTCTGCAAACCTTCGTCCAGTTTCCATTTACAGGAAACCCGCATTTTGAAGGACGAATTAGTAAACATGAGATGGTCACGTGGTGCACGAAACAAGTATGAATAGTGTACTTTGATACATGCAGCTGATACAACAAACGGCGAACAACCTAATAAGCTTTTGTATGTGGTAAATGTGTACCAGGCCATACGTTCGATACATAGACATTACCTATTACGCGAGATATAATTTAGCATTTTAATTTTTGTCCTGACGTCATATTTGGTGGTCGTGAATGAAATTCGCTAGAAAGTTGGCAGGTTATTGTATACGGTAGGTATGCCATGTAACTTAGTTGGAAATGTGGGCTGTTCAACAGTGAAGCCGTTGAAAGACTCATAGTATTATTTATAATAGCGAAATTAAGATTTTTGATATTTGAATGAAGTAGTTGGAACGCAAACACAATAGCCTGCTTACAGCAAGCTACTGGGGGATAGCCCCCGGAAAAACGAGGGGGCGGAAGCAGGCCTCTGTTCTCCACCTCCCGGGTCAGGAACCCATTTTTTTTTTTTCATTTTCCAAATCTCAAAAAACGCAAAATTTAAGGCGCGCTGCAAAATTCAATGTAGAATGCATCATTCCTCGCTCAAAATTCAGTTTGATAAACTTTTCCGAGCTCTGTCTTGCACAGAATTCCAAATTTCCCTCAATGAAAGCTCTTGATTTTAAAATATTTTGTCTAAAAAGGACAACAAAGTTTGGAAAACTTGAAATGTCATCGGAGGGTGTCAGTTCGTAGGCCTTATTAGATAACATCATGTAGCAACAATGATTCAGTCGTCATACAATCATTCTCAGATTTGTCACCAATGTATGAAGTGCAGAAATCAGTAATCCCTTAACTCTTTAAATTTCCCCACAGGAAACCCAAAATCCAAAGCTTTCTGCAGTACAAGCTCCGTATCTCCATATATGTGTATATAAGGGAAAAATTTAGGTACGACTCGCTCGTCGCAAAACGTCCCTGACATAGTGGTGTTCACACAAAGGAAAATTCGGGAAACGTAGCAACTACTTACAAGCCGGAGACCGGCTGTCTGAGGGGTCGCGATTTATGCCCTCATACACACCTATCATCATACCTTTCCAACCTGTCAGTTGAGTAGTCTGTGTAGACGAATTCTTTAGTTATTGAAGTGTCAAAATGATATCAATGATTAATGTTGCAAAGCAGTGACGTAGCTACAAAAAGGAGGGCGATTGTGCCTGGCTCGAAATTTGCCATTTAAGACACCAGTCAAATACAGTGCGGTTTCCCAACTTTTCTTTCATAGAATCCCAAATTCTCTCTATTAAAAGCTCCTTATTTGTAATTATTAGTTTTGATAAGGCAAATTTTTTCCGCCAGCTCCGCGCGCCCTTACCTGCAGTCCTTTATGCAAATAAGTAGTCGCTCATGAAGCAGTCAGTGGAAAACTTTTACGAGCCTCTACAGTGCCGTTTCGCTAAAATGTTCTTCAATAAATGTTTTTAATTTTTAAGTATGTTGTCTAGCTTTTTGCATGTCGTCGAAGGTCCTCATTCCGCACTCCTTAGATAACTTTATGTAATAACAACGGTCTTCAGTCGACATTCTATCTCAGATATATGCTAACAGTAAACAAAGATTCTTCAATGCCCCCTCCCCACCCCAAATATTCAAATATCCTTACGGGAAACCCTGAATCTAAACAATTTCTTGCAATACAAGTTCCATATTTATAAATGTGTAAAAGGACCCAAATTTTCGACGTGTGCAGTACAGTAGTGTTCAAACTTAACAAAAAAATCAGATTTTTTTTGTTGAAAAGACTGTTCTTGCTCGTAGAAAATAGGAACAAATTAAGCATAAAAATGTACGTGGTCAATGAGATAGGGAGTGGTACATGGTCAAAAATTGTTCTGACCAGCCCACTTTCATATTGCTTCCTACTGAGATTTTTATACAGAGAATCACCGTACGTCCCTAATCGCTTTTCCTAAGTTAAGCCCCCCCCCTTTTTTTTTTGAAATGTCCGGATCCGCGCCTGGACGTGTCTCCACACAAAATAGTAAAACTTTTTAGCAACTTAGCCAGCACATGTTCTTGAAGTATCCCCCAAAAATATCATGCACGAATGACCCGCAAAATTTTAATATTTCCAAATAATGATAGTGGACACTGATTTTTTACGTTTCATACATCTGTACACGTAACATTCAGACACATTTGGATACTGGGGCTTATTACAGTGCTAGTACAGTATTCTGCTAAAATTTGGACTTGATCATGACAATCGATAGAATCAATACGCATAACAATCGATAGAAAAAGACGAAAGATCATGTCTTCACGAACTCCGAAGCTTTATAACGGTGTTAGTTAAAAGCAAAATTAGGTAGATGAGGTTTTACTATTCAGTTTCTAACCAAATGATTTACGTTAAACCGACCACAGCCTTATCCTTGTTTTGGCCCACTGGTTTGTTTCCCTACTGCATTGCTCTTGCTGAACACCAAACACAATGACAGGTGGTTTGGTTTCATTTTAAAGTCTTATGTATGAGTCAAACTTCAGACCTCCCGGCTGCAAGTCGGATATGCTCTAACTCAAGTCTAGAGTAATCGGATAACATATCTCTATAACTACATCACTGCAAAAATATTATAAATTTAGTTAAACAGCATTTCAAAGATTTCCAATAAATTACAATTTGCACGTTTGAGTTATTTTCCCTCAAATAATGAAAATTCTTCATCATCCCTGCAATTTTTCTCGTAAATCTGTATGCATGGGGCTGAATGAAAAAAAATTCCCTTTTGTTAGCAATTTTCCGTACTTACTGTCTAATGTCTTTACTTTTCTCACAGAAAAAAAAACACATCCAATAACAACATGGACCTTGGAATAATCATTTGCCAAGATTTCTTGTGAAATTCTTATTGGCTCCAAAAGCAAAAAACAAATAATGCACATTAGTTCAACTTATGTCTTACATCAAGCAAAAATAATGCATGTCTGTCACGATTGCGTGCTTTACTCTGTTTTTTTTTCTAAAATTCAACAGCAATGGGGCAAGAAATAATATATTTTATTCAAAAAGGAAAATAATCAGATATTGAGTGGCACATGAGGAAATAATTGTCCACATTAGTATGGTTACTGAACTTTGGTATGGCATTTAAGCTTTTGGATATGTTCTTCACAGGGACCCTTCATTGATTCCAATCTTTGTTTTTTATGAAAACAGAAAATAAATGTCCATTGCTTCATAAATGCTACCAAAATGTATGCAATTTATGAAACACATTTGGATTCTTTATCCTAGGGACTGAAATCAAAACACCCTAATGTGAAATTTTGTACAAAAACTTTGTAAACATAACAAACGATTGTACAATGTAAATACAAATGCTAAAATTCAAGCACCGGCATAGAAAGACATTCCAATGAACACTAAAACATTTAAAAATCTGCAGCATTGGCCTCTAGGGGGATAAAAATTAAAACACCCTTACACCAAATGAAGACTTTCAAAATAATGAACACTGTGAAACAAACATATTAACAGTCGGATTGGCTTCTAGGAGGATTAAATTAAAACACCCTCATACCAAATTCCTGCTTAGGGCTATGCACAAACAAGAAATATAGGCCAGAGTAATGTACCAAGGATTAAATTAGATCACCGTCATAGAGAGACCTAATAAAAATTGTAGCATTGGCGTCCAGAGGGATACAAATCAAAACACCCTCATATACCCTCATACAAATACTGCACCATTTTACATCTAGACCCCGCTGAAAACCGGAAAAAGTGTTACTGGTAGTATGTATGTCACTTGTAAAATCTCTACAAAGACTAAAAATGAGCATTTTGAAATTTTCATGCTCCCCAAAAAGGGAAAACGTAATACACAGGCCTATAATCAGTTCAAAGTTTTGCCAAACATGGCACCATTTTGCATCTAGGAAATCTAACGCAAAGAAAATTTCTCAGAGGGGGACACAACTACTTTTGGTTTTCCTATCAAAGCTGAAATCCATTCAAATATTGCCGCATTTGTGATCTACGGTACGTCCTCCTGAAGTTTACAATTTTCCTCAAGGGGAAGGGAGATACCGGTTCCCTTTCGTCCCACAGATCGGAAATGCCCAGTTTTGGGGTCCCTAAAAATGTATGTATTACAATTTTTCATAGATTGATTTTTTATTTTCATTTTTTGAGAAGTGTCAGATATGAGATTCGTTTTTCAAGGCTGAGTACATACAGCTTAAAACGGGTGGGAAGTGCCGTTTCCGGCCATCTAGAGGGTTTGCAAAGCCCGAAATTTTCTTGTTCGCTCCTCGCCAACTGATGGTGGCGCTCCGCTTAGATAGTCTTGTCACGCCTGACCCTCGGAGATACCAGACCCCCCAATTGTTACCTAGGCCCCCCTAAAAATTCAATCCTGGCTACGCCACTGAAGTGGTCCCATCCCTTCTGTAATTTTCATTCAGTTTCATTATTGAGACGTCCTAAACGTCAAATTTTTCGTTCGCGCGCCCCATCAAAGACAAGGGCTGAATTCACATCATATGAAGGGCCCCTAGCTTTCTGAAAAGAAGATCTGGGGCACCAAGGAGAAAGCCCCTGAAGAACCTCAATTTTAAGTAATCCATTCTCCCTCCCCGCACCCTCTGTATTATCGATTCTGGCCGACTTTAATCATATGGAGTAAGGATGTAATTGAAGAAAGTCAAATTGTGATATTTGTGTTCTGTTAAGTGTCCATCTTATGTACTTTAAAGTTGAAGATAAAATGCATCATTTATATGCCTACAATTTCGTAAATACACAGGAGCTTCAAGGGGTTTCGCCCCCTGAACCCCCACGATGGGCCCTAAGGCGAGCCCCTACACCCCACGCCGTTAGGGGGAGTTTGGTTGTCACCCCGAATTCGCCCACCACTTTCAGAGATCAAATCCCACCCTTGCTCATACCAAATCCTTGCTTAGGACTATGCATAGATAAGATCTAGGCCAGAGTAATTTATGAACTTAATGTAAAAATGAGAGCACCGGCATAGAAGGCTTTCAAAATAATGAACACTGTAAAACATATAAACAGTAGCATTAGCTTCTAGAGGGACTAAATCAAAAGACCCTCATACCAAATCCCTGCTTAGGATTATGCATAGATAACATATTGGCCAGGGTAATTTATGAAGGTTACAATAAGATGACTGTCATAGATCGAACCTTCTAATAAATGAACACAAAACATTTAAAAACTGCAACATTAGTGGAGAGAGAGATAAAAATCAAAACGCTCTTATACCAAATCCCTGCTTAGGACTTTGCACACTATAGGCAAGCTACTGGCCAGAGTAATTTATGAAGGTAAAAATTACAATGCCAGCGTCGAAAGGCTTTCAAAATAATGAATACTGTAAAACATGTTATTACTGTGGCAGTAGCATTGGCTTCAAGAGGGGTTAAGTCACAACACCCTCATACCAAATCCCTGCCTATGATTAATATGCACACTATAGACAAGAAAGTGTCCAAAGTAATTCATGAAGGTAAAAACGAGAGCACAGGCAAGTAGTTAGAGCCAGCTTTATGGACCCGAACCAATCAGAAGCCAGCATGGGAATGACGTCATTGTTGCTAGGCAACGGTCAAGGTCATTGCCACGTTCTTGGGTGACGTCATTGGTGATGGGCAACGGTCAAGGTCATTACCACGTCCGGTCATGATTGATCTCGAGAGTGACTTATTTTGGTTGATGGACGGCTGTTGCTAGGCAACAGGTAAATATTCTTACGATGGGCGAGTAAGGATGAAGATTACATTGGGTAGATGTGGAATATCTGGGAGACTATTGGATGAGGCATTATACAAAGAGAAAGAGAACAAAGAAAGAAATTTGAGTGCAGCTCTGTTTATTCATTTTAACAATACAAAAGATACGCATTCACATAACATTCACTCCTTTTGTTAATACATGTCATGGCGACGAGGAGACAGGAATGGTCTGTTCCTGTATAAGTCAATTCGGATTCTTATGTTACAGAAAACGTCGTAAGGGCCCCAACCAACGCCCAAAAGCGTGAAAAGCAACCGACCATGATTCTTTGCTCCGATCATTTGTTTCAGTCACCAGAAAATAGGTCGCAGCCTATGTGGTGCTAATTGCAATAAAGTCTGATAAGCGTTTTGAGACTGCAACTCTTTTCCTTTTTTTCCGTCTAAGCTACCACCGCAAAAGTACAAATATTTATAGAATCTACAGCAAACAAAATAGTAACCTATTTGGTCAAATAAGACATAATACTGACATAGCAGAAGCGTTACGTTATCATTAGATGGGTCGTGAAATGTAAAACATCCCTATCGTTTCTCTGTTGATCAACATTAAATCGGCCAGTGATGGTTTCCATGGACTGGCCTCTACATCGATGAAGCAAATAATGAATGCAGTAATGTCCACACAGACGATAAAGGTCCCTGTAATGATTTTGGATTTATCTTAACAATGTCACCATTTCTAGCTAAAAATGTTCGAATGGAATTCACTTCAGGCGGTTTGCCGTATGAATCAAAGTATTCTAGAGGTCCTCGCTTTGGTAGGTAGATAGCAATCCAGTGTTCTCCCGGACGACAGCTTGGATCCGTACTCACGACGAAGGCAGCAGGGCGACGATTCACAGGCAGATCAGGGGGACTTAGCGCAAGGGAAGAAGCATGCGTCGTAAAGCATCGGGGCATATAAGCATGATCACTGAAGCGGCCTTTTGAGCAGGAGAGCATATGCGAAAGAGGCCCATGCAGCACAGGTCGGAGCATGCCCCGTAGACCACCGGAGCATATGACCATGAAAACTGGAGCAGTTTTTGGAGAATAGGAGCATACATGGTGATTGTTTCATGAAAAAATGACAACCCATACTCAACTGTAGGTAACTACTTTAAGTCGTGAAAAGGCAACTGGCATCCTATGTTTTTTAAACTTTTGATATGACCCGAAAAGCACCCGGCCTCCAATTCAATTCGTTGACTGGATTTAAGGTTCCACTACTGTAAATAACAATAACAGCATTAATAAAAACAAGAAAATAAAGCCGTGGAGAATAATGGCGACAGGCTGCTAACATGGAACACGGGTAGGAGCGTGCGTGGTAGATCACCGGACCACATCAGCGTTATACAAGAGAAGCCTTCGGAGCAGAAGAGCATACGGAGCAGAAGAGCATATGCGGTGGAGTAACACGGAGCACGGGTCGGAGCATTCGTGGAAGACCACCGGAGTTTTTGGACATGAAAACTGGAGCAACTTTCGGAGCAGAAGGACATAATCGGTGGAGTATCATGGAGAACGGGTCGGAGCATGCATAATAGACGACCGGAGCATATAAACATGAACACTGGAGCACCTTTCGGAGCAGAAGAGTAAATGCGATGGAGTACCCTGGAGCACGGGTCAGAGCACGCGTGGCAGACCACCGGAGAATATGAGCATCACTCCAGAGGAGCTTTCGGAGCAGAAGAGTAAACGCGGTGGAGTACCCTGGAGCACGGGTCAGAGCACGAGTGGCAGATCACCGGAGCATATGAGCATCATTCCAGAGGAGCTTTCGTAGTAGGAAGGAGCATACGCGGTGGAGTACCCTGGAGCACGGGTCGGAGCACGCGTGGCAGATCACCGGAGCATATGAGCGTTATACCAGAGAAGCTTTGGGAGCAGAAGAGCATGCGGAGCAGAAGATCTAACGCGGTGGAGTATCACGGAGCACGGGTCGGAGCATGCGTGGAAGACCACCGGAGTATACGGACATGAAAACTTCAGCAGCTTTCGGGGCAGAAGAACATAATCGGTGGAGTACCCTGGAGCACGGGTCGGAGCACGCGTGGCAGACCACAGGAGCATATGCGCATCATTCTAGACGAGTTTTCGGGGTAGGAAGGAGCATACGCGGTGAAGTACAATGGAGCACGGGTCGAAGCGTGCCTGGTAGACAATCGGAACATATGATCATGAACACTGGAGCAGCTTTCGGAGAAGTAGAGCATGCACGGTGGAATGCTAATTAATGAATAAAAATTCTGAAAGAGGTTTGACGAGCAACCATCAGACTACCATTATGTAATCAGAATGTAAGGCAGGTCTTCAAAGGCACCAGTAGCGATGCGTGGTTTTTATTCTGCAGGCTATTAAAAATAACGATTTGATGCACTTAAAAGTATTACAAAAGTGCTAAAAACGCTGGTCGCGACAGTACATGGCTCGGCATATTCTTGGCATATCCCTACTTTCCATAGGTCTGCACTAAACTTACTATGAGGAGATCGCATTACAAGCCAGACGTTCCTTCTTTGTGATAACGGCATCAGCTGCTGTTATCTTTAGCAACGCCACTTCAAAAAACTAATTTTTGTTCCAGGTCATTTAAGTGAAAAGTATTAAAGTAAATTTTGTTTTAAGGAAATCAAGGGAACTAATACATTTTGAACACAGCGCCCATCCAAATAAAGCCAACGACGTGAAATCGCTTCGTACAGTAATATATAGATTGCATGCTGAAAAAAGGATACATTACCGTTCCATTTCCTAGTACCATCGACATTCGTCATGACGATTAACACCCTTTTCTTAAAATTTGTACACACTGCGTCTTAAAATGTGGCTTATTTCCGATTTGCTAAAATTTTCGAGAACCCATAGGTCCGTGTAGGTAACTAACTTAAGTCGCGAAAAAGCAACTGGCACCCCATGGATGAATTACGTTATTAATATGACCCGAAAGACCAGCGTTCGACCACTGTACATAACATAATAAAAACAATAACAGCAATAATGAAAACAAAAAAGCCGTGGAGAATAATGAGGTCAGAATGGGACGAACGTATTTGGCTATATTGCGTTTAATCGCTTGTCAACTTAAAAATTTGGATCCCATCCGTTTCTTAAAATGGCACTTTTTCCCTGTCCTAAACACTTTGTAACCTGGTCTAGGGAGAGCTCGACCCCCCCCCCCCTTTCCCATCCGTTTATAGCAATTCAAACCCTCTACGCATCACAGTTGTTCGTTTTCTCACATTGCCATGAGTTTATAAATCACAGTTCACAGAAAAAGAAGTGGTCAAGAATGAAAGACAATGAAAATGTTTTAGGTTACATTACTACTTCATGTTTTCCAACACTATTCTTGCATAAAGGGTATCAGCACTCGCTGTCAGTAGGAAAAGGCTTTAACAGAAACATTTCAACTTCAGTAACCACATGGTAATGTGTAGTAATGACACACTGTCCGCGTTTTGTGTACACTAGGCGATGCTGTCGAGTCTAAGACGACTGCCACTGAAGGACTGTTTCGGGTAAGAGACAGATGATCTTCAACTCCGGGAGTTTCGAGTTGTTATACTTTATGCTTGGTTGTACGACATCTAATATCCTCGATTTAAAATGAAACCCATGGCCTTATGCAATTTGACTAGATTTTCCCAAGTGTCGATCGGACAATACACATTTCTATGACAGTCGTTTTCCTCTTCATCATTATCGGTCTCAGTGCCGTCTTCTTCGGACTCCTCTTCGCTGCTGCCAACTCCCTCGGTGTCGCTGCAGACATCAGTGTTGTCAGCTTCGCTACTGCCAGTCATGCTGTCTTCCTCCAGATGCTCTGATACACTGTTGCTTATGTTACTCTCTGAGATATCTTTGTATGAGGCCTCGTCTGGAGAGTCGTATAGTCCCTTCCCTATACCTTTCTTAGAGTTCCCACCGTCCATCTCAAGGTCCCCATGAGGGTGCTTGTGGACACGCTCTATATGCCGACGAAGATTAAAGCCTCTGGTAAAAGGCACCCGACAGATATGACAAAGGTGAGACATGCTTAAGGTGTTGCATTCACAAAGGTGTGTTATTTAATGTGGGGAACACGAGTCCCCATGGACTTAAATATAATCCATTCGCTTGGAGCAGATGATCAAACGTCATAGAAAACTCGGGCACATGAGCACATGGATCACACGGAATGAACAACACCATAACATATACTTCTCTGCTCCATCATACTGCAAGCATGGGCCTGGAGGAAAGAAGTCCTCTGCTCCGGCGCTTCATGCGTTGCTCAGGAGAACATTTCTAGATATGTTCCTCTGTTCCGATTGTCCCACATACGCAAGGAGAGCCTGACAGATACCAATTGCAAAGGTCAGTCAGTCTGTGAAGACTCGTAAAGTCAATGTAGAGAGTGTTTTTTTCTATGTGGATAACATTTAGGTTTAGCCTATACGTTGTCTCAGTCATGAATCGTTTGCTTGGACAATGTCAACATTTTTCCAACCAAGACATGTTGATGAGCAGTTTAACAAATATAAGGAGACTGAGGGAATTACCATTTGGTCAGGTGTATCACAATCGGACAACGACATAACGATAAGACCCCAATTTAGACTTTCGAAAAGGGGCTAAACCGAAACCTTCCCAACAAACATCCACCCAAAGACCCAAAATTCCCCCCCCCCCCAAAAAAAAAAATCACGATAATTCTTCACTCGTCGAAAAAAGCGTGTCTGGACGTGTTAATGACATCAAATTGTTGCGACATACTGTACACAGACCGATTAGTCCGACCATGGCTGAGCTTGCCCTCACGTGCTGCTCGTCTAGCGTCAATCCAACACACCCAACTGGTAGTGCAACGTCTATGAAGTTTATCGACCGACTACGCTTCTGGCTCCACATTGAGAATTCCCGAGAAATATGAGCACTTCCCCGAGCACCAGAGATGCGCCCACTAGCACCACACCGATTTTCCGGAGCAAGTCCGACGGCTGGGAGCACGCTTGGTTAGGTTAGAGTATGAATATCCAATTGAAGAATTTGTACATTGTGTTCACTTTGGCAGGCGTTTTGGGTATGACTGAAAAAGAATATGCCTCACAACCTGGTATTCAGGGATGGTGTAAAAATTGTTCGGCCTAATAAATTGAGGGTTCTTGCTTGGCCCTTTCTGAGTTGGGGATGTGAATTTTAATTTTGCAGAAAACATTTTCAAATACAAATAAGAAAACTAAAAGTTTATTTTGGACTATTTTTACTTACTGCTATAAGTATGCCACACTTGCCCATTGATCATGGTAATACACGGCGTGGAACTAGCCATCCTCTACTGCACTGTACCCGATCACGACCATTGTCACAAATCATTATTGTGAGTGAACTAACATACGGTCTGATCCCTTCCCGTCATATCGCTAACTTTGTTGGTTTCACTGACGTAGTAAAGTACAGTGGCCTACACTCTAAAATAACAACCTGAAAAATATCATAACATGGCTGCATTGTTTTGCTGAAAGGATTTGTGCCAAATTGTGTGAACATTGACAATGGCGAACACTTGGCATTATGCACATAAGTGATATAAAACTAAAGCAAAATGTTATAGCACAGTAACAGGGTGAGAAAAAAATCAGCATATCACAATCAAATTACTAGCCTAAAATTATGTATACACGCGGCCTGAATAGTAATAGGCAGTTCAGGCCAAGTTGCCATTACCTAAGGCTAGGAGCAACACCCGTATGTTACTTCCGAAAAAACTAACAAGTTTTGCCATGACGACAAAAATTATACATTAATGATTCAAAAAACTCTCGGCAATGGTACGCCTTCAATAACGATATTTTGTTAGGCAAAGGCTAAACCAAAGGGTGGGTCTGTCCATGTCATGACATTGCTGAGGCTATGAGCCGTCGGTGAACAAGTATGGACACCTCCCTAACCAGCACACCATATTGGGTTCCATTTGGGGCCGATTGGGCTCCCGATTGGGGCCAAACCTGATGACAATACCAACCTCAGTCCAAGCCCAACTAAGCCCAAGCTTCCCAAGTAAAACCCACTTGGGGCCCAACCGGGCTTGCTTGCTGGGTTGAGGGAATCGAACCCTCGGATCTCAAAGATCCATCCATATGGTGTTTGTGATATGTAGAACCGGCACTTACAGCTTAAGACATTGTCAATGTTTGACGTAATTTAACAGATGACGGAGGGTCATGTTTATCATTTCAAAGCTAAGGTACTCACTCTGATCGTTCTTTATGGTCCTAGAAAGCTATTGAGAAATCAATATTTGCACTCCTTACAATGTGTCTAAAACCTGTTCAAACAATAAACAATTACCTGTCACGACGTTAAATATCGAGGTGCACATTGCCCCCTAAAGCGATTCCTATCAACACTGAAAAATTACCTTTGCTAAATCCACATTATAATTTGTATTTCAAGTTAAAAATAATAATAAAAGAAAACAATACTACCGTTATACGACTGCACTGCGCTAAATATGACATAGCATAAAGTAAAATATTAGCACAGTCACCTGGTGAGGAAAATCAATATGGCAATCCTTAAAATGACTGGCCTAGTATTATTTATTTACGAGATCTACCTTTTAAAAGCCCAGTTTGTTCTTACTTAAGGTAATGATTAGCATTCCTTACTTTGAAAAAGAATAAGACCAATGTTGCCATGACGACACGAGTTGCAGAATGATAATACAAAAAAAAAAGAGAAAAAATTGCGCAAAGCTAAGCCTTCAATGTTGCTATATTGCGAGAAAAAGTTTAGAAAAACGTCCATAGCAGTATGTTTAAGTTATGACATTTTGCATAGGCTTAATAAGCTGACTCTACAAGTAAGGACACCTGAGGGAATCGAACCCTCGAATCTGAAAGATCCTGCCATTGCGGTGTTTGTGATCTGTAGAACCGGCGCTTACAGCTTATTACAATGTCAATTTTGGGTGTGATTTAACGGATGAAGGGGATGTCATAATCGCCATTTCATAGATGTCAGTCGTTAAAACAACACTGAACCTTTATGTCATTTTCATGACAAACGTTAATGAACTCACAAGGGAAGATGTATTACTACAATCTTCGTTCACGGGAAACCAGCCGGCAAAAACCAATTGTGGGAAAACCCATGCAGCTCCAACTTCAACTCACCTCGAAACCTCCTCACGCTTTCTCAAAAGTGAATAAACCTAAGTACGATGCCTTCTCAGTCGCTGCGTGACTATCCGTTGAGCAAGACTGCATCTGTGACTGTGAAAAATAAAGGTCCCAGGATATATGTTTGTGTACAACGGATAACATCAATAAAGAGTCCTTCACGACGAAAATGTATCCCTTTAAACATTGATCAATGGCACCAATTGAACCTTGCCGCTAATGACATTCAAGACGTACTTTCTGCCATAGCCTAAAGAAGAAAACACTTTTTGACCTGAGAGATGGATCCATTCCGTTTTGAATGATGGAGACAAGACATATATTATTGTGTATAATTTACCGTACATCAAACTGTTCAGTCGATAAGCAAAACAGTGTTTTCGTGACCCGACTCTAATGATACCAGGGCAAAAGAAAGCATACTTCACCGTCACCTTCAATCAGCTTCATTTCCTAAAAGATGTATTGCTGATATTACAGGAAAATATGATCCACGCAAGGAGAAATTCACGAAGTGATGGAGAGTACTCTTTGTGTACATAATTTCTGGTGTAACAGACAGGTCTAACAATTCCAAAGGCACACTACTATTCGCATTAACCAACATGTTTTGTTATGGATGTGACATATTTCAGCTTCTCACAATGTTTACTTTTTCCTCCAGATTCTTTGGCAAAGAGAGCCGTTACTAAACTAAACTTTTAAACGAAGTATTCTCTTCTTGCACTATGTTCAACTAAGCTTACATCTAAGTACCTTTCTATTATGTACACTATAGCCAACCATACTGTGTTCCTCAATATTGATTTTGTTCAAAAGCAAATACAAATATCGTTTGGTCCATGCAGGCCAGACAGTTCTATTGTGTGGTCTTTTTTCTCTCAAATTGTGCCTGTATCCATTGATTGGGGCCTGCTCCTTCTAAATAGATAGTAGACGCTAAAGATAGTCAAACTCTCACATGGCCAAATACCATTATCCAGGCTGTTGATCGCTCCGTGACACTTGCGAGAGTTCGGGCCCCGGAAATCGCGCCATCACAGTTATCATCAAAATGTTCGGAACAATAAACTCTTAATAATAACAACTATCTAATACGGCCTACCAAATTTTCACTAAATTGCATACAATCAACAAAAATATAAATCATTCAATAAAATGCAAACAAATGACAGTAATACCGATCAATTGATATTCTAGAAAAATTACAAAACAGAAATCTTACCACAATAACAATGGGCAACCCAAATATCAACTTTTTCCAACAACACTCTGAACCCATCGTTGACCAGTGAGCGAATTGTCATTATCCATCCCAACAAACCCCAAACAACACGTTGCAAAAGTAGCAACAACGGAAGAACAATGAAAGACAAGAAAAAAAAATTGAATGAAAATGCAAACATACATTGATCTTGACATTCAACCAATACTTCAGATATGATAATGGCCTTGACCGTGACATCATCCACATGTCTGTAGAGGATGCCGTGACCTTGACCGTTGAACCCAAGAATGTGGCAATGACCTTGACTGTTGCCTAGCAACAATGACGTCATTCCCATGCTGGCTTCTGATTGGTTCGGGTCCATAAAGCTGGCTCTAACTACTCAGGCATAAAAAACTTCCAAAATTATGTCGCCATATATGTATGTGTCAGGGCTCGAAGTAAGTTTCAAAGAGGGTATGGCCAAAATGAGCAAATTGGCCGTTAGTCTATGTTATTTTATAGGACATTTATGAGGGCACCGCTGACATCAGTAAGGGCACGACGGATATGTCCGTCGGTGCTGCCGGTTATTTTGAGCCCTGATGTGTTCTTGAGAAATGTAACTTTCAAAATGAAGCAGAATGGAAGAATGCATCGTGGTTTCGATGATACATATTTTTTACACAATGATATGATACCCCATCTCTTTCAGTCAAATAAAGATTCTGCGTATGAAAAATAGGACAAAAGTACAGGGCTTGCAAGAGTAATTTTTCATCAATACCTTCAACCAGAGCTGGCAATGTGTTCAAGACTGTACACATGGTACAAGTTTTTCAGTCAATATCAAGTTCATCATATCTGGACTGGAGTTCTTCAACTGTCCTTGCCCTAAGTCTTCACTTAGATGTTAAAGCAAAATCCCACAGTATGAGCGACCTAACTGAAATGGTTGAGTTGTACTGTTTTGTTTGGCGGTTTGTCTTGACTATCCATTGGCGCCATACCCCTTTCCATGATCCCTTTAACCAGCCAACAACAACATCATCTCCTTTTCGCTCCTTCACCTCTGCAATAAATGGTCGGCCTTCCTTCTCCTCACATTGGACAGCCACTAGCATTCCAGCCTTCACAGATGCATAGCTGTCCACTTGTAACACTGAGTTCAAATATCTTTTTCTTTGTTTTCTAATGAATACCTGGGAAAGGAAAAGAAAGTAGAATTAGCATCCTAAGTTGAGGACATTGTTACCAATCTTCTTTGAGAGGGGGGGGGAAGGGGGTAGGGAATGCCAACATCCACTTTCTTTTGGCACCCACCAAAATGTGAGAAAAAATCACAGGGTGTTTTGCTTTAAATACATTTTGGTGTATGTTGTCCTGAAATATCCACTATCTACAAGCTCTTTTATTCTTTCAGTGCCCTTGCTGTCTGCAAGCCTAATTGGGTAAACTTATGAAACAGATTTTCACTAAAATCATAAGACTGCTTAGATTGTAGCTTATTCAAAAAGTTTTACAGAGTAAAAATGTTTGTAGGCCTTTTATATTAACCATGAAAGGTCAATAGTAAGGTCCTGTTTGGGTTAAAACATCAACTGCTCATACATAACTGTGCAGAGTAAGATTTTATTCTAAAGACTTACATCTGGTCATTGCTGATTAATACGGCTCTCAAGTCCTTCCAAATTCCCAATTTCTTCTAGCTCAACTGCAGAGGCAACTAACGAACCCAACAGAGTTGTTACTCCCCACAGTCTGGTGGCTGATGTCTGTAATATGAGAATGCATCACATTAGGTCACAAATAACAATACAACCAGAAAGACAAAAAGGCTTAGTGATTCCTTGCCGATCTTGGAAATTCTTGGAAAATTTTGCTTTTTGACCTCTGGTGACGACAGATGGACAATTTCTGACCACAGTTGACCTCACTTGACCTTTGACATAAACCTGACACAATAGGGTTTTTTCTCTCAACCATGTTAATCTATATGAAAAGTGTCCAAAAACAATAGGGTTCTTCCTCTTAACATAACAAATCTACATACCAAATATCTAAACTGTCGGTCATTCCCATCTTGATATATCGCATTTACAAGCCATTTTCGACGTTTTCGCACTGGTGACCTCAAATGACCTTTGACCTCATCCAAAACACTAGCGTTCCTCCTCTCAACATGAAAATTCTATATACTAAATATGAAAAGTGTCAGTCATTGCTTTTGCTTACACCTTTCCTTTAATTGTGAAACACCACACACCATAAGAAATACAACTGTTCTACTAATCCCTAAACGATCACATGTGTAATAAACGTTTAGTACAAAGCTAAAAGCGATTAATTACAAAACCCGTTTTTCCGTACGAAATAAAAAACAATCTGAAGTCATTACAGAAGATAAGACGATCCCTTTAACTATTTGAAAAAGTTAAAAACAAAATTATACAGTTAGCACACAAGAAAACATTTAACATCAAAGTTGAGCTTCTATGAAGATCCCTGTTTGAAGTTCATAAAAACTATGTCCCCTGGACGTCACTAACGCATTTAACATACATATTCATCATGTTCAAGAGCACTTTTGAAGTCTCTACATGTTGATCATAGGTACGTGTGATTAATGGCTAAAGGATCGCAAAATTTTCCGATTAAACGTTTAGTTACTTTGCTAAACGTTCACAGCCCTGTGTTCTACACCTCATCCTTTCCTATTTACAGTCCCATCCTTGACCAGTTCATGTTTAGTGGCCCTGAGTAATCCTTAATAAATACAAATTCACAATGGCTGTCTGTCTCATATTCTAAGAAGAGACAGTGTAGAAACAAGGCATCAGTTTGAGAAGATTTTAAGTTTGGCATTGGTCTGCATACTAACCTCTTTGTACTGATTGGCGAGGGTGACTTCCATGAAGTTTGTCCACCATTCTCTGACTGCATGAGGTAATCTGCCACTGTATGCTGCTGGTAAGTCCTTCACCAATTTCTCCGGATCCAGATTTTCCAGTGAGGGTACCACCCACTCCAGTTTCTCTGTCAGGTCAGGCAAATCCTGCAAATAACAAATATTTTTTATAAAATCTCTATTATAGGGAATTGTATAAAGTTAACAGCTTAATAAAATTCCTTCGCAAACAACTGAATAGAGGTTTTTAACTGACGTCACAATGTCACTTGACTTTCATTTTAGCAGCCATGTTGGCCATTAAGTTTGCACTACTGTACGCAAGACATACTGGATGTGAGTACGATAAAACTGAAACTTTTTCAGTATGTGCCCCTTCGAATTTAATGATGCAGTGGAAAATGTTGTAAGCATCTTGTCAAGCATCGCCAGTAAGTTATAATATGGACATAGTTTGAACAAAATGTGTCCAAAACGGGAAATTAATTAGAGGAGTCAAGGATTCATATTCCTAACTCATGTTTACAGACTTGACTAAAAAAGTAACATCAAATGATGGCTATGTTGATCAACATCAATGACACAATGAGTATGTTGGAGAGAAAATTTCAAACATTCACCTTCAGACAAACCAATCCATGGCTTAACCCAGAGTCAGTTGAGGATCTCCATCCATCTGTAGCCCACATTCTGTAATGCATGTTGCATTTCCCGTCAACATTCCGAAACCTAAACCAAAGGGGCTTACTATGGTTACTGTACTGATCAGCCATAATTTCTTGCATATTTCCCTTATAATCTTCCACCGTAGTCACTGGAACAATGGTCACTGGCGGAGAGTAACTTTTTGAAATTTCAGCCGCAAGATCTGAATGTAAGGAATACAAATTATATATGAAGACCTGTGGCTTTTAATTACACATGAGTAAGGTCTGTACCATATACATAAAATAGGATAGTTTGGACATTTGAAACGAGAACATTCCTGATAAATGGGAGGCTTTTGATCCAAGCCAGGAGAATATTGTTGGAAAGAGGATTATTTTGTCATTCACCAAGGAGCAATCTCCTCACTTCCATCTGAAATAACTCCTCTCCATTTAAATGTTTCCATTACACTCACAAATACTTTAGGTCACATGCCGGGTGGTGTCCCCATGGCAAAGCATGCATTTCGCTTTTTTGTAATCCTTTTCTTTCTCGTGAAATAATTGTTTAACATTCATCTTTTTGGTCAGAAATGATGATAATACGATTACCACTATATTAGCAGAGACACGCAATTAACAGTAGTCATCTGGATATGTTAAACTACCATTTGGTGTCATTACAAATTTTACAATTTCATGAGAAAAGAAAAAGAAGCAAGTAGGAAGACATAATGATTAAAATTTTAACAATACCTTACATATTTATGCCAAAGTAATGAAAAGAAGCCCTGGAAGTCTATGTTACACTATTTGGTTATTTCAAAACCCTCAATACCATGGGTGTCCACAGAACGAAAAAAAATTTAGGGGGACAAATTTTTTTAGAGGGCAAAAACTCTTTTCAGGGAAAAAATTTACTCCCAGAAAAAGTTCAGGCATCTTCTTAACACAAAGTGTTTTCAGGGGCCATACCCAGGAACTTGTCCTGGTGGGAAGGGAGGGGGTTGAACCCATAGAAAAACCCTCTGCACTCCGCACCACCGTGGATTGTTGCGGAGCGCAAGAAAATTTTGGTCCCAAAAATTCCTCTTCACTGGTTTATGAGTTACATTTTACTGTTAAATAATAATGAAATTAATAATAAGGCTATTAATAAAGCGCTTTTCAAAAACACTCAAAGCGCTGTACAAAGAAAAGGGTTAAAACAAAATACAAAAAGCACCAAAATTACAGATAAAATCAAAACTTAAAGCACAGAAAAAACAAAAAAGCTTAAAATACGAAAACAGTGATTAGTTTAAACAATTAAACAAATAAGTCTTCAAATTCTTTTTTGAATGATTAAAATTACTTTAAGAACGCACATTAGCAGGCAGGCTGTTCCAAACCTCAGGGGCAGGAACAGTAAAAGACCTGGCCCCATAACACTTAGTTTCAGAAATTGGAGGATGGGAAAGAAAAAATTCAGATGATGATCGTAAACAGCGACTTGGTGAGTATTTGGTGATGAGACTTGAAATGTAATCCGGGGCCATGCCATGTAATGATCTAAAGGTAAGTATAGCTATTTTATACAGTGAACTAAATGTTCCAATTTTGGCATTCTTGCCTCGAAGATGTCTCGAAATGCAAGAAAACATTTGGTCCACACCCTCATGAGTATGTCCCACAGGTAGAAAATGCACCAAAACCTTCAAATACAAAAATTATAAATGCAATTTATTGTGTAATCAACCTCTTCTCCTAAAGGTACAGTAGCTCACAATAGATTTTGTATTTATCTCTGTCCCCTAACAATGTCATTTAGTAACTGCTGGACTTGCAATGGAATTCAGGGCACTCAAAACTTTCAAAGACTGCAAAGAAGGAATGCAGTCTTGTACTCACAAAGATCCCAGTCCTATGTAAAAAAAAAAAAAAAACAGGCTAAATCTCTTGAAAATCAGGTTTTCAGTGAAAGGTCAGACTTTTCAAATCAGCTTGTACAGTATGCTACATATCCCTTTCAGTACCACCATGACTTGATGTCACACAGCACTGGGCATTCTAAGAAAGGTCCTAGGTCTATTTGCAATAGTATCAATGTCAGTGGGTCTGCAGGAACAAGTCATCAAGTGCTGACTTCTATTTCAAATAGGACGAGGCCTACATCAGCAGTGCTTCGACAAAAGTAAGCAATCTTTAAAATGAGATATCTTGAGCTCGACTAAAAAGTTATCAATCCTTTCACACAGCCATATCACAAACATATAAAATATATTGCCTAATCACTGTAAAGTGATGCCGTCACAATTTCCCACACTGCATTCTTTGAAGAAAAATACTACATTTTGCTATAGCATACAGTGCTGTTGTCCAACTTGTACAAGCTTTGAGGTTAAGATTCATACCTACTAAATGGCGAATTTTCTGTTATTTTCTGGTTTTTTTCTAAGTTGAATGCATAGTTCCTGGGTCCTTCAAGGACTCTAACTTACTGCTGCTCATGACTCATTTGCTTAAAACCTTCATTTCCACTAGGAATGCCAGATATGTGAAAACAAACTTGTTTTTGTCTTCACGAAAACAGTTGCCTAGCTGCAAAAACAGCACATTCTCAAGGCTACAGTAGACCTTGTCCTAGTGAGGGTTTCAGTTACGCAATGAATGGTCAAATTGCTGTCATGAGGAACATGTTTTATATCATAAAACACCAAAGGAATTTTTCCTTCTGCAGTGCCAGTGTGCACCAGGACACCTAGAAGAAGGATAAAAAGGGGAGTAAAACAAAAAAAAGGACAATGAAGTACAACTCAAGAGAGCAAAGGTATTGCTATCTAACTAGAACTGAGGGATTACATAGCAAGTCCAGCATAGCCTCCCTTTTAATTTTTTAGTCTCTAAGGAATACCATTTTTAAGTCTTTCGTATGACTCGGTAGCTGATTGGACCCGGAACTCTCCATTGAAAGGCGGGTGGCCTACCGCTGGATCACACCCACAGTCAAGCCATGGGTTACACGGGAAACAATTTCACCTGAAGTAGACATAAAACTGCCTTTACCACAGATTCAGGTGGACTCGAGAAACTTGGGGCTTACTTTCTCGACACATCAGGCAAACCCAGTGCTGCCGTATTACACGCGCCTCACTAACATACTTCTTATTTTGTCTTTAGCAAGTGGATCATTTCATAATCTGCTAGCTGCCCTTATGACTTGATGTAAGAAGAAAAGAAAGCGTCATCAATTTCTCTTAATAGGTGTATTCATTAAAGAGAAATCAAGGCTTCGTATGAAAATTTGGTAGTATTATGTCTCATATTTTTGATGGGCCAAATTTCAGTTCGGGCCGAGCCAGATTTACTCGCGGGCTGGATGTGGCCCGCCGGCCGCCATTTAAGAACCCCTGTTCTAGTAGTTCCTTTTTCGTACTCTTTCATTGATTTTTTTTCCCTCATAGGGTCAGCTAAAATCCGGAACGGCCACCTTCGTCCTTAGCTTCGAGAATTGCATGAGTCTTTCATTGAAAGCCTGATGGCACAGATGAAGCCATTTCCTGGGCATTTGTATCAGCCGTTGTGTGTCCTAGTAAACTCCCAAGATGTTTCAAATTTCCGAGAAAACAATGTAAGTGTGTTGCCTCAGAAGGGTATTTTTGTATTGCAGTGAGGTTTAAATTTAATGAAGTCTATGTTAACAAATTACAACAAATTTGCAAAAAAAACCAGCGTTGTATCTTGTTCCGTTCTATAGATTTTGGTTTCGATGGAAAGAAAAACCTATGCATTCATGATGGCGTGTGTGTGTATGTATGTGTGTATGTGCGTGTGTATGTGTGTGTGTATGTGTGTGTGTTTGTGACACTTTGCTTGTTTACACGATATCTTGAGAAGGGAAGATCTGACAGTTCTCAAACTTGGTACACAGATACCCCATACTGAGAGGAAGAACCCTACTTATTTTGGGCGAGGTCAAAGGTCATCTGGGGTCACAGGGGGTAACAAACCAAAATCCTTGTTTACACAATATCTCAAGATAGGAAACTTGGATTAATTTCAAACGTGATATGTTGATGCGTTATGATGAGAGAAAAAACCCTATTGATTTTGGTGGAGGTCAAAGGTCATTTGGGGTCACGTGGGGTCAAACCCCGAAATCCTTGTTTACACGATATCTCATGGTAGAAAACTTGGATTAATTTCAAACTTGATATGTTGATGCGTTATGATGTAAGGAAGAACCCTATTGATTTTGGTGGAGGTCAAAGGTCATTTGGGGTCATGTAGGGTCAAACCCCGAAATCCTTGTTTACGCGATATCTCATGGTAGGAAACTTGGAATAATTCCAAACTTGATATATTGATGCATTATGATGTAAGAGAGGACCCGATTGATTTTGGTGGAGGTCAAAGGTCATTTGGGGTCTCATGGGGTAAAACCCCAAAATCCTTGTTTACACGATATCTCATGGTAGGAAACTTGAATTAATTTCAAACTTGATATGTCGATGCTTTATTCTGTAAGAAAGGACCTAATTCATTTTCGTGGAGGTCAAAGGTCATTTGGGGTCACAAGGGGTCAAATCCTGAAATCCTTGTTAACTCTATATCTCAAGGTAGAAAACTTGGATTCATTTCAAACTTGATATGTTGATGCATTATGATGTGAGGAAGAACCCAATCAATTTTGGTGGAGGTCAAAGGTCATTTAGAGTCACATGGGGTCAAACCCCGAAAACCTGGTTTTCCCTACATCTCAAGGTAGGAAACTTGAATTAATTTCAAACTTGATATGTTGATGCGTTATGATGTAAGGAAAACCCAATTAATTTTGGTGGAGGTCAGAGGTTATTTGGGGTCAGAAGGGGACAAATCCTGAAAACCTTTTTACACACAATATCTCAAGGTAGGAAACTTGGATTGATTTCAAACTTGATATGTTGATGCGTTATTTTTTGTTATTATTTTATGCGTTTTTTGTGGAGGTGAAAAGAAAACTGGGGTCATGATCGGTCAAACTTTGAAAAACTTGTCAAAATGGGGTATCTCAAGGTAGGAAACTTGGATGGATTTCCTAATTAGTATGTGGATGTGTTATGGTGAGTTGGAAGTACTGTACCTGTTGTTTTTGGTGGAGGTCAATGGTCATCTGGTATCACCTGGAATCAAACTCTGAAAACCTGGTTTGCAGAATATCTTAAGGCACAGTATGAAATTTGGCTTTTTGTACATAGAAATGTTTTGGTTAAAAGAAAAACCAGTTACTTACAGGTGGAGTCAAAGGTCACTTTGGGTCACCAGTTGTTACAAGAAATGTAGCATTTTATTGAAAAGAGCATGTGCGTATCATCGAAACCTCAATGCATTTTTGCATTCTGGTTATTACAATGGCAGGGTGCCACCATAACTGATTTGATGCATTGGCAATATTTTCTTTATGTCTCAGTTTCTTTCATACTTTGATGACTGCTAAATATTTGTGTGAACAATATGATTCCCTTGCTGCAAAATTCTAGAAAGGATGCACAATATGTCATTACCAAAAATGAAACACAGCCCAAAGAAAAAGATATACATTACCGATTTTTTCCTAGTACGGTGCTGATAAAACACAACAGACTTACTTCAAGTCATTTGTCATGTGAACCTTCCCAGGGAGCAAAATTTCTTTTCTCTTTAGTTATTACTAAATCATCTGGACCTGTTATCAATGTTTTCAGGAATTTTCTGCTATTGCTAAAGTTGCAATTTTAATTCTTTTAAGGTTTGATGAGGACAGGATAAAAGGGATGTGGTTATTTGATTCTGAGTGACCGGTATTTTGAACCCATGCTTTGGGGGCGGGGTGTAAGGGGAGGGGGATAGTTCTGATATCACTGCTATCTGCTCAACACTAGATGTAACTGAATGGTTTTGAATTATTGTTTTATACTGGATTAGGAAACGTAAAAAAGTTTGGTGTATTTTTTCCTCACTTTGGGATAAGTGCCGGCTGAATTGCGTGAGTGCCGAATGTCAACACTCATTGCTTTGTGTAAACTTGTACTTTTATTCTCTTCCTTGTAGGCCCATGCTTTTCACTATAAAGTCATTGGAGGGTGTCACAACCTGATGGCAGCAAAACGACTGGAAGAGCAGCTAGCTGAGGAAGATGTGTTTAAATCGAGGATGTGCTGCATGTACAAGGATGAGTTGAGTCCTGATGCTGTGTTGTGGCTTGCAAATCTACACAATAGGATCGGAGAGTACAGGCACACAATGTTAATCGGGCAAGTGGTTGGACGGGTCTTTTTTTTTTTCGAAAAAAAGGAAAGTGAATACTGTAATTTATGTTTATCCCAAACCCTGCTCATTGGAACTGTAGTAAACAGGGAAGACAGGATGCTCCTTGGAAAGGAAAGTACTACTCTAGTTGGAAATATGCTAATGAAAAAAAAAAAAACATTTACAGTAGGCTGCATCTCATTCAGCAAGGCCGAACTGTAAATGTCCAACATAGGATACCACAGCTTGGAATTCCACAGCTCGCAACTCCTAAGCAAAAGACTCTCATAGCCATTATATATTTCTTAAATCCCCAAAACAAGTGATATTGACGAGTAATTTTTTTCCAGCCCTTAAATCCCCCAAACAAGTGGTATTGACGAGTAATTTCTTTTTCAACCCCAGATCCAGCTATGCAGAAACTTGATCCTGTCAAGCTCATGAGGGGATGGAGATCAAGGACAGTGGAAGGACACTGCCACTCTAATTCTTGGTGCAGTAAGTCCATAGTGATTGTTTACAATTCTTTGGGCCAATTCACTACATTGGGCCATACTGAGTGAACAGGTGACATAAGATACAAGAGGCAGAAATGTTAGTTGTTGATTTGCATTTGTCTGTTTTTCTGAAAGTTACTACACTTTGTACCGAGATGTGATAGCACTCTTATTTTTATGGGGTGATGTAATTAATTAAGCCCTCTCTGTGCAACATGCTATGCAAGCAAACAGGAAGTGTTCAAGGTCATAAGGACACTTTTAATTTTATTAGAAATCAAATCACAAACTGTGAGTTGTACAACAAGAAAGCTACAAGTTATTGCGCAATGGACTGATTGATTTTAAGTGAATAAATTTCAACATTTTACATCTCCACTCAAGAATGTCCCATGAAGATTGGAGTTGGACTGTTAGAATTTATTTTTCATGCTGTTTATTACATATTTTTGAATTTGTTTACTTGAGGTACACTTTAACTTAAACATTTTATCTCAGCTTAGGAATGTCCTCTAAAGATGGACAAAGATGAATTAAGATGTTTATTATTATTGACTTGCAATGACTTTATTTTTTACACTGTTGTTCATTTCCAGGAATGGTCCCAAGCAGATGTGAAGAGTTGCCTGTCTGGAGTCACAGGTATATACATCAAATGTGGCAACAGTGATTTCTTTGTTACTGTTCTGTGTACAACATCAGAAATGGGCAGTGTTGCAGAATCCATGAGGGCAACTAGGCACTCTCAAGAGCCTACGGAAGCTTTCTACTTCCCACAAAAGGTAGGTTCATTGCTATGTATAAGCAAATTTAATTGACTCCCTATCATGGTTTGCATAAGCTTCTCAAAAATGTTCCCTTAACTTTGTGAAAAAGTGAAAAAGGCCTACCTACTCATACGATAAACACACAAGAAAACATACAACATCAAAAGTTGAGCTTCTATGAAGATCTGCAAAAGTCACTTTGATGCCTGTGCATTTTTAGTTATCACAACACAATTTCATTTCCCTTTTTGTTAACCTTCTCTTCAGGTGCAGTCCTGACCTCCTGTGTGAAAGGTATGGTCAATGCTAGGAATACAGCAATGGCATCTACAACACATTTAGTCTGGAGTGGAGGTCACAGTCAGAATTTGTTGGAAGTTGAAGGAGGTAGCTATTTCATGGTTGATGACCAAAGGGTAGATGCTGCACAAAAGCCAGTGGAGCTGTACAGAGAGCTGATTACTGCCATGTCAACCCCTGGGCAGTGTGTCCTAGATGTTTGTTGTGGAACAGGGAAGTTTATTTAGTATTATGCAGTACATACTAGTGTTGTAACAAGTCATTTACAACATTACCCAAGTCAAGTAGAGTCAGGCACTTTGTCAAACGTGTCAAGTCATAAAAAAAGTCAAGTCAAGTCAAGTCAAATATTTGCTCGAGTCAGTTCTATAGTGTAACAAGTCATCTCAAGTCATGGAGATCCATGAATGCCGACTTGGCTACGAGCTCGAAATGTTGGTGTACGAAATTTGAGTGCATGTGATAAGATATGTTAGTCTTAAGATCGTGAGCCTTTAGAGGAGACTCTCAAGGTTGTTACTTTGACTCGACCATCACCAGGAAATTCTGTGTTCCTTTTGTATTTCTTTTTATTTTATGTAAAGACAAAATATAAAAATTTAATATACTGTCTATTACTGTTCTAATATTATACGTTTTTGAACTCGACAGGAACAGGAATGGTAGCAGCCTTAAATGAAGGTAGAAGTGCCATCTCCGTTGACATTGAACAAGGAATGGACGGACATATTAGACTCCGAGTAAGCCACGAAGTTTTAAGGAAGCCACCTACTCCCGAACGAAATGAAGATGATGAAAGCCAAGAAGAGGTGGGACATGACAGCCTGGATGAACAAAGTGAAGTGGATGAAGAGGAAGATATGGGGCAATAGGAGGATGGGGGCTGTGAGCCAGCTTACACGAAAAAAATGGTGGGAAGAAGTCTCCATATGAGTTATGAATTATATCCTTTGTAGACAGGTTTGGTGTAGTGTCATGGACAGATGCGAATGATATGGGGGTCTAAGCATTTTATCCCTTATAGTTGGGCTAAGGCAGTCTGATGTATTATCATCCCAGATGCTGGTGATTTGAAGGCCATTGCATTTATTTCTTTATAGTTAGATCCTGTCAGTCTAACTGGAAAGAATGGCAGTGGGTGTTATTCCTCGTATAGTCGGGCTATGATATTGTAATTAGTGACTGGTTACATGTAACCATTATGTTGCATGTTTTTTTCCTTTGTAGATTGTTTTAATTAGAAATATTTCTGTAAATATGAAGGACTTTGGGTTTTATCCCTCATAGTCCAGCTATGATATTGTAGTTTAATCACTTGGTTACATGCAGGTTGGTTTGGTGTGGCCTGGGCAACAACTCTTGGGGGGGGGGGGGCAGTTCCATCACTGCATACATAGATTGATATACTGTAATATACAGATGCAGATGATATGAAGGTTGCTGCATTTTATTCCTTATAGTCAGGCCCTGGCAGTGTAACTGGAAAGAAATTATTCAGTAAATATGAAGGATTTCGGGTTTTATCCCACATACTGTAACCCGGCTATGATGTTGTAGTTTAATCACTTGGTTACATTTGATATGAAGGTTGTTCATTTTATCCCTTATACAGGGTAGTCAATTTTGGCAGTGTAATTTTATTTTAACCTTTGTAAATTGGTTTGCAGATGATATGAGGGTCTTTGCATTTTATCCCTTATGGTCACACATGGTTACATAGTTTCATATATTATCCAGGTCGTTGATTTTATTTTTAAATATTTCAGTAAATATGAAGGACTTTGGGTTTTATCCCTCATAGTCTGGCTATGATTTTGTAGTTTAATCACTTGGTTAGGTAAGCTACACTTTTAACCTGATCACTTGGTTACATAATGCTGCTCAGATGATAGATAGGTTGTTGCGATTTTTCCCATATAGTCATGGAACTAGACAGAATTTTTAAGTAGATATTAGGGACTTTGTAGGGAATAATTTATCCGGTATTGCATCGCATTTTGCTACACAAAATGGACAAATTGCTATACGAATGCAAAATTGGGTAGCAGATTTTCTACATTAAACATATGGGTTGTTAGTGATTTTGTGATTGAAGAACTTTGAAATAGCAAAACTGCTTTGGGTTTTATCCCTCATAGTCAGGCTATGATATTGTCGTTAAATCAATTGTTTAATCACTTGTTTAATCACATGTTTACATATGCTGCACTTTTTACATGAGAGACAATGAACTATATTCTTTGTAGGCTGGTTTGGTGTAGTATATACAGATGATATAAGGATCTTAGCATTTTATCCTTCATAGTCAGGCTAAGGTAATGTAAAAAAAAAGGCCCTAGCCTGAGTAATGTGTGTGTACAGATGCAGATTTGGAAATTCTCGGTGGCAGTTCCTCGACCCCACCCCCACCTCCTAACCCTAACCAACTGTCCCAGTTGGTATCCACGTATATAGGAAGTCCGTGGTATAACCAGACAACTATACTGAACTTACTGAAGAAAGCCAAAACGGTTGGGGGGATTTTCCGGGGACAAATTTAAAAAACTTTGTAAGTGTTAATGGCAACTTGAAACTCTCCAAGACCAAAAAATCAAGGTCCCGGAAATGCAGGACTGCGAGCCTGTATTGATTCCCTATCATGTAAGTACTACGTCGGATGCTCCTATTGCCCCATACTTTACAGTTAAATAAAATGCAACAATTGCAACGTTGCCTAGTGTAAGATTTTCATATCATTACTTTTTTACATCGATCTATGTTATGTTCAGGATTACGTTAACAATTAACCACTAAACCATTTAATCATAATGTCCCACTTTGGTCCTTCCAAAATTTAGTTATAAAAAATTAATGCAAACTTTGGATAATGATTTGTCGGAAGGAAATCCACATACACACTGCGTAGGATTTTTTACACCCACAAAACTGCGCAGAAGCATATTTATTGACCTCTGACATATAATAGTGTGACAATGATTATTTAAAGAGATCGTATTACATGTCTTTTGATGTTTGATAAATGTGTAAATAACTGGTCAATTATTCTTCCTGTAGTACTTCGTAAATAGTCAAAGGCAACCGAAAGACAAAGCCCACGCTACATCAAGTTTACATCGAAGGCATGAAATTCCTCTCTAATATTTGCGTTAAATGGCAGTTTAAGTGTAATGTTTAACAATGTTTGCAAACACTTATTTTTAAAGATGCCGCGTAGGCCGTACGCAGCTAACTTTCTTAATAGATTTGAATATGTTCAAAGTGGTGACATTTAGAATACGTGACATTTTCCACTTAATGCAAATTATTTTCCTTCGCGATTCGGGATCAGGAGATTCATGCAAAACCATTGAATCTTAAACTCCACAGAATGAGCCAACAGGTTTTCACGGTGAAGATCAAAGGCGTTATATTTGAATGACCACGAAACACCACATCAGTTAATGCTTTGGAACCAAATAGAGGGCGTTTAACTTTCAGACATAGAGACGTTTGTGCAAATTTTGCATAATTTTGTGACGAATGTGTGTTTTGTTATTTTGAAGTAATGAAAAAAGCAATGACAATCCAAACCTTTTAATCTTATACTGTAAGAAATGACTATTTTGTACAATTACGAAAAAAAAAAAAGAAATAAAAAAAACACATAAAAAGTCATGACAATAAGTTGACAGTACTTGTTGTGTTTTTGTTTCTTTATTTCATTTTCTGTAAATGTCAATTCCGAAAGTGAAAGTCCGTAAATAAATTCCGAAAGGGGGGGGAGGTATGGCTTCGTTTTTCATTTTGAAGTCATTGATGTCTGCTGGGTTTCTGAATTATAGAGAGGAAGGCATTGCTGAATATCTTTTCACCTGATCTCATTTAAAAAAAAAATAACATAAAATTCAATTTACAGTTTACCAACAGAATTATTTAACAACTTCACTTTACCATGCCGGTACTGTTATTTCGAAACGATGTGACGACAGGCCTAGTCAGTCCCTTAAAGTCTTAAACTCTTTCTTGTACCAAGCACTATAAACTAACATGGAAGACGAACAGACAATATTTTGAGGACAAATTGTTCAACTCCCTTCTAGGTCTAAACTTCACCTTCACAGCAGGCATTGTCCACATATTACAGAACCACCCTCCGCCCATTCCGTAGCTTCTACACAGCATATACTCGTTTTTTCAATCATTATTTCAAAAACGAAGACATTTATGGCTTTAGACCCTCCAAAGGCCTGCGAACCGTATGGAACTTGTTGCGTATTTAAATATTCTATCAACAAATATTCTGACTGCATTTATTACAACGTATACTTATCAAACTAATGATATATGTTAAGAAATGTAGGCCTGACCTTCAAAGTTACTTTTGACGGACGGTTTTAATATTGAAAACGGGTGTATCCACACAGTAGTCCGCAAGTTTTTCGGCCCGTCTTTCCCAACCCCCACCTCTAAAATGGCGAACACGAATCACTTTTAACAATTTATTCGAAGTAACTTACAGAATTAGGAACATGTTATACCTCGGAACCAGTGCAGTACTATGTACACCAAAGAGTTAAAAGTTGAGTATGATATCGCCATAACGATTTGTTTATGGTTCAAGTTCAGACAGACAATCACGTGTTATTCTCACGCATAACTAATTCATACTGCCATACAGTTTAACACTTCACCATAAACTTTAAATGAGTAAATTTCATCCAGCTGTGTCAACAATCTTAAGCACGCTCCTCTTTACAAATAAGTTTAAATTTTTATGAAGATTCATAAACGGATAGTCATTGGGAACTCTGGAGATAAGAAAAACGAAAAGCAAACGAAACGAAAGGTATAAATGATTTCATTTGCAGGAACTATGACATAACGGTGAATGGTGGTTGTCTCTGCAACACCAGATTACCGAGGGGCCAGTCAGGTGTTACGACGTACCAATTCCCCTGCAAGTGTCAGAGAGCAACCAGAACAAACTTGTCGTCAGATCACTTCCACGAAATCGGTGGAAAGGCGATACGAGATGCTAAAACGATACGTTACAGTATTGGTGCTGGCCACGCTGGTGGCATTGTCTTTGTCAGCTCCCTTTGCCAAGAGGGAGGCGGACTTGGAAGAAAAAGAGGAGAAAGAGGTAAGATATTTATCTCAAGTATTTGAACAATTATTGCAGTCAAAGAACATGCATTGACACAAAATAAATTTTAGGAGTCCTTGAGAATCGTTTCTTTCCTAAAAGACTATCTAACCGGAGCTCAGCCATTAGTTACCGCGAGGGGCACAGACAATTTTAAACAATCGTGACTCACAGACGGAAATGCATTTCCAGTCTTGTAAATAGAATTGCAGTAATCGTGATTTTAAGCTTTCATTTGCCATAAAATTTTTACTTCACTAAAAAATATGGACAAATAGAAAAATATCAGGAAATTAGGTCTACCAAATACACTGCAGCGAACTGCAGCGATACCGTTCAATGAAATGGCTAGGTGGGTAAGCTAATCATTGGAAAATAAGCTTGTATGTGAGGTAGCGTCATAAATAAACACCAAGAACATAACCTTATTTCATGATGGAAATAAGATGGGAGACAACCGACGTAAAGCGTCTAGTGAGAGGTATTTTTTTTTGTTGAAAACGACTGCAGATTGGTCTAAATGTCACTTTTAGATTCTGGTGGGTTATTAGTGCTTCTCCAGAACCGCTGTTTAAACTTAAAGGTATTTCTTGATTCTGAAACAATTTGTGACTCTGAAGCTTAGTACATGAGAACTGAAATCCCTGAGAACAGCATCATTCTGCAATTAACCACGAGGAGTCAGCTGGTATAGACTTAGATACACTTCCATTCAGCTGTATTTTTCAAAGTCGATTAACTTAACAAAACACATCCAATTGTGAAGCTTAATTTTCAAAATTTTATGACACTCTTGAAAAAAACACTGGGAGCCGAATATCCCGGCCCAATGGGCACGACGCCTCTTTAAAATTTTTCTACTTCCCCCCTACCTTCTCACGGGAAAACTTGCTCAAAATTTCGGTCAAATGTTTCCAAATCCCAGTTAAAACTAGTAGTGTGCTCTTGACAGGATGGGCGTTTTACTCTAGCTGGCAACACAAGAGAAAAAATTTAGAATGTATCACTCTCAATCAACATTTTTTCAACATTCTATTCATTAATGTTGATCACTGTTATTCTCCCTTTGCATCTTGCTCGTCCTTCTCGTTTTACTTCTTTCTATTTGATTTAAAAATGGATACGTGGAGATTTTAAAGTGGGGATCTTAGAGCGTTATTGGTTGCCCTGCTTTAATTTATAAGGTTTGTGTTTGTAGGTATTCTTTAAACTTAACAATTGATATTTTCTTTCATACATTATCTACTTTTACAATCGATTGCTGACAGTCACACGTTAAGTTCAATTGAACATGATGTTGTTTTTCATTGGTGTGATTGGACATTATTTGGAGATTATTATAAAGTGACATCCAGTGACAATAAATGAGGAAAAAATCTTTCTATTTGCTCCTCTGCATGGTTGCTGAAATTAAAGGGGAGTTTGTAAACTTGTAACTGCCCCGAGTTTCCGCTTCTCAGTCAGCTAAAATTCTCTACTAAGTTAACATATAGCCTGTTCTTAAATTTAAAGCATGACTGTTACACACAACAAAAATATTTTGTACTTAATTTAATTTTCAAGCGCTTTACTCTACTGGGTAAGCTATGTTCTGCCTTCTTTTGTTATCATACCTCTTTGCTATGCTATGCTTTGTCAGGCTTGGTTTTACTTGTCTTAAGTTTCTAAAATACAAGAATATACTATCTTTCAAAATTTCGAGCTGGCCAAATGTTGAAAACTTCACATCGTTAGTGTAATGGTATGCTACTTATTAAGCTACTGACGTTTTTATGTCAACAAAGGAGAACACTACACACCCTTGGCAAAAATCTGGTGGTTTGCTAAAATCCCCAAACTGCTAATTTCGAACAAGAGGAATACTTCATTAGATAAGACAAAATCAACTCTCTTGAATCCCACAGGGAAAACTGAGTGCCCGCATAAAATAAAAAACATAAAAACAACATAAGCATATAAACAGACAACTAATAACAAATAACGAGAATTGTCAGTTTCATGTCTCAGGACCTTTATGTCGACAGAGTACAGTTGAGGGAGAGGCTAAAGGTGACTGAGTTTTAGTTGCAAGGTAGAATCAGAACTGTTTGGAATGGGAAGATTTGCTCGTTAATTTTAAGCCTTTCGAGGCATTCTCCTGGATTAATGCAAAGTAAATACAAAAGGTTTAATACTTTATAGACTAACACAGGTGCATTCGTAGTATTTCATGCATTGCAATTAGCCATATACGAACTAGGTGCTGTATTTTGGAGAGGGGGGGGCTTCTGGACAAGATTTGGGGAAATTGACACAAGACGATTTTTTATCGAGTTGCAAAGGAAACACAATTATACTGTTTTTTGTCCTCCCCCAAACCAATTGTTGGAGTAAACAGTGTTTCACATTAGCTATGAAACACTGAAATATCCGTTGACAAAAAGGGTAGATAATGAAAAGTTTACGTTCTCAAAGAAATAATAGAGGAAATAAATATGTGTGCTTATGCATGTCTTCTTAAACATCACATATGCGAATTTGATATTTGTGCGCGCGAAGCGTGACAGAATAATAATTTTTTGTTCAAGACCCCTAGTCATCAGAAATTCTGATATATACACTAATACAAGTGCCAATATATTCCGTTTTGTACCAAAACTGTAGAAACCTTTCTCCTCCTCGTCAATGTAATCGGAGGGAAACTTGTATAAACTCATAATATCAGAAAACAGTATGACCGTTGACCAAATGTTTGTGATACATATTTTTAGAAATGAGTTTACATTCCCATTCTGCCCACTAGGGAGAGCAAATACTGGAATATTTTCATTTTTTCAAAGCAACATTATTAGAGTCCCCCTCTTATTCCAATGTTTTGGCTGACTTACAGTTGTTCATTCAGAGTATTTGTAAAGCTCCCCGCATTTGTTGCTGTGGCAAGAGAGAACCATACTACATGTGGGGAAATAAGATGAGTGTATGGGACTGTCGATTTTAAAATATTAAAGTTTTCATTTTGGCTAAATTAAGCATTATGTGAAAACGATAACTCATGACGTTTTAAACCGTGAATTTCTGCAGGTAATTTTATCATATATGCAGCATTTGGGACCGTTTTTGTTTTGCATCTTGTCCTACCCTACGTTAGCAAAATTTCCAAATTTTCCCTTTGGTTCTTCCCCCAAGTCCATCTGCACATTAAGTTCCACCATATCAACAATCGCACCCACCTACCCCAACAACAGGCTATGCAACTGCTTAAAATACTTGCTGAAACTGCGTGCGATAGAGTTGCACCTTAAAATTCTGTTATGCTTCAAAATTACAACGTCTAGTGACAATGTCTATCAGAGTAGTCTCGTGACTCCGGGAGGTGTCATGATGGGCACCTAACCTTTCATAAGCTTTATATGATATTAGAGGTAGATATGCGTATCGCAATTACGTCTAAGAGATGAAAAAATAATACACTAATATAAATTTGAGGGCTAACAATAAGCCCCGTAACATTATAATTATATGCATCCTATGGTATGTGAACTTCATTATATATAGTTACGTATACCCATACTATCAGTAAGTGAAAACATCAGGTGAAGAATATCTCCTCTAACACCAATTCTCCCACAGCTGATTTGAACCTCATTTCACAACAAGGTATTAACACCCTGTACTGGCGTCCTATGTGACCACAGTATGTGAGGGTATCCCAGCTAACAACAAAACGTTTCCTGAACGTTCTTCAAACGTAACCACTTTCGTTTCGCAAACGTCTAGAACTACGTTTTAAAGACGTGTTTTTGTGGACTTTTCATACGTTTTCAAAACGTTTTTTAGAGACGTTCTCAAAACGTTATTCAGACGTAGAAAACGTTTATAAAACCTTTGCCGGTCCGTACGGAAAACGTCTGGGACGTAAGTAAAAGGTACAGGACGTTCAGGAAACGTTTTAGGGACGTACAAAAATCACAGAGGACATCCAGAGAACGTACTAGAGACGTACATAAAGCGTCTCTGACGTCTTGAAAACGCTTTATAGGGCTGTAGGGAAAGTGTCTTCTATCTTCAGAAAAAATTTAGGGAAGTACGAAAATTATACAGGAAGTCAAAAGAACGTTTCAGAGGCGAATAAAATGTATCGAATCTAGGAAAAAATGTCAGGGAAACTTCGATGATGTCAAAATATCTCAGGTGCTTACGGATATAAATTAACGTACCTAAACCAAAGTAAATGAAAGGTGACTATTGCTTATGTATTCCTCAACCTCTCCATGAGATAGACCATTGTGAATTTGGGCTGTTTTATGGTCATCTGATTAGGACCATAAGTACTAACAAATGAAATTTGCTGGGAGAGGAAGGGAAATTTCACTTAACTTTAAAGACAAACATAAGGCTAATGAAAGAAAAAAAAGGTATAAATGGTTTTTCATTTTCTTGACCTACTGTATGTAACTGTAATCATACTATCTTTAATAAAGTAATCAAAAAAAGACTATTCTTAACTTCTTAGTGCTGGCAAGGAAGTATGTCAAAGGATCATACAGCTCTAAATCTGCACATATACACACTGAAAGCATCATTGATGTGATTAATGTTTGCACAAGGTACCACTAAATGATATATAGTACAGTTGAATTTTACATCCAGTATACACATACTGTACATCACTCTGCATGACAGAGAAATAGAGCCTGGGCGACAACAAAGAAAACCAAGCTAATAACAGTTAATGCTTATAGAGCAATAAAATTCCTATCGAAGCTGAAATTTGAGAAATCTAAATTGCATAATACTTAATTTGTAGAAATGGTCTTTTCGTGCTACAGTTAGACCTACTTTTGTACGTATAAATTATTACTGTAAACAGAATGGTTTAGAGGAATTTCAAAAATGAAAGCAATATAGACATTATATAAAGCATTGCAGACAAAAACTACAAATTTTAAGCCTGAGGCTGTTAACTGCTGAGCACAGATCAGCAGCGATTTTTAATACAAAAGTATTACAGCTTAGTTTTGCAACTGGATGCAACAGGAAAGCCAATGAAAAGGCAGTAATGTAAGCATTAGAAACTTTGGGATGAAAAACATTAAGTAAACTTCATAGATGTGCATGGTTTGTAGTAAACATCGCTTGGAAAATCTTGAGAAAAAATCTGAGAAAAACTTGAACCATACTCATGTATAGTGAAATATAAGGTGGTATACAACAGGAACCAAAATATCATTTGATACTTCAATATCAAAATCAAAGCGGGTGGTACTACAGTATACTCATAATGGCAGCTTTATTTTAGTGGCAAGTTGAAATGTTGACAGTTTTTTCTTAGATCAATCATTTACACCACCAATTGAGTTTCAGTTAGAGCCAAATGGCTTTACTGGGAAGAACAGCTCAAATTAACATGCTTTGGAACTGATATCAAATCACACCAATGAAGTGAACGCTTAAAAACTGCTCCTCTTGAACAAAGACCTGCATGGTCAAATGTTATATACTGTAATTGGCAGGGAATTCATTGGGACATAAAAATCCTTGTTTAACAAAAGGTAAAAGTGAATTTTGTCAAGTTTGTTACTTTGTTTTTTACATAATATGCACAGATCACAGTTTATCGAACACATAAACTCGCAAAGATTTATATAACCCTTTACCGTCTTGCTCCGATCAAGGCATATTTTTGTGCCTCGGGACTGGGCGGAAAAGCGGACGTAGCCCACCCCGCATCGGCTCCTGTAGGGCATTGATCCTGTGACCTCAAAATATTGTCTCTCTCGTTGTTGTGGCCGAATTTTCGGGTAGCTACTCGCAGTTTCAAGCTCTGCGCGAAACAGTAAAGATGGGTGACAGCCGAGCTCTCCCCATGGGCCTGAAAGGACCCAAACAACGGTAAAGGGTTAAAACTCTGAAGCAAGACTGGTGTAAACAAAGAATCAAGGTTAACAACTTCTTACAGTATTGAATAGATTGGTAAAGATTCATTTACAACACTTTCAAGTAAGACTGGTGCAAACAAAAAATCAAGATTTACGACTTACAACGTTGAATAGATTGTTACAGATTCATTAATAACACTCTCAAGCAAGACTGGTGTACAAAAAGAATCATGATTTGCAACAACTTAAAAGTATTGAAGAGATGGCCAACTCACACACTTATATACAAATCACACCGAATAGAGACCAAACAATGTACTATTTTCCAAATAAGGGTCAATTGAATTGACCCATAAGGAGCTTGCTAGGAAATCCCATCTATTCTTGAGATTTTGATGTATAAATACACCTGGCAAGTACCAACAATAATCTTAGCAATCATGATGTTATAATTTTAACAGAATGTTGGAGGTTTGAAAGACAGACAGTTGCCAAAGGCAATATCAAGGATGAAAAACCTTCATAAAAAATCGAAGGTCCTGAAACAATCTCTCAAAAAAGCATAATTCCGCAGTTCGGAAAAATTCCTCAGAACTTCAAGACTAAAGAAAAGTCCAGAGACATTAATTTTACATATGTTAAAGGGGAACGTGTCCTTAGCATTTCTGTGATATTTTTGTTTGTTTTACAAATTTGGTTCTCGAGATGATAGTAGTTGAATGTGGCAAGGTTTCTGCATACTGTGGGAACTTGAAGCAAGCAGACTTGGTTTCATGGTTTCACTTTGTTGGCCAATGCTTTTTTTTTTTATTTATAGTGTACTACCAATTCTATGTAACTTAATTCTGATATATTGTGCATAGAAATCCAATGCAAACATCATTTCTGTAAGTGGACTGGTTTTAGCAAGGTTATTAAGTGTTTATTCATATGAGATACATTGCTATCATTCTACAACAGTCCAGTACACAGTCACAGGAGTCAATGTAACTTGGCACTAGTATTGTATCCATGGTACCATCATGTAAACATACACACACAGTACAGCCACTTAATACGAACAACTAACTGTAGCACACAGCCATGAGGAAAGACAGTTCGATATTTTTTAACCAAAGACTTTTGGTTAAAATGAGAGTAGCATGCTGCCCATGATCAAGACTTCCATCTGCAATAGACTCGTCTTAGCAGACATAATAAGCCTACCGTTTTGTTTCTGGTTTGAACAACTTTGTGGTCAACTTTGCATTGCAAAGATTAAGAGTCATTTAGCAACACCTACTAAGTTTGGGCTCATTGAAAGAATTTTTTACTATCAGCGGCATGGTCTGAGGGGGCAGCTGCCCCAGAGCGGCTACGCAGACTAGACCTATGGTGACAATATTACCATTCCATCATAAATCAATTATCAGTAGCAACTGAAAAGTCTGTTGGTCTGATGATGCGTGTCAGATAAGACATGATACCATAGTCACTGGAAAATAATTTAGTTCAGAGTCTTGGTTCATAAATATCTGCAAAAACAACAATATAATTACATTACATGTATTTCTCAATTAAAGAAGTATAGACACAATATTTTTTATTACAGAAAATGACCTTAAATAAAGTACAATATGCACTGACATTTAGCTTGGTTCTTAAGGCGCATCTCTGGAAATGCAAAAGCAAATGTTCCAACAGGGAGGGTGCCTCCTCAACTTGAAAATTTTCATGGAGTCTAGAAATAAATTGTGAGCGATTTTAAAAATGACAAAATTAGTAAGTTTCTTTACGGTGGTATAATGAGGTTTAATAATACTTCTTTTTATTCAGCAATGCTTTTTAAAAATTGTCTGAGAAGCATCCCATGTACAACCTGTGGTGTTTATTGATACCCCCTAGGGTTACTAGTCTAGGGGGTACTAGTATCCCTGGTTGGGCACCAGGGCATTCAAGTGTACCTAAAAAGAATTTCAAAAATATATGTATTAAACAGCATGAAAAAATTCTAACAGTTCAACTCCTATCTTCATACAACAGGACATTCTTGAACCGAGATGTAAAATGTGGAAAGTAATTTGTAAACTTATAAAAGCAAATTAATGTAGTCCATTGTGCAATAATGTGCAACTTTCTTGTTGTACCACTCACATTACCTTCTTTGTTTCCCTTAAATATTAAAAAATGTTTTATGAACATGAACATTTCCTGTTCGCTTGCACAGCATGTTGCACGGAGAGGGCTTAATTAATAATACTGTACATTAACCCATAGGAGTAAGAGTACCAGCACACCTTGGTGCAGTAACTTTCAGAAAAAACAAAAATACAAAAGACTGTAATTCGAGTAGTATAACAATTACTGTACTGTACATCACAAATTATTGCACAATGTGTCATTTTAATTTGAGGGAGAACATTTCATATCTCAGATAAGGAATATCCAAGAAAGATTGGAGTTGGACTGTTAACCTTCATATTTCATGCGATTTAATATAAATTTTCAATTTTTTTTGACTTGAGATACACTTTAAAAAAACTTTCCTTCAGTTCCTACATACAGTATAAAATTTTCTCAAGACACCAGACATAATCAATAAGGTAGAAACATTTTAGTGTTAATTCATATTGATCATCAGGATGTTTACCATTTCTTTACAATTTAGACCAATTTCTGTTCCTAACACTTAACTAATTTATAATGTATTATGACACCATGGGACACCATGTGACCTCTGAGTACATTGTAAACACTTGCCAACAGATTCAAATCAGAGTTTGTAAAACAGGGAAATAAACAAAGCATTGTCTAGACTTGGCAAAGGACAGGAAATTGGTTAGTAGGAACTTCACCTTTTGGCTTGATTTTACTAAATAAGCTGCTCTCAAATCCTCACTTTAATCTCAAAATGGAGTTTAGGAAATGAAGGAACTTACTCAAAATGATCTTGAAAATGGTGCTTGCCATCAGACCCCTCTTCTCTCTTCTACAGTTTAGTAGCACACTAATTCAAATGATCAATCGATCATACTGTAGGAAGTTGGTTCTAAGGTGATGTACCACCCTGAATGTTGTCATTCAGGGGGCTCCTAGGAAAAGACATAATATAAAAAAATATTTTGCAAAAGTGATTAAAAACATACCTACTGCACATTCATACATATGTTCTACACACATGCATAAACATACAGAATGACCGATAGCACTAATAGTCATGGCTATCACGACCTTCCGTATGTCAGTTCTGCCCCTCAAAAATATCCCATTGGAATAACACAGACCAATAGCAATTTTGCTTATTTTGGTGATTTCTTCTAAATCTAATGAGCCCTGAACATGCAAAGTCTAGAAAAGGATGAAGTTGTTCTCGTCATTCATGATACAGTAAAGACTGTACAGTAGGCCCCTAACTGTAAACAAGATATCAAAACCAAAAGAACACTAAATTGTGTTGTAAACTCTTAAGTATTACTGTAAACTCTATGCCTCGAAATTACAATGATGTTTGGTTTAATTTTTTCTAACAGAAAACATTGCTTTAAGGTTGATGCCTTCTGTAATACTATAAAACCTGCAGAATGCTATACAATACTGTAAGTTCAGTATCATGACATCATCCATTTGGAAATCACAATTTATCTACCTGTTTCACACTAACTGTATGGTTCACTGCTATTGACAGCAACTAAAATTGTTTACACCAAAAGTGAAGATGGACTTGAAAAACATAACATGCTTACAAGAGTCCTTCTGAGCTATTTGAAATTGTGTCTGGATTCAATGGCAACAGGGTCAAGCACAATGTCCTTTTCTAAGTACTTTATTGGTGGCTCATCCAAGGCATCATTATGGGATGCTTTCTAGTGAAGCAGCATGCAACATCCCAAGGATCACTTTTTGACATTCTTTGAGTTCCTTCAGTTTTATTATTATCTTTACCTCAAAGTTTCCTGTGGGATGAAAAAAAATGAACAATACTGTAATTCAGCATCCAAGGTATTTCTTTATTCAAATCTATAACTAAATTTTAGTAATTTACAGGGTACCAGAAAATAAATCGTCTTGACATAAAAAGTTCACAAATGCACCACCAGCCAACGGTGAAATTTACAGGCCTTAGCCTAATACTGTACTTTTATGAAAGAGCAAAACTCATGAAGACATTAAGAGACCATTAAACTTTTCCTTTGATTCTTGAAAAGAAATGCCAGAGGTCCGTCCCAGGACGCTTGCTTTTGAGTGTCTATTGTATTTACAACACTGTGACACTACCTATGTCAACCTTACTGTATGTACAGTACTGTACAATGGCTTTATAAACATAAAGTCAAGAAATATAAAAAGACCAACACAAGGCTAACAAAAGGGGGATTCTACTGTCCAGTCATTTTTTTGTTCTGCTGTAGCAACAAATTTTGAAACAATTTAGGTGCTCCAACATGGAGGAATGTTGTCTTAATTTCACACTAGGTACAGCAGCTCTGCACTTTCACTTTTCTTTTTCCTCTTATTTTCTTTTTTGTTATTCTTTGTTGTATTGTCTCTTTATGGGCACTAGCTCGTTAAACTATTGTTTTTCTAGTGTCCTGTCCGGTTATATATTTCAGTTTATATTTGTACGGACGAAATTAATAAATGAAAAATGAAATGAAATGAAACATTTTCACTGAAGACTTTGGTATTCATACTAATACATACCTGTGTACAGGTACAGTATACGACATTCAGTGCTGTGAACAATTATTCACACATTTTGCATAAGCTTGCGATCTTATAGACACACAGAGTTGGGGGCCTACTTAGCCTTGGCCTACATAAAAAAATAGAAGACCATGACTATACTTGATGTTTATAAGAACATCACTCAATTCAATCTTTACGGCCAGGATGTTGAAAAAGTTTTAGGCCTAGGCCTAGGCCTAACCACATATTTTATTGTTGTCTTAAGCTTGGAAATTTTAAATTTTTAACATAGGCCTACGTACACTGTACAGTACTTAGCGGCAGCCTAACGTTAGGGGTTACCGGTCGTTTCGCCCCCTTGTCAGTTCGCCTCCAACCAGTTCGCCCTGGTCGTTTCGCCCCCTTGCCAGTTCGCCCCGTAGTGGAAGTCGTTTCGTCCCCAAAGAGGAGGTCGTTTCGCCCCCAAATACTTATGAGTATGACATCGAATAAACTGACTTTAAATACAGTTTTGTAGTTGTCATAACAGTAATTTTCAAAAAGTTGGCAAGAATGTGACAAAAACGAAGTCAAGTATAAGGGTAGGCGGTGCGCTATTTGACGCACCAACCAGTCATATGTTAAGTTAACCTGGTAGGCCTATTCTCTTGCACGTCCAGAATTAGCCTGGCAAGTAAGCTAGCATTTTTTTAAAACCATTTTCGATTTTTGCGCCATCTATTGGAAATTATTAATAGAACCAAACAAGACAACCACAGTATATGATGTGCGAATGTTTACATAAAGAAGCACATGAACGAGTGTAGTAACGAGATTGCAGATAGAAATTGTAATTAACGTTACATCAGTACTCCCAACACAATTAAGGCCTAACACTCAGCAATTGTCCGCGTACGTGAGTTAGTACAAATGTGTTACTTGTTTCACCTTTAAAAATGAACTCAATCTCATCTGAAAAAGAGAATTAAATAAGAAACTTGACTTCGTTGACATCGTTTGTTCTAAAACATTCACTTATTGTAAAGGGACCTGCTTCAGAGAGACTAGGGGGCGAACCGGTAGGTCTTGGGGGGCGAACTGGCAGGTTGTTAGGGGGCGAACTGGTTAATGCTTGGGGGCGAACTGGTATTTAGGGGGCGAACTGGTTGGGGGCGAACTGGCAAGGGGGCGAAACGACTGGCTACCACGTTAGGCTTAAGTTCAAACATTTATTTCCACCCCAAGATTTTCAATGGTGGAAATAGTGACTGACTCAAGGTACTACAGTAAATATAATGGGCTGAACGTTGACTGCACGGGTCTGTCGAGTGCACATCTGCATTGAAATTTCTTGTAAAAATCTTGAAACGATAGAACAGCCTTTGGGAAAGTTTGGCGCGCATTCGACAGTATAACTGCCTAGCCTATCTATCGAACACTAACATTAGGCTTGTACAGTACCTGCCGTGTGCACTTAACTGTTAGGCTAAGGGCTTGTGCCTTGCACAAACATATGACTCAACAAGTGAACAATTTTCATCATTTTACATATGAAAGCATCCTTCAAGACGATTTTAAAGAATTTAAAACAGATTTCACGACTTACTGTGATTGTGACAGTTGTTCCAGGAACAAGTAGTTGAGATTTCTGGGACCTTTCAAGAGAGCTGCTGACAGGAACGTTCAAATTTGGACCGTAATTGCTTTTGTTACAATCTATGGAACGCCAATAGAGTCATTAACAGAAAGGGAAGGTAATGTTCACAAGTAGAAGATACTGTAGTTGCATAAAGTGTTGTTGTCTAGCCGATTCACTGACGAACTTTGCCTCCCTCGCTAACCGAAATTATGGATGCAATGCCAATGAGAGCAGGAGGATCGAATTTGACTGGCACCGGGGTGGATCCTGATTTTATTTTTCACCCCATGCAGGAGGTGCAGCCCTGTGGTTGTACTGTAGGACGTTTAAAGGATAGGAAATTCCGCCAAGTTCCTAACATTTTAAACTGCAAAGCCAAGACGTAAAACAGTATTGATGCGGTCCTCGCTCACATAGCCAAGGAGGGGGGGGGGGGTCGCTTTCCCTAGAAAGCATCTGACATCAATTTTGCTATGGTTCATCATAGTTCCCGAATAAAAATACACCCCTCCACCCCCCCCCCCCCCATCGCTTTCTCCATATATTTTCGTAGGGATGCCAATTTGTGCCTGTACCGCTATACCCATTGTACCTGAGTTGCATTTGCAAAATATCACAGAGTGCACGTAAGAAAATTCGTACGTTTTGCTCTTTCGAGGGAACCGTGAGGAGGGGGGGGGGGGGGATAGCATGAAAAGCAAGGGGATTACCCCAGGCTATTCCATTTTATGAAATTTTATCTGTGTGACATCGCTGCAGCAATCATGTGGCAGTGTTAAAATGTAGGTTGCATCTTTGGCACAGCTTTAAATTACAGTACTTGCTCAAGTTGCTCACGTTGATTTTCATATTTGAGCATGATCTTTGTACATTTTAGTACATAGAAGAAGGAATTTCATCGCACTGATCCCCTTACTGATATTTTTTATTTCACTTACTTTAAATAAAAAAGAACAAAACGGTTAAACGGACCCCAACCCCGTCAGTGGGGAACTAGTCCAATAAAGTTTCAGTAGAGAGAACCCGGCTGCCTCCATTGGGCATTTTTGAACAATTTAAAGCTAATATTAAGACTTATCGGGAATGTATAGCTAATATGACGTTTAGAAAACGTTTTGAACACGTTTTAACCATTACGGTCTAGCATTGTTTCCTCTAACGTACTAAAACGTCTTTGGGAAGTCCTCGTGAATGCTCATATATTATGAACGTCCAGAAAACGTCATAAAAACGTTTAAAAATCGTCTAGTTATAACGTTTTACAAACGTTATTTTTTACGTAGTAAAAACGTTTTTAGATAGTCCCCGTTAATTTGTGGGAAATGCGGGACGTTTTGAACACGTTCTAAAAACGTTACTTTGGACGAAGACGAAACGGACAAACTGAGAACCAAACCAAAACTTCGTTTTCTGGACGTTCGCTGTTAGCTGGGTATAAGACTTACATAATATAAGATGACTGCTTGCTATAGTCATAGTTACGAGGGACTTTCTACAAGGATCTTCTTGGTCACACATGTGCGAAAAATGTGAAACTTGGTCAAGAGTTTAAGCATTATACAAGAAACAGATTAAAAAGACTTTGATATTTTTTTCATTCGTGTATATCTTCTGTTTAAAATTTGATCATCAAATCACGGCTTGATACAGTAAGTCTTACTAAGTCTATGAGAATGATGTCCATATATAGGCTAATTCAGCGGTCAAGTAATGGTGAAAAATTTATCAGGTCCATGAGCCATAATTTTAGAATCATTTTTTAATTCCCAATACCACAGATAGCTGCAAATAACCACAAACCCATAATAAGCTGATTATCTTCAGGTTGGGACTTGAAAACGTAGAAAATGGGAATATAGCCCCAAAAGGGCCAATAAATTTCAAGATCACTTAACGGCATTTAGATAAAAAGATAGGAAGCGGTTTATTGTCAAAAAGATATGAGTTTAGTGAAGATCGAAAGTCGATTTATATATTGGTGATACAGGAAACTGATAAAATTTTAAAAAAAAAAGCATACAGTGCATTGGACGGTTGGAACAAAGTAAAAGTTGATGTTTACTTATCTCGCTGAATGAAAAATTGCATCTATTTATCCATAACAGATTTTCGTCTCTCGGAGGCTAATTCAAGCCAAGTCCTCCACTCAAGTTCAGTGGCCTGTTTGGCTCCCTGCCTTATATTCGCTCTGCATTGTCGTGTACAGTTCCATGTATGATCATTCACATATGCAAATTGTTAAACTTTTAAGGACTAGATTGATCTCTGAAATTAATTTCGATCAGTTTTTGCACAATACTGCACCCTTTTAAACTGTGTTTTAAGAGCTTGTGTATAAGTGGCAATGCTACAACTGTAACTTAGTTTTCAAATTAAAAAGCAACTTTAAGAGCATTAGTACAAGGAAAAATTCGATCAAAATGAAACGAAATAGATTATTTTCAAGCACCTTGTACATGAAACATTAGATTGGGGGGTCTTTTTCTAGCTCATCCACGATCATCCAAAGTTTCTTTAGTAATAACTAGCTTAACTGGATTGTAACATTTACTACAAAAATAGGTATTGGACGAGAAACGAGCCGAGGATTTATTGGAAAAGCTGACTGACACCCTTGAAGAAAGAGGACGAGGATGCGGAAAATGCGGAGGTTTCGGTGCTGGCGGCGGAGGAGGAGGCGGAGGAGGAGGTGGTGGAGGAGGAAATGGTGGTGGTCGGGGTAACTGGCGAGGAAAGAAGGGAAGGGGTGGTGGTGGAGGCGGTGGGGGTGGGGGTGGAGGAGGAGGGGGGAACAACGGAGGTGGAGGAGGAGGAGGAGGAGGTGGCGGCGGCAACAGAGGAGGTAACAATGGTGGCGGGGGTGGGGGTGGAGGCGGTGGCGGAGGAAATTACGGGGGAAACAAAGGTGGTGGTGGTGGTGGTGGTGGTGGTGGTGGTGGTGGTGGTGGTGGTGGTGGTGGTGGTGGTGGTGGTGGTGGTGGTGGTGGTGGTGGTGGTGGTGGTGGAGGGGGAACAACGGAGGTGGAGGAGGAGGAGGAGGAGGAGGTGGCGGAAACAGAGGAGGTAACAATGGTGGCGGGGGTGGTGGAGGAGGTGGTGGTGGAGGAGGAAATAATGGAGACGGGGGGAGAGGAGGAGGCGGTGGTGGAGGTGGTGGAGGCGGGAAAGGTGGTAACAAAGGAAAGGATTGTGAAAAGAAGGAGATTTTGATTGCCAGAGGCGGTGGGGGAGGAGGTGGGGAGGTGGTGGTGGTGGAGGAGGTGGTGGTGGAGGTGGCGGCGGGGTGGAGGCGGTGGAGGCGGCGGAGGAGGTGGTGGCGGGGGTGGAGGCGGTGGAGGGGGTGGTGGGGGAGGAGGAGGTGGGGGAGGTTGGCATCCATGGTGGGGACGTTAAATATCGGAAGTAGGCAAAAGATACTGACACTTAAGCTATAGATACTCTTAGAATAGAAAAGAATGCCTTCAAATTTTAGAAAATACTTTTAGAGACATTGCCTTTGAGGTTTTAATATTAATATTGCGATGAGAGCTGTCTAGTGGCATTCAAAAGCATATCATGATTTCGTTTTTGCTAGCAGAATACAATGTAAATTATGAAAGTGTTTATGAAAAATTGTTCCTAGTATAACAAGCCGTTCATGTGTGTTACACAATAAGTTGATGAAATAAAAGTTGAATGAAGAAGCAACAGAAGGAAAGTTCTATCCCAGACATTTGTTCATTTACCGTCTTAACAATTTTCCCTAATCTTCTATATTTGTGTTTTACCATAACGTCTGCCTGTCGTGTCACATGAATTAGCAAATGAAACTTACCAAAAGGTTAGAAGTCCAAAAATATGTTTTAAGAGGTTGAAACGGGACATTTCGGGGCTGAAAGGTAAAATGTAGGAGCGTATTTACTTAATTGAAATCATTACATTGAGAAATATGTTATGATATCATTCTTGTAATGTCCAAGTTACCGTCTTTGCTTTCTCATGTTGCTCAAATATCTTCGGAACTGGTGAAAACTAACTTCCAATAATTGGTGCAGCAATGATTTACATCCTCACCATGGCCTTATTCGGACAAATATGTGTTTCAAGTGTAAGGTGGGACACGACATTTTTCACATGAAGAACATTAAAATAGCACCCATCTTTACCACTCCAGTGTACATAGAAAATTTAAATATTTTAAACATAGAAAATGAATTCATTTCTCAATTCACGGATGGCTCTATCTCTATTTTGTAGTATGTCAATAAATGTTTCAGATGTAAACAGATAGCTGAGACACAAAAAGGAGATTTCCTAACATTTCAAATTGAAAGCAGTCGGGAAAATTTTAAAAGGGAATGTCAAATCCAATATAAATTTTGTGTAATATATAAAGATATTTCAGAGTATCAACTACGACAAATAAATTGTTTCAACTGTAAAGTGTTACTATAAAAAGTTTTAATACACAAACTAGTCTAGTCTTCAATATTGAAAATGGTCTTTGTTTTATATATTTGATGAAATTTCTCTCTTAACCTTTTACTGCATGAAACATTTCTCAGGTTGCAATAATCCAAAAACTGCAAGAGGATTACTACATTTAAAAGAAAGGTCCAGAGGCAAGTTTATTTTGATACGATTAAGGGAATATATGTTAAACATTTTGGTGAAATTTTGGTTTATTTTAAATGTTTGGTTCTTTACATATTAGCAATTGAATGTGGCAAACTTTCTAAAAAGAATGAACTTAGAAGGAACTTGAAGCTAGTAGGCATGATATCATGGATTCACGTTGTTTGCCAATGTTTTGTTTTTATTTATTGTTCACCATCAATTTTTTACAAGTAACGTCTAACATCATAGGTGTATTCCGAGCAATGGAATTCTAAAAGCAGTAAACTTTAGGGTACAAGGAATCAGCCCTGATCAATTTTTGGTCAAACTAACAGGATGAAAAATAACGAAATACAAAACATTCGCCAACAAAACGATTCCATGACATCACACCTGTTTGCTTCCACTTCACATTTCACAGCAAATTGGTCATCTTCAAATTCTAAAATTCGTGAGAACCGAAAATGGAAACGGAATGAAACTTTCACAAAAATTTTTAGAATATGTTCTTCTTTAACATATCAAATATATACTTTGTGTTGTCTATTCTTTTTTAATGAGAACAATATTAATGGGAACACCGTAAGGACAGCAAGGTGGGGACACCCCATAAACCATTTTGGTCATTCTTCCTAATCGACCAGATGTCAATATTTGTTTAAATGTGTGTGTTTGCAGGGGGTAGGTTGAGAGATACGGGTGCGGACGCACCCAAATAATATATTGGAAAAAGGGAACTTGAGGAAGAAAATTAAAAGAAAAAAAAAATAATAGCCTGAATACTGGGATCCACGCCGAGCGTAACCTTAATACTCCTTTCCCAGGCCACCAACGCAAATCATCTTATATACCTTCCCTCAACCCGAGGAGGCAGCGCTGCTATCCATAGTCACACCAAAGGATTGATCCCGGGTAAGGGTGGCGCATTGGTTAGTGAGTTTTCTGTCAAGCTAGCATGCGTTATTCGGTGATGTGTTTTGCGTTTTAATACCAACACATCGAAAATGCATTTAAATCGATGCCTAGAGCTTGGACTGTTGGATTTACTCAGTTTGTCACGTGATATGCGCCGTTTGTGCCGGTTCGACGTATGAATTTTTCATTCAGATGCCTCTCCATGAGAACACATTCTAAACGGGGAGTAAGAGTATTTATCATCTGCCACGCACTTATGTTGTCTATATCCTGAAGTGCCGGAATATTTCGACAGTTTCCCCAATATCATCAACTAAACCGTGTTACATGACAACTATCATACCATTTTTGACTGACTGAAAGTCTTGTTCTCGAAGGGAAGATAACGCATAACGCAGTTCTATGGATATTAAAAAAGCACTGAGTTTAACCATTCATGAAGTCCTGTCCTTAAAAGCCGTTACGTGGTTTACACGGGCACTGACTCCAACACCAAAATGATCGAAAATCTCCACTTGCTAATACGCTGATCCGTCACTAAAAACCCATTGAAACGATTCACTGTTTAAAGTGCGCACGTGCAAATACTGCTGCAGACGAAATGTCTGTTGCCTGCTTGACAGACACCTTCACACAATGGCAAAAGTTAAGTTGATGGCAGAACATATTTATATTGAGAAGAGACCATGGCAGGTCGATCGCTCCTCTGTGCAGTTTTTACTGATTATTCGATCCAGATTTAAATTCGATCTCCCAATTTTTTAGAAGCACAAATACTTCCGAAAATATTTCCAAGATAATTTCAGCTTTCAAAACAACTTAATTGGCAGATTATCTTGTATGTAAATGTTTAGATGACTTACAGTTGTTCAGGCAGAGTATTTTCAGGTAAACCCCCCCCCCCCACCAACCTGATTGATGATTTAGGTGATTCTCACAATTGTTTATGTTTACAGCATGCTGTTCATCTTTTTTCATTCTTTGCTGTGACAAGACAAAACCATACATTTGGGGCCATACTGTGGGTGTGTAAGCCTGTCCATTTTATACTATTAAATTTTCAGTTTTTTTCTTAATTAACCATTACCGACTTTAATATTGATTTCATTGAGCAAAGGTTAAAAGGAAAAACAATGGCTTAAAGCCGGGAATTTCTGCACGTATTTTTGTCATAAATTTAGCATAATAGATTGGACCGTTTTGCATCTTGCTCTGTCCTACGTAAGCAAACTTTCTTTAGACCCTTCCTCCGTCAATGCGGGCATTAATTTCCCCCACCTCAGCTTCGCACCAACCAACCTCACACCAACCCACACCCCTATGTTTGATTCTATATGTTAATAAAAGTTATACATGTTAAACAGGTTTTAGTCTACAAACAAACAGAAATCAAAATTTGTTCCGAGTAACTTACAACTGTACAACGTCACACTTTGTGGCCTAAATTGGCTAAAAAGCTAATTTTTTACCAAATTATTAAGATTAACAGCCATGACATAATATTTTTTCTGTTTTGTTTTGTATGATCATTCTAAATTGCAATGACAAAATAAAAACAAATATCCCACCATGTGAAATAAACGACCAATTTTCCCACCCTAAACATTACCAATTTTCCTAACCTTCTTACTTAAGCCCTTTCCACAATTTTCTGAAATTCATCCTCATCCAAACACAATCTCAGTTTATTGCTTCATGGTGAGTATAGGAGAGCTCAATGTGTACAATTAAAAGACTCTTAGTACAATTTATGCTGAGTAATATAAGCTTTGGTACCCTGCATTGTTTGAGTTAGCTGTCAATCAAAGAGCTGAGCCAATTGAGAATTTCTGCTTACCCCTACAAGAATTGTAGTTTGGAGTGAGAGGAATGGCCCTTTAAACTTTCATGGAGGTGGCCTCTGGTACCGTAACTTATGGAACCACCCAAATTCAAAGATTCATAGGTCAACAACCAGACAGAGCCATCTGTCCATTCTTCCTGTAAATGTAGATATTTTCGTTCATGAAGTCTAAGATACGAATGGCAGTATGCCTTTGTCAGGTTTTGGAAGTGTCATCGTTTGGCGTTGGCTGGGAACTTGGCAAGCGAAACTTTCCACAACTTGTGAAGAATCCATGAATAATGGGACTCTACGGTACCGCTTAATAAAAGACCGAAAAGTCTACGACTATGGACTCGGTTGCACAAATAAACAATATTTTATCCAGGTATTATTTCGACTTTACACTGGGACCTGTACTAAATGGCGATGTCGTACGAGAAGTAGGAGGATAGTTAAGGAAGAGGTAAAATTTGAAAAAAAAAAACGGGGAGGACAACTCTATATTCTTGAATTTAGATGGTGCCATTAGTTAATTCATTTTTTGTTCTTCTAAACTGGGGTAGAGTGGATCTTTTAAAGGATGGGAAGAGTGGAAGGCAACTTACTATGTTTCTTAAATACTCTGGATATATTGGAAAGCACATGCAATAAAGAGGATAGACTCTTTGGTGGTTTGGGGTTTGGGATTTGATTTAATTATTTTGAGTTACTAGTAATATAAGCACGGCCAAATAGTTTTCGATATTCCTAAAGTAAATATTTTTAACATATAAGAGGAAATGTTTATATTCTTATTACCTTTTGGTAAAGGTGCATTCCACAGAAGAAAATTCTACGCAAATAAAATCCACTACTACTAAGATATTTTGCACTTTTTGGATCGTATGAGAGGAGGTATAAACGACTGTCAGGTTTGCATAAAAATCTGTACTTAAATGATGAAGACATTTAAAACATTAAGCATGTAGTAAAATGTACCAATTCAAACTGTACAGAGAATTACGCATCATGATGATGCTCATAATGATGCATGTAGTTTTTAAACTATGAGTTACCGACAATGTCATCCCCGTCACACCACCTATATATAGGACTAACTGGACCTCATGGCTATATGTGGCCATTATTACAGGTGATGTACGTCCAGTGGCAGCATCATGTTTTGGCCATTGTGCGCGTCATTGAATTGGTTGTTATTGAAAGTAGAAGACAAGATGATGGCAGCCTCTACAATGCAATCAGTGGAAGGAAATTTGTCTCTCTAATATTGAGGCATTTCGAAACAGCACAAATGTCTACATTGTTGTCTATATTAAAAAATATCGCTACCACGTACCTGGAAAAAAGAATGGTATTGTCACGTGACACTTGTGCGAGGCAAAGAAAGACACGTGTCACCCATGCATTGCGTTTGTCTGGGCAAACAAAGGAACTCTGAGAGTTCTAACCCAGGGAGACCAACAGAGCTGTTTCCCAGCAAAACTCGGTTTCAGTATGAACAGATGAAGCTCACTTCAATATTTGAAGAAAGTCAGAAGTATCCTTGAGGAAAGTGATGATTAGCTTTGGTTATGTGGTTTTAAATAGAATTCAGTGAAAGATGAAAACATTAGATGACAGTTCCACAACAAGAGGCAATATTGGGATGCTCTTCAATTTAAATTAACTTGTAGACTACACGGTGACTGATTGAAGTCATAGACCTCTACAGGAAGGTAAATAGAGATCGACAGTGGATTAAAACATTACGAATAGGCCTGAATTTTAAAATGTTTATCAAGGATCCTATCCACCAGCATCAAATCAGGATTTTCTTGATAGGGTCTGAGGGAAAGCCACATATGTTTGTGGGGGTGCTTGAGTTCCTGACACGAGCGTCACCATCAGTTGCTGAGAAACGAACAGAAAATTTTTAAATGTTACAAAAGTCAGGACACATCAGAGAACCTGAAATGGAAATGTAATTTTCCAGACCTGTGAGTAAAATCTGAAGAGTCGCTATTTTTAGTTTTCGTTCATTTGCAATAAACTGTTTCTACTTTTCGGGCAAACGCGTGAACACTACATATGTCTGTACATCCCCTATACATCCTTTACTGTACGGCCATGTTATCTGGCTTTGGTTTCTTTTATTCTAGAATAAATTACATAAACAGTTATACAGAGAATCGAACGTATTAGCCACATAAAACACACACATATATATTACGTTTAGAAAATTTAAGGAATACCATAATGGAGGACAGCCCAGTGAAACTGAAAAAAGAATTCTATAAACTGTCCTAACGTTTGACGAAGTTTGGTATCTTTCTGATTATTGAAGAAAGTGCTAACAGAGCCTTTTGCAGCAATATACCCTTAGTGTGCAGGTGATAACAATTCCCGGATCCTGAAACCTGCGTTTATAAAGTTGTGATGTTAAGAACTTGTACCTGAAAAGTTACCTTTCAAGAAAAAAATGCTATTCAAGAAAAAATACTGTTGCAAAACTGGACAAAACCTGCCGTGTACTGGCTTTGGTTACATATCAAAATCCTCATCAGATAGCACTTGAAGACATTACCATAACACATAATTGTCCCATCTAACTTAGCTGAGCTCATCCCCCGATTGTTATGCTGTCATAGACCCAGTTCCGACAAGCTAGATTCCCAGGTCGAGAAATACCAAAGACTCTAAAAATGGAACCTACCGTGACTGCCGCTGGGCATGATGCTCCGAATAAGCAATGGACCGATGGAGTATGGAAAACAAGCCAGTGAGCCACAACTGGGAAAAGGGCCAAGGCCGACTCGACTTGAACCAATAGGTTGGAAACTGGTCCGTAAAACTCTCTATTTAACTAACTAGATTTAACCGACAAACAAGGTTCGAATCCACCTCGACCATTCCGTTGGTGGTCCTTCGTTTTTCTTCATATTATAGAAGTCAGGCGCGGATCCAAGGGGGGGGGGATTTTATGGCCTCAGCACCCCTTCCCCCTTTTTCGTCACATCAACAATAACCAATACACTAAATGTCTATACGAGTCGGGGCTTTTTCAGGTTTATCCTTTCCCTCACAACACAAATCCCCTGGTAAAGAGGGACAGCGATAAAAAACAATCATATCGGAGAAACAGAACACAAAAACGTTGAAGTGTGTTTTAAGTGTAAATTATAATGCGACACGCGTGAGCCCTGGTATATTTGTGGATGCTGATCACGGAGAATTTGGCTATATGTTGATTTTGATTTCTGCTTCAGCTAACAGGCTGCTCAAACACATGTGATCCTTGTAAAGTGCGATAAAACTTGTAAAGGCTAGTCAGCCGGTATGTGATGTATTTTCATAATCCCTTGAAGTTCAAGAGTGATTTTCGCTGGTCAATGAAGTTGCTTTGTTTGTATACTCATCATAATCTTATGTCGCAAGGTAGTCAAATAGTTTGTAGAATGCCCTTACCAGCTCATTTTCAAAAGATTAATTTCTTTGCATTTCCATTTCATCCAATGGTAGTGGTTCATTTTATCTGGTGATTTTCTGATCCTTTTGAAACTTACTCAGTTTTTATTGAAGTATAAATTTTATTGCAAACAAAAGGTGGAAATAATGATTGCTTAGACTGTTAGATTCTACTAACAAGTCGGTGGGAAATGTCGTTTCCGGCGGCTGTCTGAGTGATCGTGATTTTTCAAAATTTTCTGTACGCTCCGCTCCAACAGATGGTGCCGCTCCGATTGGTCTTTAGGGCAGAATAAGATATTCCATAGGCGTGAGAAGCAAGAGACTGGGAGGATAGCCCCAGTTAAAATAAGTGTGGGAAGCATGCCTCCGTCCTCCACTTCCCGGGTCAGGAAACCCCTTTTTTCATATTCCAAATCTCAAAAACGCAAAATTTAAGGCGCGCCGCAAAATGAAATGTGGAATGCATTATTCCTCGCTCATAATTTAGTTTGATAAATTTTTCCGAGCTCTGTCTTGCATAGAATTCCAAATTTTTCTCAATGAAAGCTCTTGATTTTAGAATATTTTGTGTGAAAAGGACAACAAAGTTTGGAAAACTTGAAATGTCATCGGAGGGTGTCAGTTCGTAGGCCTTATTAGATAACATCATGTAGCAACAATGATTCAGTCGTCGTGCAACTTCTCAGATTTGTCACCAATATATGAAGTGCAGAAATAAGTAATCCCTTAAAGGGCCAGACCTCTCACCCCAAACCACAATTTTGGTACGGGGGTACCAAAATTCTCAATTGGCTCAGCTCTTTGTTTGACAGCTTATTCAAACAATGCAGAGTACCAAAGCTTATATTGCGCAGCATGAACGGTATTGAGAGTATTTTGGTTATATAAATTGAGTTTTTCTATACTCACCTTGAAGTAATAAACTGAGATTGTATCTGGATGAGGATGAATTACACACAATTTTGGGAGGAACTTAAGTAAGAAGGTAAGGAGAATTGGTACTGTTTGGGGTGAGAGAACTGGGCCTTTGATTCTTTAAATTTCTCCACAGGAAACCCAGAATTCAAAGCTTTCTGCAGTACAAGCTCCATATCTCCATATATTTTTTTTAAAAGGGGAAAAAATGTAGGCACGATTCGCGCGCCACAATACGTTCATGACGCAGTGGTATATCACACAAAGGAAAATTCGGAAAACGTAGCTACTACTTACAAGCCCGAGACCGTCACCTGAGGGGTCACGATTTATGCTCTCATACACACCTATCATCAGATACCTTTTCAACCTGTCAGTTGAGAAATCTGTGTAGACGAAATTCTTTAGTTGCTGAAGTGTCAAAATGTTATCAATGGTCAATGTTGCAAAGCAGTGACGTAGCTACGAGAAGGAGGGCGATTGTGCCTGGCTCGAAAAGTGAAAAATCGAAAATTTGCCATTTGAGTCACAAATCAAATACAGTGCGGTTTCCCAACTATTCTATCATAACATTCCAAATTCTTCCTAATAAAAGCTTCTTATTTGTAATTTTTATAAGTTTTAATAAGGCAATTTTTTCCGCGAGCCCCGCGCTCCCTTAACTGCAGTCCTTTATGCAGTAAGTAGTCGCTCATAAAGCAGTCAGTGGTAAACTTTTCCGAGCCTCTACAGTGCCGTTTCGCTAAAATGTTCTTCAATTAATTTTTTTTAATTTTTAAATATGTTGTCTAGCTGTTTGAATGTCGCCAAAAAGCCTCAGTCCACACTCCTTAGATAACAACGTTATGAAATTACAACGGTCTTCAGTCGGTATTTATATATCTCAGACATAAGCTATCAGTAAACACAGATTCTTCAATGCACCCCCAAATATTCAAATATCCTTATGGGAAACCATGAATCTAAACAATTTCTAGCAATACAAGCTCCAGTACAGTATTGTTCAAACTTAAGAAAAATCAGATTTTTTTAGTTTAAAAGAATGTTCTTGCTCGTAAAAAATAGGGAAAAAGTTTGCATAAAAATGTACCAAGTTAATGGGGTAGGCAGTCCAAAATTGTTCCGCCCCGCCCACTTTCATATTGCTTCCTACTGAGATTTTAATACAGAGAATCACCGTACGCCCCCATTAACCGCTTTTTCTAAGTTTAGCCCTTCCCCTCCCCCCCCCCCTTTTGAAATGTCTGGATCCGCGCCTGGAAGTGTCTCCACACAAAATAGTAAAACTTTTTAGCAACTTAGCCAACACATGTTTTTGAAATATCCTCCAAAAATATCATACACAAACCCGCAAAATTTTAATATTTCCAAATAATTGTAGTGAACACTGATTTTTTTTACGTTTCATACATCTGTACACGTTCAGTGCATTCAGACATTTGGATACTGAGGCTTATTACAGTGCTAGTACAGTATTCTGCTAAAATTAAGACTTGATCATGACAATCGATAGAATCAATAAGCATAACAATCGATAGAAAAAGACGAAAGATCATGTCATCACGAACTCCGAAGTTTTATTACGGCGTTAGTTAAGAGCACAATTAGGTAGATGAGGTTTTACTATTCAGTTTCTAACCAAATTATTTACGTTAAACCGATCACAGCCTTATCCCTGTTTTGGCCCACTGGTTTGTTTCCCTACTGCATTGCTCTTGCTGAGCACCAAACACAATAGCAGTTGGTTTGGTTCCATTTAAATACTTATATGAGTCAAACTTCAGACCTCCCGGCTGCAAGTCGGATGCTCTTACTCAAGTCTAGAGTAATCGGATAACATTTCTCTGTAACTAAAACAATGCAAAAATATTATAAATTGAGTTAATAAATTACATTTTATTGTATGTTTTGATTATTGATTATTTGATGTCGTACCTGATATTGTTTATCTACGATGGCCAGTGGGCATTCCTTTGAGCGAGAACATTTCGTCGGGACTGCAGCCCCAAGCTTCCAGTAGTACTTACCCTAGTAGTACACACCATCTCAATAGTTTTGTTTTAATCATGTATTTTTAAGGCCTGAGTATCAAGACCACGACGTGGCCATCTAAATCTACTGGAGTGCATCATCAAGAATGGACTGAGTTACTACCTTGCAAGCGCGTTAGCGCCATGCTTCGTATATATGTTAATTTTACTGATAGATTGGCTATTGTTAAAACCATTTGATGTCGTATATGTCGCAAAAGTTTTGTTTTAATCTTTCAAGCGAGAATATCAAGACGTGGCCATCAAAATCTACTTGGTTGCATGACTTCAGAATGGAGCTACTTCCTTTCCATCCAGGGTACTAGATTATTGTTCCGTTTAGGTATTTCACTGTAAATACATGCAGTCTATTTGCCTTCCAAATGCGACATTAACGGAGACACTGGGTCCAAGACGTGGGTGGCATGACGACCCTTTACTACCTTTGATATTTTCCTAGTAAATACGACATGATATTTCTAGCACAGATCATGTTGACATTGCGATGTAATGATAGTATAGATCCAAAATCTTTAGACGGAGCTACAGTTACATTTTTACATATACGGGCCTACTTGGAATGGTTTTAAAAAGATCTCATTTTATGGTTAGACGAATTTCGAGTGCACGGTCGTTAGTCATCGTCACTCGTGAAGGTTACATTGATGAACCAGGGAGTTGCCTGGATGAACCTCCTAACTGGCGCAAGGCAAAGCCTGTAAAAAAATTCACCACAGAATTTTGAGAGTAGCAACGTCTCAATTAAGATGACCAACAAGCAGATCCATTGTAAACACTGAAAAACGCACAAAGTGTGATTTCCGATACCTCGGCAAACATTCCATTCTTTTTACAAACACATTGAAAAATCCCCAATTAGATTCTACCGAGACATTACACGAACGAAGGAATTACATTTTTATTGTTAGCAGCAGATACAGTTGCGGACCTGACTTGCGGCTTGACTTAGCTACATTCAAGTTGAGAAAACTTGATCTGGTTCTAACTATCTGCAAAAGGGTTAATATTTGATAGATTTTGACAAAAAATGGTATTTTTTTTCTGCATTGAATGCTTTACACATCAAGTACGTGATTCTCATTATTGCTCTTTAATGAGTTGTCAGAAAGAAAAAGATTTTTATCTTTCACAATGCAAATTCTTGAGATTCCCCAAGCTCTTCTGATCTGAACTGTCTCATCAGATCAGTAGCAATTCGCACTGTAATGTATCATAATGTATGCTTAAATACCAAACGATTACGAATACAGTCCCTTTCTGGAATTGGGTTACCCTTGAAGAAACAACAATGTAACTCCTTTATGTAGAAAGTGTGAGCATGGATCACACGGGTGTTCCCAACGTTTGAAAGATGCACAAGAAGCTGACCGTTAAACGGCTAATAAGAAAATATCATGGGTCAGCTCTATCCTTAGGGAATAATTCAATATGATAACATCGTATACTTTAGCGTCTAAATGACTTTTCTCGAAGACGATCTAGTGATGGCGGTCTCTAAAACGTTTGGGACTGCGCTATCTTAGAATGTTCAACTGTTGAACGAAGATTTTTTATCTGTGAGAAATCTTTTGGTGGGACAAAGATCTTTAATGGCACTGATCCTGCTTGAGATAAAACTGTGGGAAAATGTCAACGTCCTCAACTGTGAAATTTACAAGAAGTAACTTCGTTTACCTTGAATATGCATATTTACGTCCAATCATATCACGAAAGACACATTGAAGAGAAGGAGTAAAAAAAATTGTGGTTGAGCTGTTATGTCAAACGAGTCAGGGCGACCCCTTTTGCGCTTTAACTGCAGCACCACCACCTTAAATGTATTAGGAGTACAATTCACTGTAAAAAAGACCTTACACATCGGGTCAGACTATGGAAAGCATATTTTTTGAGGCAAGGGTACCGCTATAGACTTTTAAATAGCTACTGCTATTTCGTCAAATAATAAATTGTGAAACGAACAACAAGCATGTTTACACGTGGAATACTTTTTTCTACAATCTCTCTACCCGCGGACTGAGCGGACAGTGGTTTTCTCAGATTCTCGGCTTCTAAAACCACCGCAACCTTCATTACCATAATATGATTTGTTCATGTACTCTCTAATGAATCATACTATTGTTTTTTAGTTAGCGTGGATACTCCCATGGTCGTAAACTGGAAGTTTAAACTGAAACCTGAGATATCCTTTAATTATCGCGTTGTATAACCACTGTGATGTGGATACTACCAGGGGTGGGTATTACAATGACGTATCAACTCCGTGGGTGTCATGAATTACCACAGGAGACCAGATGTTGCCTTCTTGTGAATATCACCAACGTTCAACCAGTTTCGAAGGCACATACTTCTATGAATATTCAAAAAAGTTTGTTCGGTGTTCACTTTGGCAGGCGTTAGGGATATAGCTGAACAAAGAATATGCCAAACAGCCTGCTTTGCCGGAGGAAAATTCGTAATGTCGTTGTCAGGAAGACCTCCAAGATACTGCAATACATATTTCAGACTAACATTAATGCAAAAATACACCAAAAACTGGACGTGGGGAACTTTTCTCTGGGTCTTACTTTTTTGACACCCACACAGGTGTCTAGAAAAGTAAGACCCTGATGAAAAATCTCCCACATCCAGTTTTTTGCTCATTTGACCATTAATCATATTGTGAAATATGTATTACAGTATCCTGGAGGTCTTCCTGACAACATTACAATTTTGTTCTCCGGGTCTTACTTTTCTAGACACCCACACAGGTAGGGAGAAAACGCAAATCCATTTCTCTGTACCATCAATCCAACAAAAAGAAGAGGGCGTGCTTTAAGGACGTCTCGTTACAGCATGTAATGTACTGCATACATCCTCATGATTCAGGTCAGTATTAATGGACGAATCTCGACTGCTATTAGAAAACAGAGCCGTTTAGACAAGAACATTACATGTACTCGTTTTTGTCTTCAACAACATCAAAATAAAGGAGTAGGTGTTTTAGTAGTAATAACTCAATGCGAGAACACTTAAGTCTCAAAGGTTCAAAAAATTACAGCATGTAATGAAAACATGCGAAGTATCACCTAAATCACCCTTTTGCTTATTTACTCTTTTTAGAGGGCCATCTGCTGACAAAAAATATCTGGTATATTTACAAATTTCTGTGTATGGTGTCATTCTAAGATCTTTGTATTTGAAATGTCTTTTTTTTTTTTTTTTTTGCAACTTGTCTCAGGTACGTTTCTGACGAAAGACGTGTATGCTCAGTGTATAATTAATAAAAGAGATAGGCGGTAGAATCATCTGATAGTACTTCGTATAAAGTCCCTAATTTCAAGTTTTGAATTCAAGTTACTTCGTTCTTAACGGGTATTCTGTCTTGTAACTAGACGGTTTGAACTTGCAGGTAAGTACTGATCGAAGCCACTGAAAATGGTATGAAACGAAAAAGCCCAATATTGCGCCACTTAATTCCAAGCCTTGATCGAGTAAATATTGTAAGTGCTGTTCAAAAGTGAGCAAACGGCCTACCATGCTCACCATCTCAGAGAAAAAAGTTCTGCCGCCAACACAACTTTAACCGCAGTGTCAGGAACGTACCTTTCACGCAGGCAACAGATGGCTGTAAAATGTTTATACCTCATATTCGGGCATCTGCACATGCGCAGATTAAAGGGCCAATCCTCTCACCATTGACTACACTTCTTGAGGAGGGTACAGAAACTCTCCATTGGGCCAGCTTTTTGATTGACTGTTAATCAGTTAATTCAAACAATGCAGATTACCACAGCTTATATAACACAGCATGAAATGAACTGAGAGTGTTATGATTGTGACATAGAGCTTTTCTATACTCACCCTGAAGCAATAAACTGAGATTGTGACTGGATAAGGATGAATTTCAGACAATTGTGGGAGGGGCTTAAGTAAGATGGTTAGGAGAATTGGTTTGGGGTGAGAGAACTGGGCCTTAAAGCTGAGACGTGCCAACGGACTTTAAGCGGTTGACGAGCGTGTTAAAACCCCCGGGTGTTTTAATGGTGTTGTCGTGGAGTAAGTACTAGCGTTAGTCTGCGTAGCGGCGTTCAAGTCTAGGACTATTTTATGAGTGATCAAGTAATGTATATAAAAAAGTCGAACTGCGTAACGACCACCGATCTCTAATAAACCTGGAGAGCGCTTCGTCTATAGAAGCACGTACAAACAATTGATGTCACCGCGAACATGCCACAGCAGCCATACCACTCCCCTTCTTACGGGGCCGAGTATAACAGCTGAGAGTACATTATTGTGCAGAAGTTGTCAGTCACCGTTTGTTATTAACCTCTTAGGAATCGTTGTGGTGAGGAAAGTGGACGAAGGAGCGTCGGGTGGGGAAGGGGACTGTAGAGAATGTTCGTGGTTTCAAAAATAAGCATAAAAAGCCTTTTGGAGAGTCACACATGGGCAGAGTGAGGACCCAAAAGGTGTACGTACCACTTTACATGTGCATGATGAAATTGTCAAGTTGAAGCAGTTCCATGGACTGAGTGGGTACTGATAACAGCTTAAAACCATGTAAAATGACAAAAGAAAATTAAAATACAAACCTTAAAATACATACCTTTCAAACTTGATGCTCTCTTAATTTAATCACCTCTTTAAATCGCAAAAAATAAAAAAAAGAGTGCAATTCACTCACCACAGGAAGAGGGAAAATTCACTCTTAGGCTTTAGAAATGCAATTTCCGGCGATTTGGGAGGCATTTTGGCTGAAATTTTCGCATGCTTTGTGTCAATTCATGGTGACTTGGAGGTTTCGCCCCTCCCTAGAAATTTTTCCCCCTGACTTTTTTTCTGCGGACGCCCATGGTCGGGAGGGGTGGTGAATGAGAACCAGAGAAAATATACAAAAAGGAATGGAAAGAGAAAGGGAAGGAAGAGGAAAGAAGTCTTTCTTGGTAATATAAAGTTAACCACGAAATGGTTGGTTACATATTTTTGTTTCTTTGTTTTCCAAATCTTCCTTAGTCTTTTCTTTCTGTTTCATTTCTTGCTTTCCCCCTTAACTTTTCTTCGAGGTGGGGGCGGGGGGGGGGCGGGCTGGGACTTTGACACCACGGACACATATTTGTTAATAAACTGAATTACTTGTCAGCCATAATGATCGTTAGGCTGTACCTATCGCACTTTAAGTCTATACGTCTCTCATTTATTTGAAAATATATTCCAGACAAACTTGCAACTTCATCCCCTAAACGAAAATGAAATCCTTTTAAAATATGTTCCGATTTGTTTCGATTAGGTCAAATGTATTATATTAATATTAATAATATTAAAGGTCACGTTATTAGCAAATTAAAGCTCTTATGATTGAGTTACATGATTTCCTTCTGTTACAGAGTTCATTTTCATTTTTCCCTTTCCTTTCTCAGTCAACCAGAGAAGTGAATCCCCTAACAATCTCCAAATTAATCCCTAACATAATCAATTTGGCGTACCGCAGCTTCAGAAAAATGACAGGCCTTGGTTATATTTAGTTAGTGAGTGAGTGAGTGTGTGAGTGAGTGAGAAGGTGAGTTAGTGAGTTGAGTTAGTGAGCCAGTTAGTTAGTTAGTCAGCCAGCCAGCCAGCCAGCCAGTCAGTCAGTCAGTCAGTTAGCGGCAAATTAATTGAGCATCTTTTGTATTTTTATGTAAAGTTCATACATGGAAATGAAATATGTAGGCACTTCTAGAGCTGCAACCTTTGTGCTCACAAGATTTCCAGGTCAACCAATCCACTGGTCTGAAGTTTCGAGTCCAAATAAGTAAGGCCTACTCCAATTTTAAAGAAGAAAGAAAGATTTTACAAGAAATTTGCGGATATTAAATAACATTTTTCAACTTTGGAGCAACTAGGAGTCTGTTTTTGACAAAGATCACCTATCTTCAAATAGAGTAATAATTAGATATGAACGAGCTATAGAATCGCGTTCGAATGGAGTGCGATAAAATTATTCTCCTTTGTTTGAGACCTTATTTAATTTATACTGGGATATTTTTTTGACGACATACCAACACGAATATGTTACATAGTGTCAGTCAACTCGATAAAAAGTTCAAAAAATTTTATTTATTCTTCAGAACGGTTCAATTTCAATTTGACTGCCCTTTAGGCGCCTCTTACAACAGACGGAAAATACCGTGGTCATGTTCTACAACTGCCAGCCCATAGGGGCTCCATGTCTACCTGGTAAGCAGATAGTCTTGCTGGGGGTCTTCTCAACTGATTAAACTTTACCTTCTTTTGCAAGGAATAGACTGTTATTAAGCATGATGGCCCTCGAAAAAATTAGTAGGGTAATCGAGCTAAAAGTAAAAGGCTAGCTAAAACTTTTTTCGAATACATTGCTCCTTTTCGCTACCTGGAATTTTTTAACAAACCTCCGAGTCATATGCTCTTCGCATTAAACACATGAAAACTTTTTCCCGTGTATTTCTTATGATTTTCTTGTTTGTTCTTTAAGCGGTAGAATAAAGGAAACCAATAACACTATTCTTGGATGAAAGGCTTTGTTTTCTACTAGCATTGAGGCTCGTCCATTTATTTTGCGGATACTCAATAATTTACATGCAATATCAAAACGATCCTGGAGAACGCCCTCTTCTTTTTTGTTGGAATTCATGGTACAGAGAGAAATCGATTTTCGTTTCCTCCCTACAGCGCTGTTCTCGGCTTCCGTATTTTTAATGATATGAAGAGGTACAGACAAGCAATGACTTTGTCCCAATCTGTTGAAATAGACTTGTTTAGCAAATGCGATAACAATAAGTAAATAACTTCAACCTTTGGTATTTCGAATTAACCATGACCAACTAAAGGGTGCCGGTTTGCGTTGGTGTAATGAATTTACACAGAAGCATCTTGAAGTGGTACAAATTTGTGGCCAATATGTCACTGTAAAGAGTGGGTTCCATTTGAAGTCTTTTCAAGAAACTGAATTAACTGTTTTATTCATCTTCCGAGAGATCCAGTTAATACGTTGTTCATCGATCGAACCTATTCTGGAAAGTCCTCAGCGAAAGCAGTCCCATTGGTGGACTGAACGGAGCATCCTTGAACATGAGGTTTAGGGAACTAATATTCATCTTATCTCTCTTTGTTGTAGCGGTATCTGGGAGACCTCTTAGAGAGGTTGAAGATGAAGGAGACAGGACCGTACGAGAGGTAAGGGAAACTGATCCTTTGCTGATGAAAAAGGTCATAACCAGAGGGCAATGTTGCTACAAAGCATTTCTCTAAATGCAGCCTGTTGTTACATTACCTTAGCAGAGAGACCTTTTTCTCGAAAATGGTTTTACTTAATACAGGCTATGTTAGGAGGCTAACTTGCACCTTTCGAAAGATGGTGATCACTATTGGGTATCCGAGATAACCTCCATTTGATCTGGCTCCATCTACCACATTCCATTCACTGCAAACAAAAACTTGTACTGTAAGTACTCACACTCACCCATTTATGGTGTTAAGTTGTCCAAATGACTGACCTTACACCCTCTCATTGAAAATCAATAAAAGGTTGTTTGACAAGCTCTTTGGATTTTAAGAGTATACGGTGCGAGTTTTGATCAATTGGATACCCCTTTTCGACGGATGAACTCTAGGTGAAAAAAATTTCATGAGTAGTAATTTTTGTCGTTTCGTAGCAATTTGTTACACTCTTTTATCAAAAAGGCACAGCGAGGATGTTCATTTTGTGAAATAGATTATTTTCGTCATGTGAACAAGCAACACAGGGTGAACTACATATACTATACTCATCCAGAGGGACTGTTACTGGAATCCCTCCTCCCCGTCCTTTGTCGGACGTATTCCGCTAACCCGGTTACCAATCCGTTTTCTAGTCTCAATAGTTTATAATAGTGTATATGGTCATTGAGGAATAGATGTTTTTCGTGTATACAGTACAATAAAGTGTTAGACTTTTGGTAAGGCATCGTTTTATTGCCAACAAGAAATCCTTTGCCTAAACAGGACTCACACCACAAATGCGTCCTCCAGTCCTTTACAGTTTCGATATTTTCACTCAGTGTTATATGTAAATGGTCACATACAGTCAAATAAATCGTCAGTTGCGATAAACGGCAAGTTTACTCTATGACTTCATTAATAAATTAAAGGAAGCAAAAGGTCATCCAGTTTGTCTTTAATTATCAACTACACTGTAAAAAATTACGGTAGATTTACAGAGCAAAAAATAAAGAGATAAATAATTCTAACAGAAAAGTTCTGGAAACTTATTACCAGAACGTTTCTGTAATCTTTATTTTTTCTCTTTATTTTTTGTTCTGTAAATTAACAGCGATTTTAAGCCTTTTTTTACAGTGTAGATGATACAAAAACAATGCCATTCTACCTACAACTATAGGTTTAATAGCAAAATTCTCTCGGGAAATTGAGACAATAATCCGAATCCGGGACAAAGACCTTGAGTGTAACTACAGATTTTGAGTAGTACTTTAAAGTAAACCTTGCCTACCGTAAAACCAGTTTCGAAACAAGACTTAAAGGGCAGGAGCAGTCATCCAAAATTGAAGGAGTGTAGTACACTCTCCAGTTTCATGATTGGCTGTTGGAAGTCATGTGACAATGTTTTTTCTCTTCAAATGTGAAATTTACCAGAACTTATTGCTTGGTTTACCTTGAATATGCAATAGTACAGACATCAAATGTAATGAAAGATACTTTGAAGAGAAATAAGATGAAAATTGTGTTAATTAGCTTTTTCCTCAAAATAAATTTGGGGGACTGCTCTTTACCTTTAAACTCTCTTTGGAATTAGGTTGGACGTGAGGACACTAAGATTGAAATCGGTTTGGATTCGAATGAGATGGCCTCGGTTACCAAAGTGTATGTAAATGTGTAACAGACTTTATGATGGAACATGCTATCCAGCCATGCAATGCAGTGAAAATAGTGACTGATCCAAAATTAGGATTAAATATTCACTCTGTAAATGAATGAGATTGGCTCTTGTTTGTCGTAAATAATTTACATCGATCTCCCTTCGGGTTGTTTCCAATCATTTCTCGTTTAGAGTGATTTTTACCCTAAAGGTTATAAAAAAAAAAAACTGTATCATTAGAGCAGTTGTCTGAAGTCAAATTTTGCGAAATTACTCAACAACTATAAAAGAATGGGATAAAGTTGTGTTAAGAGTTTTATTCCATTTGTCATGATATTGTCCTAATGTCGAAAGTTTCACAGTTCTCTTAGAAATAAGTTTAACTGAGTAAGCAGGAGTGTAGTGTGATATTTCTGACTTTTCTTTCCAATCCATTTTCTTTCCATGTTTTGGATAAATTCATCATATCAACCCTTCGAAAGTTTTCTTAAAAACTATGCACGCATCATAACATTCAGATAGTGTCACACCTAATTGCTTTGTTGGCTAGTCAGATGTCTTTCAATACATTAGTATTTTTAGATAGGTTGTTAAACTGTTCTTCATTTTCTATGAATCCTTATTTTGCCCTAAAATTACCTAAATTTCGATACTGTTCTGTCGGTCTGTAAGCTTTACACGCTCAATGCTTTAACAGTTTAAAATGGTAGCTTAATTCTTCAATTTGATCTCGACCACTTTCGTCATATCTGTAGCAACAACTAAATGCAAACTTTAAACGGGTCAGAACTCATGCTTTGGTTTCCAATCAGATTTTTGTTTCTTGAAAACGTATTCTGTGCGCTCACTTATAACAAAAATGCAATAAACGAAACATCACCGAGCAAACCTGCAACGAGTTAGTAGAGTGTGTTAGTTCGATGACAACTTCATGCTTTCTATGTATAAAACGGATTTTTTTTGTGGGAATTTCACCTCTCCCAAGCCATAAGCCCCCTTACCCAGGTTATTTCAATTTGGGTGATTTCATTGCGCAACGGTATGAGTCTACGGCCACTCGGAAGAGATGGCTGTATGACTAATCACGCTATTTTCCAGTGGCTTCACCAGACTTTTCACTCCAGGGGGCACTGGGGGCACAACAATTTTTTCAGGAGGAACTGCTAGACTCCACCCATGGCCCCGTAGGCGAAAACTAGCGCGAAGCGTGAAGCTCATCGGGTAGGGTCCAGGGGCAAAGTCCCGGTGGAGGTCCAGGGGGCGAAGTCCCCGGAAGCTCCTGGGTTTTAGCGTGTTAATGAGGTAACTAACACTGGCCAAAAAAAAAATACCTCCAGTGTAATTTTCAGCAAGACGTTGGGTAAAAAAACAGTGATTCAATTACCAAGAGCAGATCCGGCTGACATTTTGAAAAAGGGGGAGATGAACTATTGAGACTGAATTTGATGGACAGTTCAGTGTGTGGCTCGGTGGGCTCCAGGGGGCGTAGCCTCCGGAAGCTCCTTGATTTTAAAGGGTTTGTGAGGTATTAAGGTCGTAATTTAAGGGTTATTCTATTGTCTTTACACTGGTCTAAAAATTACTTCCAGGGCAACTTCAAGTAAGCTTTTATTGGTATCAAAACTTGTAAAGCTACTATATTTATTGAAAAATATGAAAATTACTGCCTTTTCTTGTCAAAAGAAGAATCCAACCTTAATCTCACACTCTTACTAAAGAAGACATATCGTGTTTTGAAAATATCAAAAATTCGGTTGGGGGCACACGGGGGAGCACATGATTTTTTAAGGGGGCTCGTGCCTGCCCGACCCCTCCCCCTTGGTGACGCCACTGCTATTTTGTACAGCTATGAAGCTTGTCTTGGTCAAGACCGTAAAACCAGTTAGTACAGATTTCCTACTCTCTTTTGAGTACGCCCTCTATTTCCTTCAGAAGCTCTTCTCCGAGCTCTGTAACAGTTACTACTGAAGCAAATCTCCCTGCAAAATAGTCAAGTTTAAAGCCCTCCCTCTATTTTGAATTCTAGGCAGAAAAATACGTATGAACGTACTGACCAAGACTACCATGAACAAGTGAATTTGCAACATAAAGCTAGCTCTATGCATGATTGAACCGCAGTGATTTATTTCCTGAACACGGATAGTTTTGCAATACAAAAAGATTATGGATTTAAACCAAACATCGTAGGCAATTTAATATATATGACATCTTTAGTCACATTGTAACCATGGAAATACTGTTATAACTAATAAATACTCACGATTTAAGATCAGTACGTTTTAGTTAAAAGCAATCGCAAACCAGCAAACGAAAGGTCTGAAAGCGTATAGCTTTGTCTGGCCAGTGGCGTCAGATTATGTTCCTGGTGCAAGGAACTATAATAAGGTCAACTATCTATACAAATCTGAAAGGCTTCAACGGGAGTATTTACTTATCAGTTTAATTGTCGTCTTATTTCTGTTCTCTCATGATTTAGTATACTTGATAAGATAGGCTTCCGGTAAATTGTTAGCCCTGTCGGTGTCTTGACCCTTCCAAAATCTGGGAATACCAGCATTTTGAATCCATTCAATCCATTTACTTCGACTTAAACCAATTGTTGGACACTGTGCCATAGAACTCTATCCAACCTTACCTAACCATTTTTCGGGACTGAGTCAAAAATATGAAGTTAACACTGGGGCAGTGTGGGGAGCACGGCAATTGTAACAACCTTCAGAAACGACTGGAAACGTTTGGTCCCTCTGAATGGTCTTGAAGTTTTCAGAATGATGTATAGCTGAAATAAACTTGACACCAGAGTACAGTTCCTTTGAAAATGATATTAATAAGAGAGCATAGTCTAGACAGAAATTCCGGTCAAAATTTTAGTTTCAAGTTCTCATCCTCTCAACCCAAACAGTTATTACTCTCCTTACCTACCTGCTTGAGCCCCTCCTATAAATGTTTTAAATTCATCCTCATCCAGACACAATTATCCTCAGTTTATTGCTTTAGGTTGTGTATACAAGATCCCAATGTGTAATCAAAAACACTCTCAGTGCAGGCTCTGAAATACGAGTTATGGTACCTGCATTGTTGGAACTACATGTCAATTAAAGATCAAGCCAATTGAGAATTTTCTGTTAGCCCCTACAAAAAGTGTAGTTTTGGTCGAGAGGAGTGGCCCTTTAAAAGAGGGGGTGGTGGATTATTGGCTCCGTAAGGCCACAGTTTACAGACAAAGTTGCATGACATGCTAAGAAGTGGTAAATTAGTTGGAGTTTTACGGCCCAGTTCCTAAACAATCGGTTCAAGTCTAGCTGGCCACGGTCTATTTCCATTTGTGCCTTCCCTGCGGGACATGCTAAGAAGTGATACACAGTCCTAATATATTGGGTAAGAAATCCTCTATTTTTCGAATGCTTTTTGCAATAAAAAAATCTCGCAAGCCAATCTCAATTAGAGTTCTACTTTCAAATTTTCGAGAGCTTCTTCATACTTATGCATACCATTACAACCGGTGTCAGGCATGTTTTTAAATGTCACGTGGTTCGTATCGAGCTCATATAGAAACTTAGTTTTACCGTTCTGTGAGTGTGCGGTTAATCATATTCGTGCCTTCCCAAACCCCCTTTCGTAGCAAATCGCTGAAAGGGCAAGAGTAGCCCCCAAACTAATTATTTGAAACAACAGCTAAATATCACAATTTCACTCTTATTTCTCTTCAAACTATTTTTCATCATTTTTATAACTCCACATGCATATTCAAGGTGAAAAAACAGTTAGCTCCAGTAAATTTCACATTTGAACAGAGAAATTGTTGTCAGACGACTCTCAACAGACTACACTACTTCAAGTTGAGATCACTGCTCTTTCCCTTTAAGACCCTAAGTACTTAGTTCGTGTCTTCATTTTCTTCATATCCTTCACTTACGATGGTGATTAAAGTAATAATCAACGATCGTACCTAATCGCCTGTGATAATCACTATAAACCGGAACTTGAAGAAAACTAGGCCTGTAACAATACCTGATTTGAGGCTGAAATGTCTTTTCTTTATAATTTTTATGAATCACTATGTTTTTGAAATTTAAGAAAGTTTTACCTAACATAGTGTGATAATTTACGAGGGCGGATTTTATTATTGAAGAAACTATTTTCGAGAGCTCTTGCGAGACTTTCGTCCTTCCGATTCAAAATCTCAATCCGCAAACTTGTGTTTCAGACGCTGATTAGAACCTTATATCTTGAATCGAAGGTATAAAAATTTCCTTCTTCTAGAAAAATGAGTGCACCCTGCTAATAACATTGTACTCTTCAAAGGCAATAAAGAATCCTCCAAAGTTTAGGATGCGTGTTTCAATGAAATAATTAAGGAATTGCTATTTAGTTATGTGACAATAAGTTTTTAAGTTCATTGCTAAATCTATTCAGGATCGCTCTTTATGTTAAATATATTATGTAATAGTTGTGTTAAAAAAAGAGGTACACTCTAAAATCGTCCGGTTCAAATTGAACCGGAAACGGATCAAATGGACAACGAACCGAAAAAAGATAAAAAATCTGACTAGATTTGGTTAATTTTGAACCAAAATGGTTCATGTTGAACCGAAACTAGTGAAATATTTGAATCTTTTTCGGTTCAGTGCCCATTTGATCCTTTTCCGGTTCAATTTGCACCGAACGTTTTGAGAGTGTAGGGCTACTTAAGGTGGGGTTACTTGTAAGGCAAAATGAGAGGATGTTAAGTAAGATTTTTCCAATCTTCAGACTGCCGAACTATATTCAAATCACAGGTCCTCCTAGCGTTATATAGTATATACAGAATATATATATAAAAAGGAAAAAGTTGGTCACATCGCCTAACACCAATGCAGTGCTTCGCACAAACTATTTATGATTCCTCACCTTTCACTAGATTGTACGAATCTGGTTCTCCCTTAGTTGACCCAGTGCATGTAAATGCTGAGAACGCCTGTTGTATGCATGCTGTACGTAAAGACCGTCGTAGTCCGCACGCAAGTTTTTTTTTTCGTATCACAGCTAGGGGAATTGTATGCTCATGTTTTCCATTTCTTGTTCACGTTGCCCGTGCAGAAAAAAATTACAGTCTGGTCGTTGACAGATTTGAAAGCAGTTCGAACTATCCAATGGGAGAACCGGGTTCGTACAGGGCAATTCCCATTACGTAATGTGACGTCATGAATTGGAGAAGAGTGATCTAGGTTGTGGTAAACGAAGAATCAGATGAGAAGATTTCTTGCATTAGAAATGTCAGTTTTTCTCAACGTTTGTTTTGTTTTATCAGAGAAAGATGTAGGAATGTTTTCGAGAGAATTGCAGGGGTAAAATCTAGTGAAAGGTGAGGAATCATGAATAGTTTTGTGCGAAGCACTGCATTGGTGTAAGGCGATGTGACCAACCTTTTCCTTTTAAGATATATATATATATATATATATATATATATATATATATATATATATATATATATATATATATATATATATATATATATATATATATATATATATATATATATATATATATATATATATATATATATATATATATATATATATATATTTAAACCATATAACGCTAGGACTACATGTGATTCAGATATTAAGGCGACTGCCTACCAGGGAGGCGCCTACCAGTGTAAGACCAACATATTTGAGACTGGCCTAAACAAAACTATCGATATCGAGATGGAACCTGAGACAAAATGTAAATGTTGTTTCATACCAGAGTGTTGTCAGTATTAAGTACTGTACCCATGGAGGCATGCAGGTGTGTAAGGTTAGAGTACTGGCCAAATTAAAACCTACCCACGTGCTCATAGAAGTTCAACCTATAATTATAGTGTATGGACCACCTGGGTAAATTATGGTTTTCTCAATGAATACCGCCTTGCTTTTAAGTAAGAACATTTCGAGAAAAAAGTGTGCCCGAAAAATGAATAAAAAATCAGACATGATAATGGTCCGCGACTGAGACCGAACATTACCGAGACAGAACTTGGAAAACCCGGTCTCGAGTACAACAATACTGTCGCTTTTAGGTTTGTAGGTGATGACGGCATTGGCTTTTAAGTCCCATAAGTGGAAGTTAAAGTTCACCTCAAGTCTAAAATTTTAAAATATATACTGAAGAGCGTAAAAAATGAGTTCAAACAGTCCATCCCATCTTTACGGACAGTCCTGAGCTGAGGTATAAAATAGTTAATTTTTTTTCACTTAATTAAAAATGGAACATTGCGCAATAATTTGTGATGTCATTGTTGCAATGTTCAAATTTCAATATTTGTTTAACTTTGTTTTTCTGAAAGTTACTGCCCCTTGTTTCAGTATACGGTGGCCTTTTTTCTGTAATGGGGTGATGTCATTTATTAATCCCTCTCTGTACAACATGCCATGCAAGCAAACAGGAAGATTTCAAGGTCATAACAACATTTCTGAATTTCAGATGGAAACAAGGCAGGTACTGTGAGTTGTACAAGACAGTCATAAATTACTGCGCAGTGGTCTATTTTGTTTGGAGTCAATGAATTTTAACATTCAATATCTCTACAATGGAAGGAACTATTTCAATGGGAGTTGGATGAGTACAATTCCCTTTGCTCCCTTTAAAATATGTATTTTTTATTTTCAATATTTGAGGTACACTTTAAGTCAAGTTAAATCCATCTCCGATCCCAAAGCTGCAGCTTTACATGTTACTTGGTGGTCGAAATTTCCTAAATAAAGTAATTTGTAAACAGCGCTCCCACAAGGACCTTTCGAGAAGGGCACTTAAGATTTTGTACATGCCCCTCCCCGTTAGTCCAGTAAAGATTTAGGTTCACCGAAAAAAAACCCTTTTTAATGAGAAAATGTGGGATTTGGTGCATATACTTTACACGGTTTTGTATGCATTGGGGAGACATAACGGTACTATTACGTATTTCATGAATAGTCTTGAAGAAATAGGCAAAACACATGGAAACCAAACGCACACATACTTCTGGCAAAAATACCATTCTACAAGTATGCAAAATGACATAAAAATTTCAAACAACTGCAAGGTGGTGAATATCACTAGATGTCACCAGTACCGTCCAATCCGTCCCCTTGCGGTATCTGCAGAACTTTTTCAAATGTGCTGTCATCAATCCCACAGGTTCTCACGAGGGAAAATTTTTTATGTGAAATTCGTCCTAGATTGCTGGAAATGGCGCTTCCAATTCCTTTTTACCGCATAAACACGAATCCGGACAGTAGTCAAGTGATGGTCTGATTATAGTCGTCGATAAGTGGGGTCTATTACTTTAGTCCTTCAATTCCCTTCCTAACCTGCATCATGTGTCATTGTTCACTAAATTGTATATTGATTTCTTCAATTTCACTGAATATGAGGGTTCGAAATTCAAGTAGAGAATAAATGAAGACAAGGTAAGGCTGATGCACCTCACTAATGGGTGCCTACAGTCAGACAGTCACTGATCACAAGCTTTTCCTTAAAGGGGGTAACTCCCTCATCTCCCAACTCCTTACTAAACTTCTGTATCGATGCGACTTAAATCAATGTGAAAAAATAAACAGAAATGTAGCATGGGCGTCATGATACCACTTTCAAAAGTGACGAAGTAATAGTCAGAGAATATAGGTTTTACTTGAGTGAGTTGAATGGGTTGAGGGCGTGAGTGCTCAAGAGAGGGAGGAAGAGGGTTCAATCTGTAAAGAATACAGACAAACATTAAATAAGTCAGATAGGACTGACATTCTTTAACTAACGTAATAGTACCTTAGCCAGTAGCCATAATATTTACAGAACAAACATCCTAACATAACAAAGTCAAGTAGTTTAGTTTTCAACTGTTGCTAGTTATTAAAGACAAGTATATAGAAACGACCAAGAAGTACTAAGCGCAGAGAGTTGTTATTTAATATGACAGCTCCCTGCTAAGAAGGAATCATTACCAATTGGAAAAATCATACCGTCCATTTGAAAAACCAGTAGAGTACTCTGAATGCAATCACAAACCCGCAGCTGTTTACAACACTATTTCTGTTACTTTAGTAATTACGCAGAGTGTAAAATTTACAAAAAAAAAACAAAGAAAAACCACCCACTGCAGTGGGCTTCTGTGCAATTCCGTGACCCCTAGGTATCATAATCGAAGGGTAGATTACATTAATCAAAGATATTATAAACATAGATACCAAACTTAACATGGCGCGGGGACCCATCACGGAGACCAAATCGGAGGGGTGGAAGTGCTGATCACCGATCAGTCGTTTTGAAAGCTAACAGTTAATTAATATCTTCCGGTAGTATAAAAACGTGTGATTTTAAAACATTGCAATTCTTGCAAACGCCGTTCTTCAATAAATTGACTTACATGAAACAGTTTTAGGCTTCTTCGCCGACTTTCTACTTAAGAACATTTGAACATTTGCGCACAACGACTGGTTTGAAGTTCATTGGCTTACTGGTGGTCAGTTTCTATAGTATTTTCACAAGCGCACATCTATGCACGCGTTTACATTCTTACGCGCTCAGAACATAAAATCAACTAGTAGGTTCGTTTTATTTTTGATAACCAAGCAGAGCTGTGCGCATGTCAAATGAACACTTCCGCCCCTCCGTCTGAGCCTCCGTGAGGAGTCAGCGCGTCTAACGGTGTAGGGATAGGAGTTTGGTATCTACGTTTATAATATCTTTGACATTTATCGCCGGGAACAACTGCATTCGAGAGCTCTCTACTTTGACAATTGAATTGTCTTCCGTCAGAAACATTGGTTCGTGATAAAATGAGAGATTTCTCCTCGGTAATTTCCATGATGGGTTAGGATTAAATTTCATGAAAGGGGCAGTTTTAACACCCTAACTCCTGCCCCTCCCTCCGATTAGCAAATTTAAGGGTTTTTTTTCTTTAAAAAAATGCGTCATAAATGTATCATTTGTAATACTGTTGCTCTTGAATGGCTATCATAATAACTATGCAAGCGTTTTGAAACACTTTACAGCATATTAAAATATTTAAATTTTACAACGGAAATTTCAATTTTTTAAAGGTGCACGAAGATAAACGGGCAGAACTTGTTCTCAAAAGATTATTAAGTGCTTTGAGGGAAGAACATCATGAAAGGAATCTGATAGAAAACCATGGAGAGGAGGGAGAAGAAGAAGAACGACGAGATGAGGATGAAGACGACGAAGAAGACTTGGAAGAACTAGATGAGATGGAGGAGAGAGAAAACTTTGAAGGAGGTAAACAGATGTTATTTGCAAATGTTTTTGAATGAAGTTCTTGTCGTGTTTAACAGTTCAGGAGAAAATAGTTTTCTGGTGAAGATTAATTTTTACTGGATAGGGAGAAATATGTTGCCACAGGTGGTACCATTTTCAAATTTTCCCCATGAGGCATAGCGATCCGATTCCACAAATTTAACGGTTAAGAACGTTTAAACCGACCTTGGAATTTCCATCGACTTCAGGGAAAGAGAATCTGCCATGATTAAAAACCTTGCTGCTAGGAAAATAAAAGAAACCGGACACACTTCGCGGTTTCTGCGATATCGAACAAATTATACTGTAATTTATTTTTCGCAAGCTTTATTTTTAGAATAGACACAGTCGTAAAATTTGCAAAACTTTTCATCTCAGAAATTAGCGAGTGAATTTTGCCAGCATCTACAGTTAATGCACGTTATTGATACTCCTTGGTGTCGCTTTATGGGATCGAAGGATTGCACTATGCTAGAACTCACACAAATTAAGAGGACGGATCTACGACTGTGACCACTAAGTGACAAGGAACGGTTGAGCTAAATTACACATGATTTTGTGAATTTCTCATTTCCAATCAAGACAGGTTATCTCTCGAATTGCTATAATGACAATCAAACAACTCATTTGTTGAAACGGTGGTTTAATGTCAATACTTGGCTTTAATTTGTGACCTCTAAATGTTGTTGTAAATTTTGTTGTGAAGGCTGGTACGTTTGATTTTCTTGAATAACTTTATCGTCTGGTGCTGTAATTTATCCTTTTGAAATTTATGACAGTGATAAGACAACACTTAAAATTCAAAATGAACTTTAGATCGTTTTTATTCTGCTAGGTGAAACCTAGTGGTGATGCTTTTTTATATCATACAACGACGAATGCTATTGTCCACCATTACGACAATGCCCATGGCAAAGACGATGACGATAATTGTATGACGATAATGACCGTAATGATATCGATGATGAGGATGGTAAAGCTGATGATCAACCATGTCCCATAACGAATACTATGATAAAAAGGTGATGGTTATACTGACGATGACAAGAACAATGACGATTACATAAAAAATACTGACGATTATAGAGACAATGTTGACGAAAACGGTGACGATAAAGAAGGCGCAAACGACGATAATAATTACGCCGACGATTGAGGTTAAGACAACAACAGTAAAGACGACGATGGTGATGATGAGGACAAGGGTAATTTGCTGTAGAAATGTTTATGCAAGTGCACCTCCTGAATTTGCCTACGTGACTCTTACACTACACACATGTATAATATCTGATGTACTTTCATATATTATCATCCCACTCTCTCACTTGTATTACTTTTTCAAGGTGCGTGTTAGTTAAACACTTCAAAATCACGGAGTCCTATAAATGCCAAATTTGTTAGCTTCGGCTTTCGTGATATCTTTGCTTTGCCTACATAATTACCGTATTGATTTTTCTACCCAGATGAGGAGAACTCCAAGAGAGGGAAAAGTGGAGGAAAAAGCAAGAGTAGCAAACAAAGTGGAGGAAAAAGCAAGAGTAGCAAAAAAAGTGGAGGAAAAAGCAAGAGTAGCAAAAAAAGTGGAGGAAAAAGCAAGAGTAGCAAGAAGAGTGGTGGAAAGAGCAGTAAAGGCAGTGGAAGCAAAAGCAGCAAGAGCAGTCATGGCAGCAAGAGCAGTAAAGGCAGTGGAAGCAAAAGCAGCAAGAGCAGTCATGGCAGCAAGAGCAGTAAAGGAAGTGGCGGGAAAAGTAGTAAACAAAGTCACAGTGGTAAGAGCAGTAAAGCAAGTGGAGGAAAAAGCAGTAAACATAGTTATGGAAGCAAGAGTAGCAAAGACAGTGAAAGCGAAAGTCGAGAAAGTGGGGGAGGGAGCAGTGGCAACACAAAACCAACCCAGCCACCACGACCAGGCGGTGGAGGCGGAGGCGGTGGAGGCGGCGGCGGCGGCGGTGGAGGTAATAATGGTGGTGGGGGTGGAGGAGGGGGAGGTGGAGGAGGAGGTAATAATGGTGGTGGGGGTGGAGGAGGGGGTGGTGGGGGAGGAGGCAATAATGGTGGTGGGGGAGGAGGTGGTGGAGGAGGAGGCAATAATGGTGGTGGAGGTGGAGGAGGAGGTGGTGGAGGAGGAGGCAATAATGGTGGTGGGGGTGGAGGAGGGGAGGTGGAGGTGGAGGAGGAGGCAATAATAATGGTGGGGGTGGAGGAGGAGGTGGAGGAGGGGTAATAATGGGGGTGGGGGTGGAGGAGGGGAGGTGGAGGAGGAGGTAATAATGGTGGTGGGGGTGGAGGAGGGGGTGGTGGGGGAGGAGGCAATAATGGTGGTGGGGGAGGAGGTGGTGGAGGAGGAGGCAATAATGGTGGTGGGGGTGGAGAGAGGAGGGAGTGGAGGAGGAGGCAATAATGGTGGTGGGGGTGGAGGAGGGGGAGGTGGAGGTGGAGGAGGAGGAGGCAATAATAATGGTGGGGGTGGAGGAGGAGGTGGAGGAGGGGGTAATAATGGGGGTGGGGGTGGAGGAGGGGAGGTGGAGGAGGAGGTAATAATGGTGGTGGGGGTGGAGGAGGGGTGGTGGGGGAGGAGGCAATAATGGTGGTGGGGGAGGAGGTGGTGGAGGAGGAGGCAATAATGGTGGTGGGGGTGGAGGAGGGGGAGGTGGAGGAGGAGGCAATGATGGTGGTGGGGGTGGAGGCGGGGGTGGTGGGGGAGGAGGTAATAATGGTGGTGGGGGAGGAGGCGGCGGTGGGGGAGGCGGTGGGGGAGGCGGTGGTGGTGGTGTTGGCAAGTATCCAGGCCATGGGTGTGACCGCTTTCATGTTCACGAGAGGAATTTGCAGAAAAGGGAAGAGCATTTGCATTGGAACCAGCGTGTACTTTCCTTGCCAAAGAAATGGACCGAAGTTGCTACCCCGTAAAACGCCTACGAATCCAATCACGCGTTTATTTATCGTATACTAATTGTATTCTTTTCCCACTTTAAAGTTATAGTGAAATCAGTTAAATGATCGTTTCAACTAAGGCTTCGTTTTTAAAATACAGCGACCTTACACCTGAATTAAAAATAAAATTGAAGGCAACGTAAATCGAAAATTCAAGTAATTTGTCGAAAGAGCCGTTTCCTCTAATCTGATATAAAGCTTATTTTAAACACTGCTCAATGTCCTCCCGTTTACTTGAGATTTCCGTCTTCGTAAGACAATAGAGAAGAAGAAACACTTCTCTTCATCTTTGCATTCAAAAAGTGGGAATCATGATTGTAAATGTTTATCAAATAACCAGTTCATAGTGAGAATTTTAGATATGTTACCGATATTGAGTCAAAAGTGGAAACATTTGACACCGGAGCAGACACTGTAGATGGCGCTCCCCCAGAAACCATAAAACAATACCTTCAGGCACTTGTGTGAATTTACAGTTCATTGCTATTCTGTTGGTCAAAAAAATGTCCGGTGCGAAGTCTGAATCCCGTGACGTCTTTGTGTGGAACAGTTGTTTGTGTTATCACACATAACAACAAGTTTTCTTAAATCACTTTTGTCGTACAATAATTCATCCTCGTTATCTAAAAAGGCAAGATAAGTTTACACGCTATAAGGTAAGGTAATGAAAGAGGCAATCATCTCACCTAAACTACAATTCTTCTAGGGGTTTACAGAAATTCTTAACTGGCTCAGCCCTTTGATTGAGAGCTAGTTAAAACAATGCAACTAAAGCTTACATTACATAGCATGAAATTACTGAGAGTGTTTCGATTACACACATTGAGCTTCTTTTTCACTCACCCGGAAGCAATTAACTGAGATTGTGTCTGGATGAGGATGGATTTCACAATTGTGTGTGTGGGGGTGGGGGTGGGAGTTAAGTAAGAAGGTTAGGAGAATTGGTACTGTTTGGGGTGAGAGAATTGGCCTTTAAATTGATAGAATTACGGTGTGTACAAACCGAAAGTTGAATTATTTGCTCCGAAGTCCGTGTTTAACATGAAAGAGTATTATACGTTTTTTAGGAGCTAGGTGGATGTTTACTCTTATTACTAGTTCATAATATCTTCAACGTTTTACATCTTATAACAACAGCATAATGTTTCAAATGTAGATGTTTAATCAGAAAGCTGTTACGTAAAAGTTCACTGTTAGAACTCACTCGTACTCCTGTTAACTTTAAAGTTTTAAAACGAAAATAAACATTCCACTAGTCTACAATTAGAAAAATGCGTGCCCTCTTTACTCAGTCTGTAATTGTTTCTTTGCCCAGCTCCTTGCTAAGAAGATAATAAGTGCTAACCAGTATTAACTATTTGCTATAACCACGTGACCATGCAGTCGATTTGCTTGAGGCAGAGAGCTTTAATTTGGCTTTAGCTTACGGCTCCATTCTTGAGACTAATTCTCCGTCCTTACTTAGCTACTGGGTAGGCCCCGGGAGATGTTTTTTCGCACGATATTTCCCTGGTTTGAGAAACCAGGGACTATTAGCACCACTTTCATTTTTGTTTTCCAATGAAATGACGAGGCGTTTCAAAAAGCACTTTTACACCCTTAAAATTCTGTTGCAAATTGACGGACCCGAAAATGCAAAGCGAATAATGCAACAGTGGGCGCTGTATAGCTTCAGTTTCTTCCACCAATTCGTAATAGGAACAGACCACGGACTTCCTATATATGGACAGAGCATACTTCACGGTAGATTGTTGATATCGTAGTGTGAGAAAAAGCGCACCAAGATGGCCGTCTGCCATGTTTTTGTGTGAAATCTTGGACTTGCTCAAGAATCACCATATTTTGCAAGAAAGTTGCAATATTTTTGAAATATGGCAAGGTAAGGTCAAAATCATTTCACATATTGCAGGAATATGATATTGTTTCCCATTCAAGCTAAACTTTTGCTGAAAATATATCAGGCTCGTCGTAAAATCAGACGATTTATAGGATCACGGCGGCCATCTTGGTTCGCCTTTTTTGTCCCAGTCGGTTGGCGACCATCTACGGATAGGACGTACACGTTACATGCTATGTTCATGTATATAAGTCCGTGGAACAGACAGAAAGGAACTTAGTTGAAAACATGGTAGCTATTGTTCGCGTACATCCATTTATTTGAAGAATGTCTGAGAATATAAACCATGTAGACTTGCATTCTTGAAAAAACCGTTCATTTATTTTGAATGTATCACTTCACGTTTTGTTTTTACAGAGAGGGTGGGACAGTCACCTTTTTTCACCCCATTAAAACCACCACATTTCTCTGCTCCTGTCCATACCGAATGATGATTGCTTCAATTCATACCCATATCATCAAAACTTTTTTGTTGAGGCATACTTTACAAATAGACCTTGCATAGAAATCCCAAGCTGAAGCTGAAAGGAGTGCACCAACGAAAACGCCCGAGTCAAAAAGGACGCAACTCAAGAGTCAAGTGCCGCTGGAATGTAGTTTTATGGGATATATTTTATATATTATATATTAAGCTCTGTTTCGTACAAGCATATGGCGACACTGGGTATGTTTTCGCATATAATCGCGGGTCAACCAGATTACTACAAGAAGCAACTTTAGTCCTTACTTTGGCACAACCTCATAACTGTTTTTGAAAACTGCGTTAGGCTTGATTCATAAAAAATTATTGTTGCAAGTTGCAGGTAAATTGTAATGACCTTTGGACCAAATCTTTATTTTTAGCAGGGTTATGAGGGTTCGAATGACCAGCTACTTTTCCTAAATGACTGCAGAACATTATCTTCATTTTAAAACCCACACTGGGCTTGAAGAGGGTGAAGGTACGGCAGAAAGTTAGGAACACCTACTTAACCCTCACCCCAATCCCTAGACCTATTCATACCCTAATCTGACCCTAACGAAAACTCTAATCCAGTCGGGTTGCCAAGGGGGGGGGGCGTGTGGACCCCCAACGGAGATAAGAGATTTAAAAAGAAATATGTCTTCTATAATCAGAGTGTGCACTGTTAAAAATTTCTGTAAATTTACAGACTTTTTTAACTTAAACTTTTTGTATTTTACTTTTAATAAAGATTTTCTGTATCTCTACAGACACTTTGTATTGCTACAATAAGAAAGGTTGTTTAACATGTATTTTCTGTTTATTTGAAAAACCATTTCTGTCTGCTTTTTTAACCAAATTTTACTGCTTTGTAAAACTTTTTCTGTAAATTTACAGAAATTTTAACAGAATTTTGTATTTTTCTGATTTCACATAAATATACTGTCATTTAACAAACATTCATTTTGTTTTTAAGCTGAAAAAGAAACAAAAATAAGCCCAAACAAACAAACAAATAAGAAATAGCCAGAAAATTTTCAATATATAACATGCATCGTTCTGCGAAGTTTCAGTTAAAAAAGAAAACATTTTTAGCAAATTTATGGCCCTATTTGAAAATTAACTTACATTTATTATACTGACAATTGGTATACTGATGTCAACTCATCGCCACAGGCGCTCATGCACTTGATCGAATTAAAAACGTTTCACAAATTTACTTGAAAGAGTCTGTAAATTTACCACTTTATGACGTATATCTCATTTTGCATAAATGGGTGGAGCTTATTTTGTAGGCATTTTCCTAACAAAAGGATTGCTGTTGCTTTGAATAATATCTTTTTTGGCGTTTTTTAATCAGGAAGTGATAAACTTATTGTTTACCTTGTCTGGAAATGTTTGCAACCAATGTATTTGCATTCTTTGTCATATTTATTTTAAAAACAATTATTATATGGTACAAAAAATGTGACTTTCCAATTACAAAGTTCCTAGAGATAGCAGTCTACTGGACAACAATGTGATAACAAAGTATCCTCATTGTGTTTTGAATGAAAACAACTTCGTAACGACACATTACGTTGATAAGCAAATACCTGATCTACGTAATGGTGAAGTGTATGTTACGTAATAACATATGAAAGGAAAAAAGCGATATTATAATAAATATTAAAACGCCGAGAATGAAAACAGTAGGCTGTAAATTCACATAAAATTAAGGTAAAAAAAAAACAGAACAATTCTGTAATTCGATTTTACAGTAGACATTTGTAAACTAATTTACATGCAAAAACTGTAAAGAAAAAACAAACACTTAATGTTTTTTCATGATTACAGTCTGGCTGTAAAAAAAAACATTATTTGGTTGGAAAAAAATTTGCCATAAAAATTATGTAAATTTTACAGAGAAATTTTTAACAGTGTGACTATGAATTCTTTAGGATTCGATTCTCTGTTGAAAAACCAAAAAAGGCAGTAAATTTTCATGTTTTTACAATGAAAATATCGCAAAACCTTGGAAATTTCATTTCCGGCGTCTGAGTGGTTGCGGTTTTTTTCAGTTTCCTTCACACTTCCGACAATTGAAGGTGGCGCACAGCTCAGGTACCCCTTCAAGCAGGATTAGGCCTACATTTTCCTTCAGAGGATCACATATAATTGCCCATCAACTGCCTTTTCTTTCTCTTTCTACTGCAGCTCACCTTCCTCAAAGTATCATCCAGATCCGCTCTTGAGGGTAGTTTCACTAACGTTGGTGTTGTTACCAAAACTATATTCTTACTCGAAATTGCCCTGCAAGTAATTTTTAGACCAGTGTAAAGACAACCCCTAAAAAACAACTTTAAAACCTTACAAACTCGCTAAAAACCTAGGAGCTTCCAGAGGCTCACATTGAAGTCCCCATCAACTTCTTTCTCTATAGATCATCTACCCCTTTTTCAAAATGTCAGCCGAATCCGCTCTTGGCAGTTGAATCAGTGGGTTTTTTTTACCTAAAGTCTTACTTGAAGTTACCCTGGGGGTATTTTTAGACCAGTGTTAAGTCAATAAAATTACCCTTAAGTAACGTCTTTAATACCTCACAAACATTCTGAAAACCAGGAGCTTTCGGGGCTTCGCCGCTTAGCCCCCCGGACCCAAACAAAACTCATATTGAAGTGCTTTTTTATCTACAGATTATCTACCCCTTTTGCAAAATTTCAGCCGGATCCCGTCTTGGTAGTTGTCTCAGTGGTGGTATTTTACCGAAAGTCTTACTTGAAGTTACACTGGAGGTAACTTTTAGACCAGTGTTAAGTCAATAAAAAAAAACCCTTAAAATAACGTCTTTACTTCCTCACAAACACGTTAAAATCCAGGAGCTCCCGGGGCCTTCGCCCCTTGGACCCCCACCGGGGCTTAGCTCCTGGACCCCACCACGGGAACTAAGGAGGGTCCTTGGACCCCACCCGTTGAGCCTCGCGCTTCACTCTCGGTGAGGCCTCCGGCGCCGTGAGTGGAGTCTAGCAATGCCCCACATAAAATCGTCGTGCCCCCAGAATGAAAAGTCTGGTGACGCCACTGCTCTAATCCGTAAAACAAACCCAGACACTGCCCCCATTAGTTTCGTGTAGTTACCTTTGTTACAAGACGGCTCGCATACTGGAACACCCGGTTGGATTCGGCGAGGCAAGCGGGAAATATTTTGTTCAATGCTTCCTCTCAGTGACTTTGTGAGAAACAACGTGTGGGGTCTGGAATGTAGCCACCAGATTTCAAGGAATTGTTCGATTGATCCCGAATATACTGGACAAGAAAAGCTGGCCCATATAAAACCAGTTTCGAACGCTGTTCTAGACCAGGCGGAGAAAGGAGGGGGGGGGTTCGTATCGTCAGAAATTTACGAGACCAAGTGGATTTGGTCAATTTTGGGTCGCTGATTCCGAAAATCGAGAGTATACGGGCCATATGCGGGCTTTTCTGCGCCATTTTGACGTTTAAAGTTCAAAGGTCGCCCTCTATTTATCAAAAATCTCGTTTTCTCCATATATTTACGGTCCTGTCATTAACTGATGTGAGATTAGGTTCTTATATTCTGTAAATATAATGTCAACTGATAAATGCGGGGAAATATCAGTATTCATATTAATATGCTAATTAGATAAGGTTAAAGGTCAAGTTATAATGTTAGCAGAGAAATAGGCCGAGTCATGGAAAACTACATCCTAATAGACCTGACTTACACCCTACAAACACCATAGATACTCATTTTAGAACAAGAGGCAGGGTTGGCGCTATCTGACAACTCACCCCCCCCCTCCTCATCTGGGAACAATGGAACCCTTTTGAAGACTTAAGTTGCTTAAGTGTAATGCCGACAACTAGGGTTGTGTTGGTCATCGCACGATCGTGGTTTGTGAGTTGACTTCTTTCTCCAGTTATTAATTATATACAATATATACAATTTTAGTTGTGGGGGACAGATGTAGTACTAGTCATATCGAAAAGTTTCGATTATTAACCTCACAAATGCGTTAAAGTGTATGGGCGTTTTTTATTGTTCATTTTTCGCTTAATCATGTTGTGCTCGGGGTTGTGATTTAAGGTCTGGCAAATTAAGATCTGTGATATCCATGCTATTACACACACAGTGAATACTTTTTTCACTGGGCACACCTTTTAATTTTGTCGTAAAACATTTATTTACTTTAATTAATGTCTTTAAGCAAAAATTTGCTTTTCACCCCAAATTTATAATTTAAAGGATTAATACTTCTTACCACAAATATATCGAAACGGCTAAACGCGTTTTTGCTTATCATAGGTAGCAGGAGGAAAAGAGTTGGTGTTATTTGGGTCTATAATTTTGTCGTAAACCGCGTCTGTGTGACATAAAATGACGCTTTATCTGGGGCATATTCCCTTGACATATATTCTATGACATCTTTCGGAGAGAACATTAAAGTGATTTCATTTACCGAGCCTTAGTCGGCAGGTTCTCAGAATCGGTTCCCGCTCTATGGCATAGGGATGAATATGTGCATAAAAGTGCCATTCACAGTGGATGTGTACGAAGGCGTGGTCGAGGAATTGCTCAACTTCCCGGTACGTGGGCTCAGAATAGGCTCAGGAGAGAATTTTAAAGTGCGCGACTATTCATCCAGGTGGCTCACTTTCAGGGGTGGTGTAACCTGGGCCGGAAGTTCGGAATAACTTTGGAAATCTCGATCCCTTGTGGGACAGTGATTACTACTTCGGAAAGCCATGTTCCGGAAAATATATATAATGTATGTATACAAATTGTCACGTTTAGCTAAGTAAATCATAAAGTATCAAGCGCTTTTGCAGTTTGCGTGGCCCTTGTGGTACTTTCTGTCATTGTTCCATGAAAGCCAAGTATTCTATTTGGTCCCTGAAAGAAAGGTCAAGCGAACTTTTACTCCATCATCTCATGTTTGGATAGGAAACTTATATGGCAAGCATGTTTCATAGGCTACTTCTTCAACTTTGGCTTCAAGTTTACTCGGCCAGATGGACTTCTGACCACAACTTAATTTTCGCTACCCAAAATTTGGAATTTATTCCCTAAATAACGGGGTTTTTCTCGTCTCACACTCCTATGCCCTCATATGAAATACACGTAAGACTTTGTTATAAATCAATGAGATATTCTATCACAATCGCACCTTTAAATATTAATTAATATCAATATTATTGATGTATTACCAGATTACTCTAGGCTATTGGGGTAGAATTGCTTCAAAATTCGTGGGTGATCTCTACTCCCTTCCCCTCCCTTTCGTTAAAGTCTTCTCCAAATCTGCCGATTGAGCAGGCAACGTAGTTGGGTGATTTTCGAGACGTGTCTATAGCCCTCTCCCCTCCATACACGTATGCACACATTTCTGCTAAGAGCATTTTGGTCTGCTTCAAAATGTCATTTCTGTCGCTTTAATTTGACTAAAAAGGGGGAACAGATGACAGTGGGATTTTTCCATGGGGGACTTGAGTGAGAGGCGGATAGCAAATTGAAGGCTATGACATAAATTGCACATGTTATAATTTGAAAGCATAGATCTTGCGAATTTTTACATTTATTTTTTCGTGTATTTCCCTTTACAATGCTAGCCGAAGTAGTAATACCACTGTCCCACAAGAGATCGAGACTTCCCAAGTAAATCCGAACTATCGGCTCCAGATAACACCATCCCTGCAAATGACCCACTTAAATGAATAATCGCGCGCTTAAAAATTCGCCCCTGAGCCTATGCTGGGCACACAGGCAGTTGAGCTATTCCCTCGATCACGCCTTCGTACACATCCATGTGAATGCACATATTCCTCCCTATGCCATAGAGCGGAGACCGACTCTTCGAAACGTGCCGATTAAGACTCGGAAAATGAAATTACTTTAAATGTTCTCTCCAAATGATTTAAATTTATGTCAAGCCTTGATTGGACATCACTGATACTATATTTGTTCCCCATAACTACAATGGTATATATTGTATATAATTAATAACTGGAGAAAGAAGCCAACTTACAAACCACGATCGGGCGACCACCGACACAGCCCTAGTTGTCGGCATTACACTTATACAATTTAATTTTTCAAAAGGGGTCCATTGTTCCCAAGTGGGGAGGCAGGGGGGTCGTCATATAGCGCCAACCCTGCCACTTGCTCTAAAAAGAGTATCTATTGTGTTTGTAGGGTGCAAGGCAGGTCTTTTTTGATGTAATTTCCTATGACTCAAACCCTCGGCCTATTTCTTTGCTAACATTATAACGTGACCTTTAACCTTGTCTAATTAGCATATTAATATAAATACTAATATTTCCCCGCATTTATCAGTCGACATTATATTTACAGTATATTAGAACCAAATCTCACATCAGTTAATGACTTGACCGTAAATACATAGAGAAAACGAGATTTTTGATAAGTAGAGGGCGCCCTTTGAACTTTAAACGTCAAAATGGAGCAGAAAAGCCCGGATATGGCCCGTATACCCTCAATTTTCGGAATCAGCGACCCAAAATTGACCAAATCCACTTGGTCTCATAAATTTCGCTTTCGGGTGACGATACCCCCCCCCCCCCCCCCCTTGACCGCCTGGTCTATTCGGGTGAGAGCCACACCGAAAGAACCAAGACAGAGACGCTGTGCGGAGACCGCTGCCGTTGGAAAATCACCGTCTACAGTAGCATGGTAATGTGAAAGTTTCGCGTATTCGGGCACTATTTTGTAAACATCATAGTCAACTCACCCTTTGAGTCAAAAAATCTTATAACCAGGACAAACTATCATTCGTTTGCTTTATTTTGATATGAAACATGCTTTAGTTAGATAGAAATGAAGGAAATAATGGTTGATTGAAGTTTGCCCCTATTGTCACAACTTAATGCTGTTTTATGTCCCTAAGTTTGGCTCACCCTTAATTTTACTGATGGCGTCCTTTGTGGGAGTAATGTCAGATACTACATTTGTCAGATGTTGCCAAAAATTGTGTTTTGGCAATTTCTCAGTCTTTAAATGAGTTAAAACTGATTACTTAAAAATGAGTTCTTGGTGACAAATTTTTGATGACTGTTTTCCATGATTCATTTTAGACTACAGGCCTGGTGAAATTTTTCTTCGTTTATGCCCCCAAAATAGCACCAAGTAACAGTGAAAACAGTATTACAGATCGTTAATGCCCAAGAAATAATTTATCAACATCAGTGTTATTATAGATGTCCTAAGGACGGGATAAATGATTGGAATGTACAGTATGTCGATTGCACCGGATAACACCCAACCTCAAACTTTAAGACCAATGTTTTTGACCCTTTGCCATAATAACTAAAAAAAGACTTTACATCACTCTGCTTCTCAAAACTGATACATATAAACATGCACAACGGGTTAATAAACAGACCATCAAAGTTTTCTGTCACGATAAGATCGTGTGACCAAGAATACTACAGATTTGTGACACTGGTTCTACAGCTTTTCAAAAAAAAATATCGTCGTAGAAAATGAGGTAACATTTTTCCAAGTCCTGAACGAAATTAAAGCGAAATTGAACTCAAAATGGATTTATTTTGATTCAAAATGTCACGTTTTTGATATTTAACGATCAAATGGCTAGGCTTTTGTGTTACTACTGCGATATTGTGAAATTTGTATGATATCCCATTTCTAGGGGTACGCGATATTTACGGTCATTTATTATACTGCCTGGCCTAACGAAGTCTCGCCATCTTGCCCACAAGAAAACGATTCCTACGAGTACGATACGTATTGCACACGGTCAAGCTTTAAAGTGAGTTTATCTAGGCGTAACGGTAACTATTGTAAAATCTAAGAAGATAAGGAGTAAATAATAATTAAATAGTTGGTTTTAATCTCGCTCTTCTGTAATTTTTTCTGTCCTTGGTTTGACTGCAACCAAACCATAAACCATACGTAACAGAAATTGGGGGCCTACTATCCGGGAAACGAACAAATTAAAGGGGTCTAGAAGTGGAAGCCAAACTCTGGGGATAATACAAAAGTAGAAAATTCGAGAAATTTTGTAGTAAACAACTGTATTAATCCAGACTTCTTAGTTGTTTGTTGAGTGCTTGAGACTTCGAAATGCCGTGTAACTTAGATGAATTCGTGGCTAGCCCCTCAATTCAGGAGCTAGACTCACTGAAAAAGTCTGAGATTTTGAAAGTCGCAAAACATTATGAAATAGAATTACAGCCATTGATGCGGAAGAACGAGATTAAGAAATATGTTGCTTCTCCTATTCTTTTTAAATATAAGCGAAACCAACGATTAATACGTATAATGGGGTTGATGTTGTATGTAAATCTCCGTATGAAAACAGAAACCTGTCCTTAACTTCCATATTCCTAGAAAATACATGTAAAGAAAACACTGCATACAAAGGAAAAACTTTTATTTATTTTAAAACTAATCATCACCGATAAACCCAAGCAAGTAAATTCTTCCTTAACATTTTAGAAACACTTACGAAAATTTCATCGATTGAATATTCGAAAGTTCGAGAAAAGGAAAGTTCTTGAGCAACACATGTCTGAAAGGCTACTATTGTGTCATATTTTGAATAATCTAGCGCTATGAGTCTCACAATATTGGTTTTTAAGATATGGATTTTGTAAAAGAACGCATCGTTTCCCTTTAACGCAAGTTTGTGGAACAAAAATACTGGTCTTAAAGGATAAGTGTTTGAGACATTCTGCATTAAATTGACAAATAGAAAAATGTTACAATTGGTGTATTGTGTAGGCTTTATAGAGAAGTGTTTGATGTATTTAGCTTGTTTGGTGATGTATTACCTTATTTATTTATGATTAGCAAAGAACAAGTCTACAAAATACATTACTGCCCTGTATTTGCAAAATGCAATCACATCTTAGATTACTTTTTCGGCTTCTTTGAGTTTGTTATTTACTTAAAAGGGGTTTTGACGGCCCTGTTCTGTTGCAGCTCCCTGATTGATTTAAGTCGGGCCGTCCATGATATTTTGCCAGTTGTAGCGTATCGGCTTGTTTCCCTTACGAAATTGCTTATGCTCAGCACCAAGCATAATGACAGTTGGTGCCATTTATGATAAAACATTTTGTATGTTTTATCATGCCTCAAGACACTCAGAAGAGTAGGAGACATACGGTACTACCCGTTTAATTCCCTTAAATAGCCAGGATTGGCACGCTTGCACACACCGCCTCTTCACCGGTAGTCAACATTAGTGAGCTTTAGATTTCACGACGCGGACGTCAACTACAACGTAGTGACGCCGCAACCTACATTTCCCTTGTCATTTAGCAATTGTGTGTAGCGCGTTGGGTTCGAAATGGCATAGGTACAAATGACGTCATATCGTTGTAGATGAGGTCCGCGTCGTGAAATCTAAAGCTCCCTAATAACTTGGTACCCAGCAAAATGAGAAACATGTAAGTACCGAATTCCTAAAGTAAAATATTTCAATATACACAATTTTACAAAACTGTCCTGGTATGCAATGAAGAGTGCAGTTGAAAACGTTTACTAATGGCGATATGCGATGACGAAATTGCCTCTTAACGAGTTTGTACTCTGGTTAGGTTTTCACAGTTTTAACTGTTGTTATCGCTCATTTCAGCCTTCTGTTATAAATGGAACGTATAAGAGGGTAAACACTGAATACACACCTTTGCCAGTATTGAACTTAGTAACGTTGGTTTTTGCAGCTATATCCCATAGAAAAGTAACAGAGCAACACTCCCAATTAGCTGTTAAAGACATATTTACATTTTACATAAAGTAAATGGTACAAATCTTACCAATAGCATTGAGACGCTTTCTTTGAGAGATTTCTTCAAACTGAAGGCCTGTACAAATTTATCAAATGAAAAGAAGGATTTCTATACGTTTCGCATCTCATCATCGAGTCCGGCATCGGGTGGTTTATTTCGAAATCGGCTCGTTTAAAGTGGAAACTAAGGTTCAAACGTTATATTTCTGAGGAAGGGATCCGATCTAGTAAGAGAAGACACTGAGGAACAGCCCTTCCTCTCCCTCCCACTCTCTCTTTCCAGGCTTTGTAGCCGATGACAGGGTTGTTAGCCTGTTTGTTCCATTATTTATCGGCCAACTTTTTCTTGTCCCAGAAATTGGTCAAGTTGGTAAAATCACGCCAAATAAAATTTACGGACAAGCTCAAACACATGCACCAGTAAAAACACGTTTTGCAGCCCGTAACCTCGCAAATTCCCTTTGGTCCGTAACTGGGGAAATCACGGGCAAGGGAATGCAAAAATTAAGCTAATTGACGGACAGTTTGTGACGTAGCAAACCTGCTACTTCAATATTGCGGATAATATTTATTTACTTACTGTTACCTTTTGGTTTATAACACTAAAAACCAATAAAAGTAAACCTTAGACCATTTTGAAAACACTAAGTTAGGGTTACGTTTTCTTCCTGACAACGTAGGAAGGGAGTCCCAACAGGGTGTTGATCCATAACAAAACAAATTTGCCTCCAAGAACTGTAAAATTAAACCTACTTCCAAAATATGGTAGTCCCCTACGCACTTCACTATTGTGACTTGAAACTCTGAAATAAGGGTTCATTGAAAGTAGCAATGTGTATCACTACATGCACTCTGGTCTTTGAAATCAAAATCCTCAACCCTAAACTATGTATTGGATTTCACAATGCTGCGTGTTATATAATTATATTATTAAAATGTTGGTGGAATCATCTCCTTCTAACTTCCTGTATAAGACACCTGGACTAAACCACTCCCCCAAATCAATTTCATCACAGCTCTTGCTGTTTCCGGTCCCCCACACACTATCACCCTCAGTAAATTGGTTTTTACTAATTTATATTTGTGATCATCATGAAAAATTCATAAGTTCGAGTGAGCTGGATTTTTTCCAAAATGGCCCATAGTTAGGTCAAAACCATCATATTAAAGACAAATATCTTAAGGGGGTAATCAGGCCCAGGCGTCGGTTCGCGATTCGTCGGCTTGTCTTGAAGATTCTCCAATAGCTTCTCAGTTCATTGTGGAGCAGTCACCGTTGAAAATTACCTCTCTGCCACTTAAACTGGAGATGCCATTGGCCACGCCCACTTTAAACTCCCCACAAAACATTTGATTGATTGTTTTTAAAAATCGTATGTTCTCTTATCTTTAAATTCGGCACCAAGATATTCTTATCGCTGATAAAATGTTGAAGGGAGCTTGTCCCAGACCATCGACAAAAGTCGATCTTGAAAGGAAGAAACAAAGAAAAAGACAGAGGTTATCATGTCCTATATAAAAAGAACATGCACGTAGAAAAGTGGAACTTTCATACAATAGACAAAACTGATTTAAATCTTTAAAGGCCCTATTCTCTTAACCCAAACAGTACTAATTCTCCTTACCTGTATAAATGTATGAAGAGAGAGAGAGGGAGAGAGAGTTATTCGAGTTCATTAAGTTGTTGCTACATCGAATTGTTGGGTAACGGGTGGGATACACAAGAAAATTTCACCGTAGTGTACGGAGTTCCCTTGTTTCGTTTCGTTTCACAAGTGTAAGTGTCTATAGCCAACTCGAACAAAAATAGGGGTATGAACTTTACTCTGCGGCACATTAAAACGCATTTTTTCTGTATTGGTGAACAGAAAGTTTCCAAAAGCTAGTCGACCCCAGATCATGTCCTGAACGGGTATTGTCTATACGCAATCCACCCATACGAACGCAAGTGCACATGTATATGCACATACACACCAGGGGTGGCGCCAGGATTTGCCCGACAGGGGGGCCAAGCTCCCCGACGGTGGGGGCCAGCAGTTCAAGGCCCCGACAAAGGCGATGGGTTAGTCCCGGTGGGACGTAACTTGAAAGAATTTGAAGCTCGCGCAGCGCGCCGAAATTTTCGGCCTTTTTTTAAACAAACACTTAAAAACCTGGAGTTTATTTTTTGAAAGAAATCTGGCTTTTGTAATGAAAATTGAAAATTGAGGGTAGTTATTGAAGAATCTATCCTTGATATGAACAAATTCAAAAACGTTTCACAGGCGACAGCTGAAATTCTGTTGGGGTAATGCATTTAATCGTTCTTGCCCTACGTAATAAGGTCTCAAGACGAAACTTAAAGTTTGCCGAAAAGTTTTTTATCCTTTTTTGAACCAAGATTTGAAAATCAAGAGCTCATTTTATTGCAGAAATTTTGGAATTTAATATAAGAAAATTTGGTTTTCGGTAAAGTTATTACTAAAAAAAAATTGGGTTCCTTATTAAGTGATATGCCTTTCAAGAGCAAAATTAGGTAGAATGTCGGGGTAATTTACAAAGTTGTCTTCGTTATTTGTTGTACTGAGTATCCATCAAAATTAGAAAATTTTGCCACTTTCAACAATCTGAAACTTATATTATGACAGATGTTGGTATTTTTATAGAAGAATTTGACCTTCTTATAAGAAAAATCAAGTAGGGGGTAATCTGCAGTTTTGTACAGCTTTGTTGGGGTTACTGAATATCATCAGGTAGATTAATGCCCTCTGACCATATTGGAAAATTTTCCCGTGGAAAAAGTTTGGCTTCCCATATATTTGAAGTCCTGACATAGGCCGACGGGAGTGTTTCAGTTTGGAAGAGGACAGAATTGATTTGTTTTTCTTTTGTCCGAAAAATATAATATTGCCCGAGAAACTGCAAGTAGAGCGCACAGATATTTCTGAAAAATTAAGAACCTCCAGAAAGCAGGAAAAGGCTTTTCCGCGGCCGGGCTGGTAACTAGAAACAAAGTACCGATATAGTCATTATTTTGAGCTTTCTTTCGCAATAAAGTTTTCACTTTGTAATACTGCCCCAAAACGAAGAATTATATGCAAGCATGCATTGTTCTGTTAAGCAATGTTTACGACCAAAACACTATCCATCAGTTGGCGCGAAACGTAAAGAAAATTGTTAAAAAACTAACACCACAGACACCCGAAAATGGCAATGAATTTTCAGTCAGACTTCAGGGGAGACATATTCAAACAACTGTTTATCATTATGTGTGGCCCAAAATGGCCTGGCCGATTTTCGCTACCGTTTCTAGAATTCGGCTGTCGGGAAAGGCCAGATGGCAGACCATTGGGCAATGCATGTCGAACGGACCTTTGCCAGAGGGTCGGGAGGACTTTAGAAAAAGACCTTTGGGTAATGCCTGCACATGAAAAGCCACTTGTCCGTTTTTGTAAGGAAAATTTGGAATTGTCAATTTCCTTGAAGAATATGGTCTTCTAGTGAGCATAATCAAGACGATCGTTGGGGTGACTGAAGTTATCAGGCCCACATTTTTTTATCGTGGGCCTGTATATGAAATATCCCCGATGAAATTGGATTTTCTCTCAACAACAGGGGGAAGGAAGTCTTCCCCAACGGGGACATGACCTTGAGTGCACGGACTGAAGATGGGAGGAGGGATAGCAGAACTAGTAAGAAGTGATTAAAACCGCTTAAAGGCCAGGTCACACGACAACGATATCGGATCGGATTTCGCTCCGATTTTTGAGAGGGTTAATTAATATCTCCTTCATATTAGGTCGGAAAGAAACAAAAATTTGCCACCCAGTGTAGACTTCGAAATTCTAAGTAACTTATACCAATTATTCCGTGACGCCACATCCACAGATAACTTTTATTGGATACGCGTAGTTCGATAAAGCTATTTGACAATGCGACGTCACGAAATAAGTAGTATATATTTGACTTTCGTGTTCCTCTCATTCCGATCGTATATTTACACAGGATGGCAAATTTTCGGTTCTTTCCGAAAACGGATGGAAGAGATCATAACTAAAACTGACAGAAATCGGATAGTAATCCGATCCGATATCGCTGTAGTGTGTACTGGGCTTAACTCCGATAAATTAAAAATAGGGTTACAAACCAAAAAAAGTTCACGATCATCCATCCAGTAACTTCAGCCATTTTCGTTCTTCGTTATTAGGCCTTCCGCCAAAAATGCCGCCCTTCCCCAATGGGGGCTGAGATAGGACAATTATGGTACATGGAATGAGGTAGGTCTATAACAGAGCTAAGAATAAGTGATCGAAACTCGATTCCCAATATGCTTTAAAATAGCATTGCAAAACAATAAATGTGTTCAAGATCACCCACCTGGTAACTTCAGTCCTTTAAGGTCTTTTAATTAATTACTTAGTCAATTCAAATTAATTTAAATTAATTGATTAATTAAGTAATTAATTGATTGATTAATTCATATTTTTTTTTATTTTTTAGCCTCCCCGACGTAATCGCCGACCTTCCCCGACGCCGGGGTCAATGTTCCCTGACGGGGAGGCCATGGCCCCCCGGGTCCCCGCTGGCGCCACCCCTGATACACACAAACAACCAGGCGGATGCCGGAAAAATACCACCCAGAAAATTGTCAACCACCTGCCAATTCCCACTCTTGACAGTTCCTACCTGGACAACTCCCACCCGGACATCTTTTAACCTGGGTGATCGACAAACCTGACAATTTGCTACCCGTCACATTTACATTTATCTCGGAATAGATGTCGAGACTTAAAACTCCAATAACGTAAACCAAACAAAGCAGAAGGCTGGTATTTATAATGGAAAGGAATTGGAGAAGGAAGGGTTTATGTATTGTTTATAGGGTTTCCAAGGGCTTTGGAACAACAATTTTAAGAATGTAAGTTCTGAAATTCAGAGTAGATGCATCGAAAAATATCGCTTGTTTGACTTTTGAGCAAAAAGGGTAATAGAAAAGCTTACAAAAGTGTTGTAACGAGATAAGATTCCTTCTGATATTGCCTGTTGTTTTTCGTGAAGGACCAATCCTCTCACCCGAAGTACAATTCTCGTAGGGTTAAGCGAAATTATCAATTGGCCTAGCTCTTTGAATGACAGCTACACTGTAAAAAATTTCTGTTCGTCAAGAGCACAATTTCTGTAAAATATTACAGATTTTGCCTGTAACCCATGTTGAACAGAAGAAAGTCTGTTGAAACGCATCTCATGCAATGCTCGATCTCTTCACTGGAAAAGTTCGCGGCAAAAACTGTTATGAAATGTGTATGTCGTACAAAGTAATAATTAAAAGTTGTGATTATTTATGATTTTCGACATAAGGCGTCATTCTGTGGGTTTTAAAGTGTAAGATTTCGATTCCAATATTAGAAAGTATTCTTGCCCCCAGCAAGCATGAAGTAAACCTCTAACGTTACACCGCTTTCTCACTCACCGTGCATCCTACATCTATCATTTCGCTGCAATTGTAAAGGCACCGGAGTTTCGTTAGCATACATTGTGCTGCAGAAGTTCATGGTTAGTCAATTCAATGTATTAACTACGTATCTTTCAAACTAATTTACGTTCCAAAATGTTTTTTTTTTTCAAATGAAAAATGCCGGCGGCCTACAGTAGATCCAGAAGCAATCCTAACGTTATCGTTAAGTAAGAGCCTAACGTGTCTAACTTAGGTTATTTGTGTGCACTGCTCATAATTGGTAGAATCGCCTCGCAAAACGTAGGGTTGTTGCTCAAAACCTTTGCGTAAGCATCCAAGTTTTCATCCAAGTTTTAACTATTTTTAAACATTAAACGAGATCAACATAAGAAGTTTGTTAATTATTTTTCTTATCGATTAGTGCACATGAATGGAGGGGGGTTATTTTTATGACCATGCAATAGGGTTATAATAGTAGCGTCATGAAAGTTTACGAATCTAATTCACTGTTCAGTTACGTCATCGTGTTTTAAGCGGATTTTTGATTGGCTTAGAGTTGTCGTGTGCGGTCCATTAGACCATGACTTTAGGCATATTTTTTCATTTGGTACTGTTGCTCTAACAGGTGGAGAGATTAAGAAACAATTAAGTAGGCCTATTTTGAGCTCTTAATTAATTTGGTAATTTGCGTAGTTACTATAGGAATTTTAATGCGAAATTTGAGCATAAAGGTTGTAAATTTATTCCCTTAAAGGCCCAGTTCTCTCACCCCAAACAGTACCAATTCTCCTAAACCTCTTACTTAAGTTAAGCCCCTCCCACCACAATTGTCTGAAATTCATCCTCATCCAGACACAATCTCAGTTTACAGCTTCAAGGTGAGTAGAAAAACTCAATTTACATAATTAAAACACTCTCAATACCGTTCATGCTGTGAAATATAAGCTTTGGTACTCTGCATTGTTTGAATTAACTGTCAATCAAAGAGCTGAGCCAGTTGAGAATTTTGGTACCCCCGTAGCAAAATTGTAGTTTGGGGTGAGAGGTTTTGCCCTTTAAGAGTCAGGAAATCTAGGCTATTAAAAGCTTTGCTAGGCCTACATTGCAGTTCCCCATGACCACATGCATATGGGAGGGGGTAGGAAAAGGGCACATGATTGTGCCCCCTAATTCAGATAAAAGTGGTGGATTAGATTCACACCTTGCTGAGGGATACAGGCAAGTAAATTATTATCAATTCTCCTCCCTTCCAGACTACCTGTACACCTACTGCCTGTGTCAGTGTCAGTGGCTGAGCAAGGAGAGATCAAATGAAATTAGTTTGAGAATAAAGTTACAATATTCTACAGTAAGTAACAGAGGTTAATGTAGAGTTCAGTAAATAAGTTGACCAGTTGAAGGTTGGTTCAGGGTTTAAAGTCTTATGTGACACTAGATTTTTTTTTAATTTGTGACAACCAAGGAGGGTCTTCATCAGTTGCTGTTTTGCACTTAAGTCCATCTTTAAATAAACCTTGGTGTTTGTTGTTTAGGGAAAGCGCGGGAATGTTTTTCACATTGTTAAGAAATTTTGGAAAGATTTAAATACGAAATTAAAATCACTTATTCACATCACAGGTTGCTTTAATGTCTTTCTTGACCACAGCCTGTCACGGAAGTTACAAAAGAACAAAACAAAAAATTGGAATTGAGACAGAAAACTAAGGAAAGTTGTTTCTGCATCTGAAACAAAGGTATGGTATGTTCCTATGTTTACTTATACCCTCTCAAATTTATGTATTGTTTTTAGTTTTTACTGTTTTCATTGGTGCAGTTTTGCAAACACAGAGGGGTTGCTTGATTGAAATAAATGAAAATGGAGGAAAAGACTTTAATGAGACCTATAGATATACTTTGCCTAATCCTGACTGATTCTTTCCAGCAAAACTTGGTTGTGCAAAATTTGATTACTAATTCATACAGTCAATTACGGCTTGTTCAAACTTTCAGTCACCCAAAACCATACTACCAGAATTAACGTAGTGTGGCTCAGACACATTGGGAAAATGTTTTCTGATATATTAATTCAACATAGTTTAATCAATTCACTCAAAATTTGAAATTTTAGCAATAGCAAAATATGAACAGGTTTTTTCACCTTGAGGAAAATTATTCAAGACTGCAAGTTTAACAGAATTACAGAAGCAGGGATTCTACACAAAACGAAAATGGGGGGGGGGGATTTATTTTTGCTAAATCCCAGTTTCAAATTGATGATGTCATAGGCTTAATTTACCAGTGAGTTCAGGGGGACAAAAACTTGGTCCCAGGCCCCTGTTAGGTGTAATTTGAAGGGTTTATAAGGCAATTTATATGTGCAACTTCAAGCATTGCTGCAAAAGTATCCTTCTTCAATTAGAAACCAAGATATTGACAATTTTTATTTCTATGGAAACAAAAGGGGTTACCCACCTTCTGGGAGGGGGAGGACAAGAACAAACCCCTTACCCCTCTCTGGCGTAAACACTAAGTTACACACCTTGCAGGTGGTGTGGTCTTTTTAAATGTTTTATGTTTTTAATGATATCCAACCAACTCATAGGGCAAGATGGAATACCTTATCTGTGATCCAGTTCATACTTTCATTTTAAGAGTTATTCACCAAATACTTATTATAATGTTCCGTTTTCTTTCTTTTTTAAGTCAGCAGAACACTTGGCATGTATAGAGGGGTCATTACATTTGGAAGATGACACTGTGTCAGAGGAACGTCTCATCTTTTGGAAACCTGAATATATTGCAGTAGTACCCTGATGATAATGTGAAGTTTCAAGACACTAATGCCAAGAACAATGGTAGGTTTATGCAATTGAAAACATGAAAAATCCTTACAACAGGATGTTTTGTGTCATACTTTTCATTCAACCCTTCGTCATTCTGGTATTTGTACATCTTTTGAAGTGATATTCTTTGTTACAGGTTCCAGATGGAGGTTTGGATCATCTGCAATAAGGTGCATTTTTGTGATTGGGGAAAGATAATACTCATGCGGATTGTTATTTTTTCTGAAATCTTGAACAAAATATAATTTTCTGCAGAGCCAAGTGAAGTGATGTCGTGACTGTGTAGTTTGTACGTCACACACAAATTTCAAGCAAGGCAAATAACAGGGTTGTATAAATGATGAAATTGATCAAATTTAATGGAAGCAGACAAAGGATATATCCCATTAGGAAGTTATACTTTTCGAAAAATTGTGAAGTATATTTATAAAAGATCTCCCTTTGAACTAAGTTGAGGTCTAAGGTAACGATACAGGTGAAACTGGAAGTTTTTGCTAGGAACACTTGAATATCATACTGCATTTATTGGTGTTCATACAGGACAGGAAGAGCTGCTTCCTCCTTTATATGCTCTATATCGAGTTTTCAGAATGAGACGTTGAAACTATGAGAAGTTTTTTTTTTCACACATGTAGAGTGACAAAGCATTTAAACCATAGACAGCATCCCATCCGAAAGGAATTGTATTCACTATCAATGCCATCATTTGGTTTTTGTTTCATCCCTGAACATTTAGTCCTTTCGAACAATAAGGACAAAACATCAAACCCTTTTGAATTTAACTGGAATTTCATCAATCATGAACTAGCTCAATACTCAATGTATACTATGGGATACTATGTTTCAACAGCGGTATGAGTAGTAAAATCTAAATCAGCAGCAAAACAACGGCATTGCTAGATGGCATGAAGTTTCAAAGAGAAGTTGTAAACGAGGTGAACACTGGTTGTTATCATGGCCATCTGTGGAGCTTCTATAGGAGCTTAAACAGCAGTTCACTACTTTGAAACTCATTTAGTAGTATATTATGAATTTATACAAATTTTTTCTTTTAACATGCATTAATGAATTTGTGTGTAATTCTTTTCCAGAAGGCATGCGAGTTCAACAAGTTGTTTTTGAAGAATGTGGAATACCTGTGCCTTATTTACTAAGGTAAAAGATACTTTTATCATTTGCGAAAAAATGACTGATACATTGTATTTATTATCATTGACTTAACACTAACCCACTAACACTGCTAGCTAAACACTCTTTAAACACTTGAGATAAATTTAACCAGGAGCTGTGCTTTATTTACTCCAACACAATCGGGGTTTAGTTTCTTAGTTAAACTAACTCAAATCCCAGTAACTTAAACCATAATTTGTGTAAGTTTAACCAGGATTTGCATTAAGATTTAACCATGATCATGTTGAGTAATTCATGATTAAGTTTAACCCCATTGTTTTAAGAGTGTTACATAGCTTATGATAAGTTATACATGTGAAATATTCATGGCAGTCTTCTTTTCTTTTAGTTTAGAGGCTAGACTGAAACTTAATTATGCCTCACCTTGTTCAAAGGATTACATGCTAAAACATTTTAGTCTTCTTATAGCACTATTCATCAGAACTTTCTTAGACCATGGAGATATTATATAATAGCTCCATGATCAGACATAGACTGAGACATTCAAGTTTGAGTCTACTGATTTTGGTGTGGATAGTCTCAATCTATAGTGGGATGAAAAACTAATGCAGTTATGTATAATGTTTCCAACATGTTTGAGAATTGTGTCAATATCACTGTGGCTATGGGGAAGGAGTGGTATAGCTGCCCCTTCTCCACACAAAATGTTTTATAAACCTCTCGTGTAAAAGACGGCTATTTTCTGATCATATTCCACATGGCTTTTTACCTGCATTCACTAGGTCATAATTATCTCCCTGCATCATGACTGTTGTGGTACCTCCCTGTAGGTTTTGGCAACTCTTTTTAATCCCTTGAAAGTTTTGGGGGATTAATCACATCAAAACATTAAGTAGTTTTCATGTGAAAGTGTACATTTGTTGGGGCATGCAATGATCTGTTTAAGTTCAAACTTGTTAGATGCAACTCATATCATTACAGAACGTGAAGAAGTTACAATTGTCTTGTTTCCAGAATTTTGGTAGTCTTCTTCTTGTAACTTAGGATCACATACAAAATTACACTTTTTCTTATGTTTTGTTTTCAACAGGTTATTTGCTAACAATAAGGGGACACAAACAGTGAAAGAAAGTGATAGTCTGGAGGAATTGAAAAACTGGTGGTAAAGGTCAAGGACATTGAATGGGGTCTTTGAACTGTGAAATTTGGAATCTCCAAGCTTCACATTTTACCAGTAGCCAAAGAGTATTTCTGTGAAAATTCGTTTCACATGGTTCTGTTTTATTACGTTTAAATTTACCACGTCAAGGTACTGCATCTGATGGTCTGGAAACTGTACATTCTCCTTCATCCACAGTGTTGATTGGACTGATAATTCCATTATGTGTTTTTGATCTATTTTCAAATCATCTTTAAGTCTGTGAGTTTGGAAATAAACTGTATTGCTGCTTTACTTTTCAGTCTTTATAATGATCTTATAAAAATGACAGATAACAGTAGCCAAATGTTAATTATGATATTTTATTAGTATTTCATTTGATTATAGGTTATGAAAAGGCCCAGAAGGTTTAAATCTTTTCATGTTTTGAATAATCACAAACTCTAAGTGTGCTGGATTGATGCGTTGCACCAAAACCTCATTAGGCCTGTTCCATGAGAAGTTACCCTAGTCATTGTCTTAAGAAGTGTGATTTTAGCAAACTTGACTATTATGTCGCTCCAAACTCAGTAACTGAGCAAGCTCTGTGAAAATGGCTGGCCAGGAACTTTGGCTAAATTGTGCCCATTAACTTCCCGCAACATGTAAGTAAAGGATAAACTAGACTTCAGAATGATCTTCAGTATCTCTGAGGTCATGCAATGTTATTTTCCACTTATGTCACAGTTAAGAGGTAATAACGGCAAACATTACATCTGGTGAAGCGGGTAAGCTACCAACGTTATTATAATGAATTGCTACAAAAAAGTGATCTGTGCGAAGAACATTTTGTTTTGAAAATTTCATTTTAATATGCCAACCTGTAGTCCTTTGTGAATTGTTTACTAATTAGCATTTCCTCCTTTAGTAAGTTCACTAGAAATTAGAACCTTAGTTGTCTCTCCTTCAGTCCTAAGTTTTGTCCACATGATTGTTGTGATTTTGAAAGTTATGCATGATGTCAAATCATCTACTATGCACTTTTGAAAATTTTCATTTCATTTGCAGGAATCATAAAGGAAATGTAATGTCAATTATTTGCTTCAAAAATTTTCCAGTAATAAACCGTGTTGTTGTAAGGATTCTAAATGAAAGACTTTTGTGTGTTTTTTTCTCGTTTAATGGAATTTTATTCATTATATGTAACTTTCCTACAACTACCCGTATATTAACTTGACTCATGGGCAGAATTTTCTCAGTTTGTTGCAATATGCCTTTCATAAGATGCAAAAGCACCACAGCAACATGTGCAAATAGCCTCTCTTATCCATATCACCAGCCAGAAAAGATTCATAGGACAGTAATTAATATATTCGGAGGAATGTTTCAGCTTGATACTATAGTTTGTTTTGTAGTACAACTGCAGTGAAACGCAGTAGCTGTTGTAGTTGCGCAGAAAAGGCAGATTAAGAAGAGACTTCGATGAGTTTTTCACAGCAGATGGCAAGAAGTTGCAGTGGTTTGACGGTAAAAAGAAAATCTGTTTGACTGCACACAGTTTCTGTCTACCGACAATAGTTTGTGTTAGCAAATGATGTGGACAGAATTGTTATGTTACAGAAAACGTCTGTTAAAAGTAACAGAAATTTTCTGTTCACCAACAGACTTTGTTCTAGTAACAAATTGACAGCCCATTTCCTGTGTCCCAACAGATATTGTGGTGTAGGCAGTACAAAGTAGCTCTGTGTGGTTACACAGAATTTCTGTCTGCCGACAGTACTTTGTGCTAGCAAGTGATGGACATAACACGTTATGTTACAGAAAAGTTCTGTTAAAAGTAACAGAGATTTTCTGTTCACCAACAGATTTTGTGCTAGTAACCGATTGACAGTACATTTTCTGTTTTCCAACAGAGAAATTTTTTACAGTGCGTATACTTCAAACGAAAGCTTATATTACACAGCATGAACTTTACTGAAAGTGTTTGACTCTAAACATTGAGCTTTTTTATACTCACCTTGAAGCAATAAACTGAGAATGTGTCTGGATGAGAATGAATTTCAAACAAATGTGGAAGGCCTTTAGTAAGAAGGTAAGGAGAATTAGTACTGTTTGGGTTAAGAGAATAGAGCCTTTAAAGTTTTTAAGCAGTTTGTCTATTGTATGAAAGTTCCACTTTTCTACGTGCATGTTTTTTTTTTATATTTAGGACATGATAACCTCCGTCTTTTTCTTTGTTTCTTCCTTTCAAGATCGACTTTTGTCGATGGTCTGGGACAAGCTCCCTTCAACATTTTATCAGCGGTAAGAATATCTTCGTGCCGAATTTAAAGATTAGAGTACAAACGATTTTTAAAAACAATCAATCAAATGTTTCGTGGGGATTTTAAAGTGCTAGTCAAACTCTTTACCAGGGGCCGATTTCACTAACGTTTAGCGATCATCGCTAACGCCGAAATTCATCGCTAAATCTTAAATTGATCGCAATTTAGCGACCGATTTTTGAAATCGGTTTCACTAAACTTTGGCGATCAATTTTTCATCGCTAAGTGGTGTCGTTTGCGATGAGTTTTAGCGATGACTGTTTAGTAGTCGTAAAGGTTGAAATCCATCGCTAATTTTCCTCATGACATCATCCACGTAGTTTTAGCAATACACAGTGGCGTACGCAGGATTTCTCTGCAGGGGGGAGGGGGCCATGCAGTATGTTGAGTGATCGCCGGCCTGGGGGGGGGTCTAAAGGGAGGGAGTATCCCTAAAGGGAGGGAGTATCACCCTCCCCTTTGAAAATTTTGGCCTTTTCAAGGAGCATGAATGCAAAAGATTTTCGACTTTGACAGGAGAGCCTTAAAGTTGAATTTTGGGGGGGTTATATGGATAAAACTGAAAATTTTGTGTTTTAACATGCAATTTAATGCCATTTACGCTACCTTTCGAAGATATTTTTTTTCTTTGTAAATTGGCATACTTTTAGGAGCCAACATAAAGGAACATCGATCTGCATAGGCGAACGGGAGCATTTCAGTTTGTTGTTTTTTTCTTGGCCACAAAACGTCATTTTGCTACAAAGACTATCTGAGCGGAGCGCCACCAATAAATGGCGCGGAACCTAGAGAAAATTTAGAAAAGTCAGACCCCTCAGAAGGCCGGAAATAGCATTTTTCCAGACTTATACGAAGAATCTAACGAATCGTTATCTTCTTTTTGTCGTTTGCAATAAAATGCTCACTTCAAAATAAGTTTCGAAAAACTGCAAAGAGATCAGAGAGTTAAGAAATACTTTGACCCGAAAAATGTTATTTTCCCCGAAAGACTTTCTAAGCGGAGCCCCATCATTAGTTGCCGCGGAGTGCAGAGAAATTTCGAAAATCACACCTCTCAGATGGCCGGAAACGGCCGAAAATAAGTTCGCAAACTGCCAAGTCGTCAGAAACTTATTAAAGCATACCTTGACCCGAAAAATACAACTTTGCCCGAAATACTATCTAAGCGGAGCTCTACCATTAGTTGACGCGGAGCGCAAAGAAAATCTCTCAGATGGCCGAAAATTGCGTTTTCATGCTTGGAAAGAGAATCTAAACATTCTTCATGTTTAGCTTTGTTGCAATAACAAAAAAAAAATCAGCAACACGCTAAGTGATCAGAATACAAAATGTTACACCTCTATTATATAAATGGTCTTGATTCTATGGTCTTGAAACTATACACCGGAATTGATAATATGCTAATGCTTCCCTGTTGTGACTTTTGGCTAAATTCAAGATCCGCTGAATTGATGAAATTTTCTGTGACTGCTTGAACTCTTGACTGTTGATGGTTTAACCCCTTACACCTCTTGCATGATAAATGGCAAACTATTGCTCACCGCCATGAACCCTCCGCTTCCATGCCCCGGTAATTTACGTCTGTGCCGGCCGGGGAAGGAGACTAAAGGATGGGCCCCTCCCCTTTTAAGAATTCTTATTAAGAAGATGTCCTCAGAGGCAATCGGCGCCACCAGGCTGTTACAAAGTCTACTTTTTTTAAGTAAATTTTGGAATTTGACAAAATTTGCCTATTTTTAGGAATTAAAGAAAAATTGCATCACTGAGGGGCCTTGCAGAGACAATCCTTCCCCTTTAAAAATTATTGAGAAATTGGGTGTCCTTATACGTGCCAGTGCCGTCGGAAGGTATTATCGATTGGGGGCTGACTCGGGCTATCTATGCGGAGCGCCACCATCAGTTGGCGCGGAGCGTACAGAAAATTTTGAAAAATCGCAACCCCTCAGACAGCCGGAAATGACATTTCCCGGGCTTGTTAATAGTATCTAAGCAATCGTTATTTTGACCTTTTGTTGAAATAAAATGTTCACTTCAAAAAAAAAAAAAAAATGAGCAAATGGCAAAATGATCAAAAAAGTACCAAATAAAATGTACCACTGTAACAGTTTATGAAATGGTAAGGTAATGTATTAAAGCTAATCATTGAAACATGAGCCTGTATACGTATTCTCAAAATTATTTTACTATATTACTTTCAACATAAGGTCATGATGAATATAAGTTATTAAAACTGGAGCAACTTTAGTTTCAGGCAAAAATCCCGAGACTTCTCAACTTTGATGGAGCAGTGCCGTCGGAAGGAATTTTGGGGGGTTGACTTGTGCATGTTGAAAAGATGGGTATAGTACAGATACGCTACACGCCACCATGAGTTGGCACGTAGCGTATGGAGGAAGTTTTTGAACACATTGCCTCCGAGATTGCTGGAAATGACCCTAAAATGCGATTTTTACAGCTTAGAATATTTACTAAATAGAGGAAACAAAATATCTCCCACATTTTTAAGACTGAGAACTTTTGATAAAATTGATAAAGAGATCCGCCAGTAATTATTATTATTTATTACTAATATATTTATTTCGAACATTAGGTTTTCCCAGCGTAGCCTAATCGAATACGATATGAGCTTTAGATGGCAGATGAATTAGTTATATGTGGAACTCTTAATGATGCTAATAATCAGAACTTAAGATAAAGCACCTCAAAATTCGGCAACTTCTGTCAGCCAGTTCTCGTGTCATATAATTAGTGGATTATCTGATAAAAGTGAATGCTTTGTTCATATGTAAATACTGTTTCACTTGTTTATGGTTTAAATTTGCCGAACAGATGTCGCCTTTGTCGTTGCTCTCAATGAACTCATTTGCAATTTCGATGAGATTCAACTTATCTACTCGCTCTTTGTGAATGTGGAGAACCATCAAATTATTCATCCTGCTGTCGGTTGTCGTTTGCCTCAAATATGTCTTCACCCGTTTTAGGGCAGAAAACGACCTTTCACTGACGGCGTTTGTTGCAGGCATGACAAGAAGCAACTTTGCTACCTTAATGACCTCAGATAGTTAACTTCTTCTTGCATAGGTCATCTTCTGGAACATCTTCATTAGATCATGGACAGTGATGTCGACCGCAGACAGGAGATGTAATTTTAGAGTGATATTCATTACTTTTAATTTTTGTCTTTCACTTTTTTGACGTTTTCATTGTATTAAAATAAACTATATATGGCAAAATTATTGGGCGGGGGGGGGGGATGCAGCCCCCCCCCCCCGCTTCCGACGGCCCTGCGTGCCATCTGGTGCCACATATGCTACCTTTTAAAGTAAAATCTGTGTAAGTTAAGTAGGGCTACGAATATTTAGGATCAAAAAATGGATCCCTTCTAGTACGCCACTGCAAATACACTTCCTTTGCATTTTGTGTAATTCGACCTAGATCAATTGTATTCACCTAAAAAATCGAGTTGGTCCCTTAATCGAAGTTTATCAATTGGCCTACAAAGAACCAAATAGCTTTCTTAAAGTGGCGATTCCGTGAAAAAGTTTAAGGCCAGAATGAGCCAGAATAAAACAAATGAATAGAAAAAGTGATTTAAGCCTGCAGTGGCGGTACGCGGATTTCCAAAGTCTGTCGTGGGGGGAGGGGACTAGGGGTTAAGAGAAATGTTGAGGGACGAGAACTTTCTCGCGTAAGGCGAAAACGACTGCGGAGCTTTTCCGTAGGGGTTTCCATATTAATTTTGTCGAGGAGCTGAGTGGGAGCTAGCATCTGGGATGCCCCTCCCCCTACTAACTGTCCATAGTCCGGCATCCCTAGTTGGCACGTAATGGATTTGTCGGAACATAGGGGTGTCGAAATACAGGGCTGTAACCTCTCAAGCTTGGTGCCGCACCATAAACTAGCGGGACTGAGCGGTTTGTAGCAGTATTGACAGGATTGACCGGTTACCGGCGAATTGGTGTGAAGTTGGTACAAGCCTATTGTGAACCTCGTGGAACTTGCAATTTAGACTTATACGGATTCGTGTATCATTCAGCTGTTTGTGATGCTTGTCGGGACAATGAAAACACTATTTCATAGAAATGAGCAAATTAGGTGGTTTCATTTTCCTCCTCTTTTGGGGTTCTGGGCAGAGCAGCAGCGGAAGCAAAAATATTTAGGGATGAAGACGACTCATTCCAGATCTGATTAAGTATTTGTTAGAAGTTTGGTGGGAGGGGTCTCTTTGGAGATGGTGTATTTAGAGTATTGTTGGATCCCAAGGCATTTGGTTAAAGGTCAAGAGCAGCCCCCCCCCCCAAAAAAAAAGTATTTCGAAAAAACAGCTAAATATCACAAGTTTCTCCCTATTTCTCTTCAAAGTACCCATCATCATATTTTCAGACTTCCAAGCAATAAATTTCGCATTTGAGAGAAAAAGTGCTGTCACACGACTGTCAACGACATGAAACATGACAGTCTACTACACTACTTCAAGTTGGAGTGACTGCACTTGACTAAACTGATTTTGTAGTAATATAGGGGAGGGTAGTCATGGTAACCCTTCCGTTGAGGTGACCCTGCTTTGTTCATACAGCTCGACGTCAGGGACCAGATAGCGACAAAAGTGGCTTCACGAACCAAAAAAGGTTGGTTCGCCAATCAGGAACGAGAACGCTCATTTTATATGAATATTCATTTTGTTGTGAACTCTACGCCAATGGGGAGCACAAATGGAATAAAACTTCGGTTTTGATCAAAACAACGTAATTTGTCGTTGAATTTTATTCTAAGCGAGATAATTAGCACATAAAATGATGACTGCATACCCTTCAAACCTGTTGGAATGCGTTGCGTTATCATTATCGTGGACTGCTTTTGAAAATACGGGATACACCTGTTCAGAAAAACACAAGTCATAGGGCATTGGTATCGCCAGAGAGGCGAGGGGACTTTTAGAAAAAAAAATTAGAAAAAAGGAATATGCCGTCCATCTGTGGACGTATTGGCCTTGAGGTGTGGTTTCTGTTCTATTCAGCCAGTCTAGAGCAGGATGGCACATGTTTGCCCTTTAGAGGGCGTACTTGTCCATTTGGGACGTTTAGCTCCTTAAGGGAGCAGAACTCCTCCGGGAGTAAAGTTTTTGTTTTCGCCCCTTGGCTCTTCGCCAGAGTGTCGAGGGGACTTTTACAAAAAAAAAAATATTCCGTACAATCACTTCATATCGCATATGCCGTACAATCATTTCATTTGGCCAGCAAACGAAAAACCGAACATCAACACCCGCACGAACAAAACAAGACCACTAACACAGCACAGAACACCAGATTGAATCCCCGATCAGCGAGGCCATTCCAGCTCCCATGATCGTTTCGCTGGTCTGGTCGTGTCCGTTTTAGCCGTAAAATGGTATATGCCGTACAGCCTGCTACGCAGGTAATATTACAACAGTTAACTAGCCGACTTGGCCTTTAGAACATGTATGCATTAGAACAAGTGTGACGAAATACCTGAGATTTAAAAATAGTGCTAGTAGCTCCCTAACGACCAAGTCAGGGTAACTACATCTCCCTCGACGGAAGGGTTACCCTGACTAAAGGGCAGGGGTTCTAAAGTGAGAGGTGTCCTCTCCCCCTTTAGAAAACTTTTCTTTAGCTGAATGCCTTCAGATGTGATTTGGTGCTATAAAAAGTGTACAATTGTGGAGTTAAGTTTTGTTGAGTCTCCATGCAAAACTCTTCATGTTTCAGTGTTTTTTTTTTTATTATTATTACTGAACAGTTTTAAAAGCTCTTTGGCCCACCTTTGGGTCAGCAATGGCCTCTATTGCCCCCCCCTTTGACCAGGCAGAGATTTAACGTCCGGTCCTGTGATGTATGCAGTATGAAATTGCTATCTTTGGTAGTGAAATAGTTTTCCAGGAAATTTATACTACTCTTTTGCTTCTTGCCTCACCCCCTGCTCCCGCTATGCCACTGAGTCCCAGGAAGTAATGCCAGCTATTAAAGATATCACTTTACTATATGGGAATAGTTTTATAACTACTAAAATTAATGCAGCTTGGCCCAGTTGGTTCGCTGTTCAGATTCTGCTGATATTCAAGTATATAAGGAATGCTGAAAAAGCAAAATCCTTAAGTTCAATCGTCAACAGGCAACATTTGGTTGCTGATGTTCTTTATTTTAATACATCATAATAATTATATATGTTTATTGTTAATTTAAAATTTGTTCAAATCATCCGTCTTTTTTCAATATTTGAAATATTTTTAGGGGGTACATTCCCCACTGAAAAATTAAGGGAGGGGATTTGGTCATGTGGACTGTCCCACAATCCCTTGCTTCTGTCCCCTACGGGTCATAGTGCTCTGGTTTTGATGAGCAGTGTTCCTAATGATTTCTCCCATGCATACTGCGAGGCTGCATCGCTGCAACATAACGTCTGTACAGGTAGTAAGCCAGAGTGTTCATAAATTTAATTTGCAAATTATTAATTTTCATAATAGGTTCTAATTCGTCAATATTATATTTTCAACATTTTGTCCAACTTCTGGGCCCAAATTTGGCCTGTTGATGATGGAACAATCTGGCAACCGCAGAACCCCAAAGCACTGTATCTGCTTTCTTTCGAAGGCTTGGGGTCCCAAGGTCTATTTACAAGCAGGCGCAAAGAAGGTTCCAAGTAGGGATATTGTTATGCTACTTTTACTCCTGCCTTCCCTTTTGGTCTTCCTTCCAAAACCAAAGTTAAGAAATCTATCAACAAATCAAGAAATGAGAGGCACATGGTTGAACTTTCTCTGGCCTTAGAGAGGGTCTAAAGGGAGGTGGCCATCTCCCTAGTAACATTTTTGTCTATTTCAAGGACTCTACAGTAGATGCAAAATGGTGCGAGTTTTTACATTTTCTCTCCTTAGTCCAAAATGGCTGGTCTCATCATAAAGACCTACGGTTGACATTTTTAAGGCACATGCCCCCATGGCTAAAACCTTGCTGGACAGCCCTGCAACTGAGAATCAGATCCTGCTGATTAACGCCAATGTAATAGTCTTCCCTATAGCCTACTAGTATGTTGTCTATTACCACAAGCTCTACCCAGTACTAGACTTTATTTTCTCCCAGTTACATGTCCTATTTCCAACATTGCATCAAAAATTTAGTGTCACTGAAAAGATCAAGTTAAATGTTCACTTGTGTTAAAATTTAAATGTGTGATTTGTGCATGAGTCAGTGTTCATCACCTTGTATTGAAAGCATAGTCAGTGACCCCCCCCCCCGACCCTCTGTAGACCCACCCCTCACTATTCTTTAATATCTACAAAATTCCAGGAAATCCTTCATACGTCCATTCTTCTGTCCTCCAGTTGTCATGCTCTTCTTTCTAGGCTTGATGTGTAATTTGGGGCATGACTGCCAAGTGCATGTACAAATAAGAGTACTGTAGTAGGCTACTAGGGCTAATGCTTGGTTTGCAGCTATTCTTCTGTTCTGGAATCTGTAGATAAAATCACAAAGAAGAAGTCACTGTTCCCCTCTAATGACAACAAGGGTCCAAAATTGGAGCAAACTGGCCTCCATGTTAAACACAAAATATAAAACAGAGAAAATGTACATGTATCCTTTCTTTTATTGGCACTAAAGAAAAACCAAGAAACTTTCCACACCTTAGGGGCACTTAGGCGAAGTAGGACTTTAAAGGCACAGTTCTCTCACCACAAGCAGTACCAATTCTCCTAACCTTCTTACTTAAGCCCCTCCCACAATTGTCTGAAATTCATGCTCATCCAGATACAATCTCAATTCATTGCTTCAAGGTGAGTAAAGAAAAACTCAATTTATATAATCAAAACACTCTCAGTACCATTCATGCTGTGTAATATAAGCTTTGGTACTCTGCATTGTTTGAATTAGCTGTCAATCAAAGAGCTGAGCGAATTGAGAATTTTGGTACCCGATACCAAAATTGTAGTTTGGGGTGAGAGGCTTGGCCCTTTAAAAAGGGCACAAAGCCAGCATCACACTCCTTATTTTTTATCATTCATTCGTTCGTTCGTTCATTTATTTATTTGAGCATTTATTTATTTATTTATGGGGGGGGGGGTGAGGAGGGGCATCAGCTTTATTCACTTGTAGAGTTCCTTGCTGCAAAGGTAGAGAAGAGCAAATCTACAGCCTTACAAAAGCTGTTTATTGAGTATTGCTATTATGTATGTTAATGAATATTGCCATCCAATTAAAAAGGATATTTCAGGAACCAAAAATGGTATTTTCATACAAAGAGGGAGGGAGTCCTCAGACTATTCCTGCAGACTTTTTTAGTGATGGTAACTTCCTTTTATAAACCAATCAGGCCTGAAAATAAAAAAAAATGTGATGCCAAACAAACCAGGCTGGCACAATAAAAACTGTGACATGCAGGTTCACCACAGGTCACAGCCTATAGCAGAGCTGAGAAAACATTGAGGTCTTGAAATCAGGAAGGTTTACCTCATAAATCAGGAAGATTTCAGGGATTTGTGTGTATTTCAATGGGGGAAATTCTGTTCTCAGGAAGATTTTATATTTTGCATGTTTAGAGGTGAAATTTTCAGGAAGTCTTCTGCAGAATTAGGGAGACTTGGCAGCTCTGCTATAGGCGTTGCCAGTAAGTTCCAATTATTACCCTGATCCCTCAGTTCCGTCTTGTCATGTACAGTGAACAAATAAATTATTCCCTGCTGGTTTTGATCCGACCTGGTACAACTTAAAGCCCGTACTGGAAAGTCTGTCTACAAAGCATTGGGTCATGCCCACTTGGTTACCGTCCCTCTATTTCTATGCAATGTCAAATCAGCAACAGTTTACTGTACTCCCCATCAATAAATCAGTAATGTAAGGCCTTTAACCTAGTTTGGCTTACGTTTTTTAAAGCTATGAGGATAGACTTACATCATCAAAATTTTAAGTACAATTCCTTTGAAACGGGGTAACCGTATAGACCTATGACGATAGACTGTGTGAATTAATCTTTTCAGGAGCATATGACACAGTCTATATGGGGATACACAGTCTAAATAAACCGATTATCTTGAAGTAAAAGGCTTCTGACTCAGCAGCTTCAACAAGGCTGTTTATAACATGAGACCATACTGTATAAAACTGAGTTTTATAACGTGGGGTGAATTACAATATGACGTGAACAATGGAGCTAATATCCTTTAGCCACCAATCCCTAAAAAACTTAACCAAGGGCTAGGCTAGCCAGTATTCTAAAGGCCCTAGCCAAAGCTGTGTTACTCTTTCATCTTTCACAATTTTAAGACAAAAGCACAGCGTGCTGCACTTTTCTAACTCTACCCCTCCACACCCATTTCAAATCAATACTGTACCATGCACTAAATTTCAGATCAACTCTTAAGCTATCACAGAGAAAGGCAATGAAGCTTATTATATTAACAGTCACAGGGTTGTCATATATACTTTGAATCATAACAGAAGGTTTGAAATTGTTTTCAGGTCCAAGAAGACAGTCACTGCAACTAGTATCACATTGTATTTCCACAATATTTCTGGCCATAATATCAAGGGAAACAAGAGGACAAGAGGTATGCCAAGATCCTAGGTAGGTTTAGGCCAAATGCAGGGAACAAGTGTGTGAGATCTATGCCTATACGTTGTCTAGCCAGGCAAACTTGTGGTATAGCAGTGTTCTCTGCTGATTCAATTTTTTTGGGTGCTCCAAACATTGAAGTGGGCTAAGTAATCACTGTCTTGGAAAGTGGACCAAAGATAAAGGATGTCTTTCTTGGGAAAATGTTTGCTAAATTCAATGATGAAATGTAAATACAGTTAGGCTGTTTGCTTCCTTTCTGGGCTTTCATTCCATGAGAAACTGTTCTGATAATCATTATTCAATGTGCACATTGATATTGGGCCTTGGCCTAGGCAATTTACTGTTTGATCTGTTTAAAGCTTTCAAATTGATAGCGTTTGTCTGGGTGGTTCCACTTTTTCTGCAATGGCACATTTTCAGAGCTGGTGCTAGAACACCTTCGTGCTTGTGTCACACACAGACAAACCAGCTAGGCTTGTGGAGAACACTGGGTGCTGGCTACTGCTAGGCTACGAAAAAGCTGAAACGTACGTTAGACCTAGACTAAGTTATAGGCTAGTAACTAAGTAACGTACGTTAGGCCTAACGTTAGGATAGGTTAGGCTATAGTAACTAAATAGTACTTACACTAAGCGTAGGCCTTGCTTAACGTTACAGACTGTTCTTTCAAACTAAATTGGTGTCATTTTTTTAACAGGATTATACTTAACCGATGTTACACTTTCACAACTAACGTTAGGCCTACACGGCTTAACCTGGGCCTAGCCTAGGCCTACCTTAGTCACTTAAGTCTCAAGCTGAACCGACTGTACAATCCGCTCCTCAATCTTTACTGGTTAGTCTACCTTTTAATAGGTACATAGCATAGGAATGTTTGTTACTGAGTTTTGTCCAAGGGACAAAGGCTAGCGCGAACACTCGTACCAGTACTGGCCGAAGTGGGCCCTTTGTTGAACACAGCCACACAGTGTGGTAACCTTAATTGGTGAGGAGAGCGATACTATCACTATCAGTATTACTAGGCTAAGTATGCAAGGCCTAACGTTAGGCTTAACTTAGTCCTAACTACTTCCATGCATGTTACTAATACTACTTGTACATGCTAGGCTAGTATAGTACAGCCGCAGAACGGTGCGCTAGCGAAGGGCAGTTTAAGGACTATTTTGCGTATTCCCTTTCAAACTCACACCGATATACATTGAAAATACAAATGAGGTGAAGTAGTTCAATCAATTTTTACAATTCCCCTGCTTTTTGCACAGTTTTGATTGGTCTATTGTACTATTTCGTACCTTTTTATCCTCTCCTCGTTCTATGTACTTGCCATATTTTCGGTCGTCTGCTGTAGATGTTGATATTGTTTGCAGCTCAAGGTCAAAGGTTACAGTAAACTTTAGCGATCATCCTCGTTCATCGATGAAGTTTGCCTTTTTTTATATCGCTAATAGCGATTAGTTTAGTGAAACCCAAAATTCATCGCCATCGCTACTAGCGATAAATTTTACTTAGCGATCGACTAAGCGATGATCGCTAAAATTGACGTTGAAATTGACTGTAATAAAATCCATCTTTCTTATGCTATGTTTCAATTATACCTTTTGTCACGCTCTTATCGCCACGCTGTTACCACATAAAATCTCATTAATGATGTCATAATTACTAGTGGCGTCAAAAAAGGTTTAATAATTGGTGAAGTCCCGACCTTCTACTGGGAAAAGAACACCCTTTTATCCCTCCTTTTGTTGCAGGATTCTTACGGGGAAGAATTTCTGTATTTTTCGTTGATGCCTTGCTTTCTACGAGTTGTACCCTCTCCCTCGAGAGGTGTGTCGTACCCTATCTTTTGAGAGGAGTCAACTTGAAGTTGTGTAGTAGACTGTCCTGTTTTATGATTGGCTGTTGAGAGTCATGTGGCAACTATTTTCTCTTCAAATGTGAAATTTCCTTTAAGTAGCTGCTTGTCTTAGGCCTACCTTAAATTTGCTATGTTGAAGCTGTAAATACGATGAAAGATGCTTTGAAGAGAAATAAAAGGAAAAATTATAACATTAACATGTTGCTTCAAAATAAGATTTGGAGGACTGCCCTTGCCCTTCAATCCCCATCGAACTCCTCTGAGAACTCGGTAATATGGTACAATATTATAGCACCATTTGAAGTCAATTAGGACCTATCTATTCCATTACAAAAGCTTTACTAACAGAATTTGATTTGGCAATGTCAACCCCGTTTCTCATCTCTAAGGCTACACCAATGCAACAAGAACTCCCTTTTCGAGCCGAGTAGCTTACAATTAACAATTCGTTACGTTGGAAACCTTATAATTTTCTGTAACTTCAAGTTTTCGTCAAAGTGGATCCTTCGGGAGTAAATGTTTGGTTTTTGGCCCCCTCGCTCTTCGCCCCCATAAGAATGTATGCTGCTGATAGGAGTGACGAAAACAACATATGCAAACTGTTAAACTTTCAAGAACTAGATTGAGCTTTGGAATCAATTTCGATCAACTTTTGTACAATGTCGCACACTTTTTAACCGTTTGCCGTTGTGCTCCAATCGGGGCATATTTGCGCGCCTCGCAAGTGGGCGGAAAAACGGACACAGCACGCCCCGAATCAGCCTCAGTAGGCTATTGACCCCGTGACCTTAAACTATCGTTTCTCTCGTTGTTTTGGCCGAATTTTCGGGTAGCTACTAACAGCTTCGAGCTCTGCGTGAAACATTAAAGATGGGTGACAGCCGCCGTCTGGGTCCAAAAAGACATAAACCACGGTAAAGGGTTAATTAGTTATTTTCAGGGGTTGTGTGTAAATGGCAGTGCTACAACTGAACGTGCGACGTAATTTTTAAATTTAAAAGCAACTTTGAGAATATGCGAACAAGGGAAAATTCAATGAAAATGAACCAAATACATTATTTTCAAGCACCTATTACATGAAACATTTGATTGAGACGTCTTTTTGCCGCCCGTCAACGATGATTCTAAGTTTCTCTAGTGATGACCAGTGATGATTTATTACAAAACAGGTATTTAACGCGAAAAGAGACGAGGATTTACTGAAAGAGCTGACTGACACCCTGAAGGAAAGACGAAACAACGATGGAAAAGACGGAGGAGACGGTGAAGGAAGAGGAGCTGGTGGAAAAGGAGGCGGTGGTGGTGGAGGGAATGGCGGAGAAAGATGTGGAGGTGGTGGTGGGGAGGAGGAGGAAATAATGAAGGCTGGAGAGGGGATGGAGGAAAAGGCGTTGGTGGGGGCGGAGGTGAAAACGGTGGTAACCAAGGAAGTATTTGGCCATAAAGAAGAATTTGGTTGCCAGGGGTGGTGGTGGAGGAGGAGGCGGAAGTGGAGGTGGGAGAGGAGGGAGGTGGAGGAGGAGGTGGTGGAAGAGGAGGAGATGGAGGGGACGTTAAATATCGCAAGTACGCAACAGATACTGAAAGTTCAGATAGAGATGCTTTCAGATTACTAATAATACTTTTAGAGACAATTCCTTTTAGGTTTCAATATTTATATTGTAACCACAACTGTCTAGTTGCATTCAAAAGCATGTGATGATTTCGTTTTTGCTAGCAGAATACAATTAAAAACATGGACAATGTTAATGTGAAATGGTCCGTGTATTACAAGCCGTTCATGTGAGTTACACAAAAGGTGGATGAAATATAAAGTGAAGAAACAACAGATGGAAAGTTATATTCCAGATATTTGTTTTTTATCTCATCGCTCCGTGAGGAGGATGAAATATTGTAGTGGCTTTGCCTATGTTGCTATATATATGGCAATACCAGCTTAAATCGCAATGGTTGCCATGGCAACGGTAAACTTTCCCAGGTTACTAGTCTCGAGGTCTAACCAATGGTGAGGTACCCCGCGGATACTGAAGGTCCAAGGCTGAGAGAGGGGTGAAAACCTGTCCGTGTGTGTGTTAGTGGGTGTGTGTGTGCGTGTGTGTGTGTGTGTCCAATTTTGTTTCCTAATATCTTGTAAACGGCTGGGCCGATTTTCTTCAAACTTGGTGGGATGGTACCTTAGGTAGAACAATTGCATTTTAATACACCACCGGAAGTGAAGGTCAAAGGTTACAGGTCAAAGGTCAAATTTAGTAAAATTACATTTTCTACTATATTTCCAAAACAAAACTTTCTCCAGACACGAAACTTCACACACATGATGATTGCACCAAAATATGTGGTTGCCATAGCAACAGAGATCAAAGGTCAAGTGGTAGAGTGGAACAAAAAAATTTCAAGTCATAATTTGTTCGTAAAACAATCTTTTTGCCTTTAAAACTCCTCCTAGTGGGCTGAACCGATTCTTTTCAAAATTGGTAGGTGGGTACCCCAGGGTGAGAACTTATGTCTCCCAGACCCTCGGAAGTAAAGGTCAAAGATCAGAGGTCAAAGGTCACATTTTGCAAAAAAAAACCACTTTTTTTACTATTTTGTACTAAAACTTAAAAAGAAAACCTTCATTTTACATGAAACTTCACAAGTATAATACGGTAGACTAGTTCTACCAAATAAGTAGTTTCAATTGCAACCAAGGTCAAAGGTCACGTGACAGGGGGTCAAATACTTTTTTGTATTCACTTTAACTCTTAACGGAGGCATCCCACAAATCTGAAAGTTTAACTCTTAAGGTAGCGGTAAGATTTGCTAAGACTTACTGCCCAGAGAAGACTGTCAAATGAAACGATGGGTTTATATTCTTTGTGAGGATACTCTAGGGATTACCTGTGCAATTTTTTTTTTATGGAAAAATCCAACTCGGCCACTGCCTTAAAGTAGTGGACCACTAACTCCAATACTCATGTCCGGGAAAATGTTTACTGACAGACAAAGCGCCATAAAAAAAAATTATGGGATGTTGTTTCTGACTGAGTTACTTACAAAATATGATCATTTTTGCATTTGGATATTGTAGTCAATGAGTTGAAATACATGCTGTGTAAAATTCAAGGCAATGTGACCAACTTTAGTGCCATTTTTTTTATTGTATTACTCCGCCCTGTGAAATGCCGTTTTTGAATAGCTATTATGGCGGGAAACACATCCCTATCATTCAAGGCTCTGTAGCTCAAAATTCCAATGGTCATGGTATGGAAATTTGAAAGCCTAGATTGTGGGCTTCGATCAGAGGGGGTAGAGCATATCCTGGTTGAAAACTTCTACTGGGAGCTAGGGGCGCGGAAGTAGCCTTATTTAGTGTGTAAGTCAATGGGACTTATAATAAGTGGCCCGCTACCTTAAAGCCTAGGCATGATAAGTTGTACCGATATGTGTGGTTGTCATGACAACCAAGGACATAGTTCACGTTACAGATTGTCAAAGGTTAAAGTGGACATGACACGACCACAGAAACTTTTGTGTATTGCAAGATTAGATACAGTACTTTACAAATATCATCTCACACCCCATTAAAAACCCGTACACTTCGGCATAAATGATATTTGAAGGAAAGCTGCGTTTGAATTTCAATTTCGAAAAATGCCTCAACAGCTCACCTGACTTTTATGACGCAATTGGCGGAGCAAACCCCGCCCTACGGCGCGCATCTAGATGTTGAACTAATGTAACGCTCGGTAAAGTTATCTTATCTTAGCAACCTCATGAAAACGATTGCATCACAATACAGAGTCCAACAAACAGAGCCTAAGGCGCGGACCATGGTGGGGATCCGGAGAAAATCATTGGCCAATATGTTCTCGTGTATATGCGAGCGGGTAAAAAAAGTTCTGTTTTTATGCAAGAAAGACGCTATGAAGAACAGCTATGAATATGTGTGGGCAGACCATAAAGATATTATGAACGTACATACCAAACTCCTTTTCCTACACTGTTAGACGAGCTGACTCCTCATGGAAGCTCAATCGGAGGGGCGGAAATGTTCATTTGAAATGCGTACAATTCTTTTCCGTTATCTGCGTGCACAATAGCTCATGCGTAACAAGAAATTCCATTGTGAAGAGATATCAGCGTGCATGCATTTTCAAAGCGAGTTCTGAGCGCGCACAATGCATTTCTCCGTGTAAAGTCCGAAATAACTGACGCGTACTTCCTCGTGCTTGAAAACAGAATCCAGTAGTTGATTTATGTGTTGTAAGCGCGTAAGAAGGCATAGATGTGCGCTTGTGAAGATACCATAGAAACTGACCAATCAGTAAGCTAATGATCTTCAAACCAGTCGTACGGTGCGTTAATGTTCAAATGTTCTTAAGTAGAAAGCAGGCCAAGAAGCCTAAAACTGTTTCATGTAACTGAAATTTATTGAAGAACGGTGTTTACAAGAATTTCAATGTTTTCAAATCACCGGTGGTATTTATACCACCGGAAGTGTTAGCTTTCAAAATGACTGATCAGTAATCAGCACTTTCGCCCCTCCGAATCGGCCTCCGTAAGGAGTCACCGCGCCATTTTTAGGTATGGTATCTATGCTTGTAATATCTTTGACAGACCACAACCCACTACGAGCGCGTTTTTACTGTATGGGCAATTTGGTGAAGATGCTATTGCGAATACTAAGCAGTAACCGTGCAATGCACGGTTACTGCACGTACTGCACGTACAATTCACAATGCAGTCCGTGGCCACGTTCACTGTTATTGTAGCACCGGTGTATGTATGCGCTAACACGCGTTACCATGCACATGATTTGATGATTGTGAGCTCTCTGGTACAGTGTTGCTAACCGTGCCTCCAATGACGTTACCATTTTGAGACGCGTTCACATACGTTTTTTCTTCTCTACGAAAAGAACGTGCTTGCGTGGTCATATCATGAAATATGAAGGACATATTTGAATAAGGGCAAGTGGTAAAGGTAAACTTAAATGATTGGAAAAGATCTGAAGTCATCTGAGCTATTTTCTGTACCGGACGGTAAAGTAAAACCCTCCATTGAAAGCAATGCTGTTGGTACGGTGCACAAAAAAGGTAAAGGAAAAGCAATGTATGCATGGAATTCCGCAAGAACGAAGGCGTCTCAAATGAAGGGCACGCAAAAAACAAAAGCAAAATGAAAACAAACAACAAAACCTACCGACTTATGAGGTGTCCCAAGTCATTTGACCAGGGCTAAAGACAATTCCAGATGCAAGCATTTGCCAAAACATTAATATCCTTCACGTTACTAAATTTACCTCAATAACTTGCAAATATATTGTACCTATATCATTATGCATCTTCAAGGTAAAATTTTATGTGGTTTTTCTGTAAACGAACGTGTCTCGAATACGGCCCATTAACGCAAAACATTATAGATTGGCCGACATAAATAAGAAAACCAGATACGGATTAACTGTATATTCAACTCCCTCTGCGCTAGGATGAGGAAGTTGATTATGCATTTTAGCATTTATGATACTCCGTTGTATCTATCCAGTTATTGTACATTTCCTTTGACACCTGTTGAAGATCAATTCTGTAACACTTTCCATCCCCTCCCAACCACACACACACAAACACACTCTTCAAACGAAGTTTCCATTTGCCCGCTTTTTGCTTTCACGCCGATATTCACGTTCACGCGTGTGTCTTTTCCGAAATTTGTACAGGCGTTCAGACTGTCGCTGGTACATATGGCTATCATCATGGAGAGTATATGGGAAGACAGTAAAGTTTAATTGCACTTGCTGCAAAAAACGGAGAAAGGGGAGGGGCTCGATTAATAATTGCGGGGTGTCAATTTTGCATTGTAGGTTCAAAAGAAAGGCTCTAAAAATATTTTTGTGGGGGAAGGGGTTTCAGCTCTTTCTGTCACGTGTGATTTAAATATTAAGGGCCACACCCACAACGATAAAATTATTGAAACTGTGACAAAAGGAATGTTAAAGAAAACTTATTCATGCTAAAGGTACATGTCTGAAACGTTCAATTTGTATTTGGTCTCGAGGTACAACAAGGGATGGGGAATGAGGCTGCAGTAAGGAGAGGGGTGTTCATTTGGTATGATTGACTTGCTACAAAATGAGGGTGGGACAGGTTAATAGAGATTTGTGAAGACAGAGCTGCCAGTCGATTTGTTGTAAACAAATTTCTCAGGTTCTTGGAGTAAAGTACAAAATGTTTTAATGTTCATTTGCCGGGTGGAGTAGCGGTGGGGTATTCTTTTTTGTCTCGACACTTTTGGCCGAATCATATGCATGACACGTTTTAAGAGTGAAAGTTACTCGTTCGAGAAAGCCAGTTATTTCACCTTATGTACATTTTTTGAAACGGATTTTAGTTCGCTTAGATTGGCATCTCTATATACGACCTGATGGTTACTGAATTTTTATGTTTACCATTTTCCCTCGTTTTTTCTCAAGAGTGTTACATATTTAAGACAACTGAATTTACACAATAACTCCTCTTTACAAGAAGAACATGCTTGCGTGGTCATTTCATGAAATATGAAAGACATATTTGAATAAGGGCAAGTGGTAAAGGTAAACTTAAATGATTGGAAAAGATCTGAAGTCATCTGAGCGTTCAGACAATCCCCGACAAAACAAATGAAACAAAATAGTTGTTACGGTAACAAAATGCACTCACACTCTCAAACTTCCCTTGAATCCCCCCCTTCCCCCTTTCAATTCAATTTTTTTTTTTCAATTCAATTTCATACAACTTTATTTCAGTCTTTCATATAAAGAAATATGTTATGAATTATTTGTATGTACAGGGTACTGAAGAGACTGAGGAGTGACAACAAGAAGCTCCAGGGAGCTTATGTACGTTGACACCCCTTTACAGAGACTTAAATTAACAGAAAACAATTACTACAAAACACATATATAATACAGAAAAAGAAGCACAAAAACTTAAATAAATGGAACAGATAGCAAAGAATTAAAATTATTCAGAGGTAGTTGGTGATAAAATGATCTTTTAATTGATTCTTAAATGTACTTAAAAGTTTACACTCTTAAATATCATTGGGAAACGAGTTCCCTTAATTTGGGACCATTAAACCGAATTCCAAACTGGGAGGATCTAAGTCTAAAAAAAGGTATTGCTATGTGGTTTCGATGTCGACAGGGGTAGGAATATGTGCCAGTACGCAATTCAAAGTAAGTTTTAAATGTTGACGGGAGTGAATCACTTAACCAGTTGAATATGAAAATACCAGTATAATAACGATTAATATCATAAATATTAAGGATATTGAGATTGGCAAAGAGAGGTTTTGTATATAGCAGATGGACTTCATTACAAATGTGGCGCAGAGCTCGTTTTTGAAGAATGAAAAGAGGTTGAGTTCTAGAAGTATATGCTACCCCAAATGACATTACAATAAGTAAAGTACGGAAGGATAAGGGTATTATACAAGGTAACCATGATTCTGCGAGGTAACAGTCCTCGAAGCCCATTCAGTGTTGTGTCCTACCTGATAGTTGAAAGGTTGTAGCCAACATTGAAAGGGGGATCGGGGAAGGTGATTTGTTTCATTTACTTTTGTCGGGGATTGTAGACTCCTAGGTTAGTTCTTCGTAGTAGCAGTCTTGTCTTCACGACTGAAATTCTTTTTTCACTAGTTTGTTTGCTGCAGTGAGATTTTTAAGTTCCTACTCGCACTTCACTTTGATAGCCCTTATGTCTAGAGTGTTCTCATATGGTCTATGCAGACAGTTGTTTTCACTTCAAAGTTGCTGTAACCGTTAGGCCCAGTAGTATGAAAGTTAAAGTCAAACCTAGGGCTAGACTTGAAATCTGAAGCTGGTTAACGGTATGTAGGCTAGGTCTGGGGCTGACCTACGCCATTCATAGGCTTGAGTTATAACCCAAGATATGAAACTGTGGGTGAATAACATTAGGTTAGGCTAAGGGCCTACCAATCTTACATATTAGTGCCCTTAAAACCTGGCGGTTCTGCAGCATCGCCAAAAAAAGTACGTGACAATTTCCTTGCCACGGGCTAGGATTCGCCACAGGCCAGTACGCAGAAAAGGTTTGTGCGTCGGCCGAAAGTCTTCTAATGCTACACGTTCAACATCGCGCACACACCCAGTTTTTTGACTGAGACGCACTTGATGTGCATATCAGCTCGACACACAGGAAGTTTGCCGTCGCGTCAAAATAAAGTACGCCCAGCTAGCACCTGAATAACAACAATTACGCACTAGTCTTAAGCATCCTCGAAAGCGTCTTACTTTTATAATCGTTGCGTCCATATCCGTATCAGTTTAGTGTAAGTAACAGCCAAGCTCGTTGTTTTTGTTTTCATAGTCCTGCAAGGGGATAACAGCATCTTAAAAAATAAAATTATTTCAAAATCTTAGATAGGCTTACTGGATTAAAAGAGCAAGCGTTACAAAGATTGGGTAGCCTATTTCTCCAGTTCTTTCATAATTCGGTGTCAAAATTTAAATATCCAAATGATGTTTTTTTTTAATAGGCGGTGCGTCTATATTTCCAAGAACTTGATTGGTCTGTGCCATATTCTTTCCCCTCGCTATCTTACGAAAAAAACTTCCGTCACTTGTAATGAAAAAAATCGCTTCCCTTGGATTTCAAATAGGAATTTCAAAGGGTTGTGACATGGAGTTTTAGTAACAAGGTAATTTTGTCATTAACGTTCTACTTTAGCATAAAAACAGCACAGATAAAACTTCTAGCACATAAATAGTTCAAGTTCAGTAACCAACTTGCGCACATGTAAGCGATGAGATATGCAACTCCGTGGATTGCCCTCTTGTTTTTTATGTTGTTTTGTTAAACTAATCAAAAAGTTGAAAGTCCAAACATATATGCTGAAAGATTGAACAGTACCTCCCAGGGCTAAAATGTAGAATGTAGGAGCGTATATACTTAATTTAAAACATTACATTGGGAGACACGTTGTGATATCATTCTTGTAATGTCCAAGTTACCGTCTTTGCTTTCCTTTTGTCCCTATGTTTTTAACTTTCTTATGTCTTTTTCTTTCTGTTTTTATTTCGAAAGGAAACAAACACAGGTCATTCAATGGTATACAAAATAGCATAAATCTCAGCAAAGGAAAACGCTATGGAAATGGGGATTCGAATATGTAAATATGTGACCCTGTCATTCTGGACTTGTGGTGAACTTTGAAGAAATACTTGATGAAACACAGACGTTTGTTGGAACTTTCAAACACCTCAGATACTTAGTTACCGTTGAACAAAATAAACATTATACAAAATAACTTGTAGGAAGAGAAAAAAATTGCAGAATTACATACAAAAACTGTTTTGATGGCCCCAAATCAATTTTTGTCCCCCCCCCCCAAAAAAAAGTGTTGAAGTATTCCTAGCATTCAACGAGATTGTGACTAACGATGACGGCACAGTCACAAGGTATACAGTACGGTCTTTCATCTCCGTGAAGTAAATATGCGTAGGTAAGGTAGGCTTGCCCAATGCGGGCCCTAGTCAGGACTAAATCGTCAATCCGTTTACTGACCAAAGACCAGTTTCTTTATTTTAGCTGGTAATTTCGCCTCTGCTGATAAACAGAAACAATTCGATTTGAAGGCAATCCTTAAACTTTAATCCCACATAACAGGATTAAATAAAGATTTATCGATTCTAAGTCATTACTTGTGCGTTCAAAAAGATTTAAATTTTGTAGCATAGTGCCCTAACTCTTTATCTTAATCCGATTTGTGTCATTGTTAAGTGTGTAAGACCAGTAGCTAGGTGCTGACTTTTCGTAGTATCCCACTCTCAGCCGTCTTATGTAGCAAGTGATGCGTTATATATGTATGTATTATATATGTATATATATATATATATATATATATATGTATATATATATATATATGTATATGTATATATACACATCGCTAGTAAAAAGTGCTTAAAATGTTTCGGAAAACTCCACGACGTTTCGGGTATAAACCCTTCATCAGGTGGCAAAAACCAAACTGAACAACTAACAGTAACAATTGGACACAATAAACATCAAATCCGAAGCGATCAGTGTAAAAACAGAACCCGGTGAAAGGGCAGAAGATCGCTTCCTTCTTCATATTTACAACCGCAGACTTCATAGTTTCTTACAAGACTCCAAATCCTTGACGTTCGCTAGCCTGTTGCCCAAATCCCCGCCCACCCAAACAGAAACTAACATAAATAACCAGCCAGACATCAAGCTTGTAGTCACCATCCCGCCTGATCTGGAGCCCTCGTCCTCTGAACGCTCAGTTTTAGCGAGAAGCCTCAACTTCGTACCACTGAACCCCTTCCTGATGAGTTTTCCATACGCAGAGACGTTTCGGCCTTCTGTAGAAAACTCCGCCTTCGTTACCATTTCGGGATAACAGACCATCAGGATGACACCCCTTCAGAGGAAGTTCCCGACCCCACCAACTCTGTCCGTTCCTCCTGGACGCCCAAGCCAGGAGAAAATCCCACCCTTGATAATGTAAATAATACAATTAACAAAGATGTCAACAATTTTCTTCCCCCTAAAATGACCCCACTGCGTAACCTTTGTCCTGAAGAACGAGATGCCATTTTATCCCTTAAAAGTAACAGGGACATCATCATCAAACCAGCCGACAAGTTTGGAGCTGTTGTAGTTTGGCGAAAGGACTTGTATATTGCAGAGGCCAACAAACAGCTATCCGACCGAAGTGCTGAGTTAGAACTTCCCGCTGACCCAACTCTTAATTGTCAAAAGTTAGTTAAGAACACATTAACCCAGCTCAAGGACAATAACCAAATACCCCAAAAACGCTACTTTTCCACTACACCCTTGCCCACAGATTTCCAAATTCTACCTACTTCCCAAAATCCACAAAGCAAACAACCCTGGTAGAGATATCGTCACACAGCTGCCCCATCGAACTTATTTCTGAGTATGTAGATTCCGTGCTCTCTCCTTTAGTTTCAGCCTGGCCGTCGTTTGTTCAAGACACACCACATTTCTTGAGACTTATTCGAGACTTTGAGTTTCCTGAAAATTGCGGTGAACGTCCTATATTCACCATGGATGTGTCCAGCCTCTACATGTGCATTCCTTTTGATGCTGCCTTAACAGCTATCCGCTACTACCTAGACAAACGGCGTGATCCCCTAATACCGACTGACATCTTCCTAAGTCTGGCGGAACTTGTTCTCACTCAAAATTGTTTTCAGTTTAAAGGGCATTTTTTCCCGCCAAGGTAAAGGAGTGGCTATGGAAACCAAAATGGGTCCTTCTGCTGCCTGTTTGACCAAATGTCACCTTGAAGAACAACTATTTTCTCAGAATACCGGGCCCGACCTATACTTTACAAAAGGTATATTGATGATATTGTAGGAATTGCCACTGGATCCCGTCGTGCTTAAGAAACCTTTATCGACTTTGTTAATTCCTTTTTCCCCTTTTTGAAATTTACCCATTGTATCTCGGACTCATCTGTTGTATTTCTCGACCTTGAACTGTCCATTAAAAACCGTACAATTACCTCAAACCTACATAGAAAGGGAGTTCTAACAGGGTGTTGATGCATAACAAAACAAATTTGTCTCCAAAAACTGTAAAATCAAACTTACTTCCAAAATATGGTAGTCCCCTACGCACTTCACTATTGTGACTTGAAACTCTGAAATAAGGGTTCATTGAAAGTAACAATGTGTATCACTACATGCACTCTGGTCTTTGAAAACAAAATCCTCAACCCTAAACTATGTATGGGATTTCACAATGCTGCGTGTTATATAATTATATATTAAAATGTTGGTGAAATCATCTCCTTTTAACTTCCTGCATAAGACAGCTGGACTAAGCCACTCCCCAAATCAATTTCATCACAGCTCTTGCTGTTTCCGGTCCCCCACACACTATCACCCTCAGTAAATTGGTTTTTACTAACTTATATTTGTGATCATCATGAAAAATTCATAAGTTCGAGTGAGCTGGATTTTTTCCAAGATAGAACTTAGTTGCGTCATCATATTAAAGACAAATATCTTTAGGGGGTAATCAGGCCCGACGTCGGTTCGCGATTCGTCAGCTTGTCTTAAAGATTCTCCAATGAACTTGTCAGCTCATGGGGGAGCAGTTACCGTTGAAAATTACCTCTCTGCCACTTAAACTGGAGATGCCATTGGCCACGTCCACTTTAAAATCCCCACAAAACATTTGATTGTTTGTTTTTAAAAATCGTATGTACTCTAATCTTTAAATTCGGCACCAAGATATTCTTACCGCTGATAAAATGTTGAAGGGAGCTTGTCCCAGACCATCGACAAAAGTCGATCTTGAAAGGAAGAAACAAAGAAAAAAAAGGAGGTTATCATGTCCTAAATATAAAAAAACATGCACGTAGAAAAGTGGAACTTTCATACAATAGACAAACTGCTTAAAAACTTTAAAGGCTCTATTCTCTTAACCCAAACAGTACTAATTCTCCTTACCTTCTTACTTAAGGCCTTCCACATTTGTTTGAAATTCATTCTCATCCAGACACATTCTCAGTTTATTGCTTCAAGGTGAGTATAAAAAAGCTCAATGTTTAGAGTCAAACACTTTCAGTAAAGTTCATGCTGTGTAATAAAAGCTTTCGTTTGAAGTATACGCACTGTAAAAAAATTCTCTGTTGGAAAACAGAAAATGTACTGTCAATCGGTTACTAGCACAAAATCTGTTGGTGAACAGAAAATCTCTGTTACTTTTAACAGAACTTTTCTGTAACATAACGTGTTATGTCCATCACTTGCTAGCACAAAGTACTGTCGGCAGACAGAAATTCTGTGTAACCACACAGAGCTACTTTGTACTGCCTACACCACAATATCTGTTGGGACACAGGAAATGGGCTGTCAATTTGTTACTAGAACAAAGTCTGTTGGTGAACAGAAAATTTCTGTTACTTTTAACAGACGTTTTCTGTAACATAACAATTCTGTCCACATCATTTGCTAACACAAACTACTGTCGGTAGACAGAAACTGTGTGCAGTCAAACAGATTTTCTTTTTACCGTCAAACCACTGCAACTTCTTGCCATCTGCTGTGAAAAACTCATCGAAGTCTCTTCTTAATCTGCCTTTTCTGCGCAACTACAACACCTACTGCGTTTCACTGCAGTTGTACTACAAAACAAACTATGGTATCAAGCTGAAACATTCCTCCGAATATATTAATTACTGTCCTATGAATCTTTTCTGGCTGGTGATATGGATAAGAGAGGCTATTTGCACATGTTGTTGTGGTGCTTTTGCATCTTATGAAAGGCATATTGCAACAAACTGAGAAAATTCTGCCCATGAGTCAAGTTAATATACGGGTAGTTGTAAGAAAGTTACATATAATGAATAAAATTCCATTAAACGAGAAAAAAAACACACAAAAGTCCTTCATTTAGAATCCTTACAACAACACGATTTATTACTGGAAAATTTTTGAAGCAAATAATTGACATAACATTTCCTTAAGATTCCTGCAAATGAAATGAAAATTTTCAAAAGTGCATAGTAGATGATTTGACATCATGCATAACTTTCAAAATCACAACAATCATGTGGACAAAACTTAGGACTGAAGGAGAGACAACTAAGGTTCTAATTTCTAGTGAACTTACTAAAGGAGGAAATGCTAATTAGTAAACAATTCACAAAGGACTACAGGTTAGCATATTAAAATGAAATTTGACTTAATTTTCAAAACAAAATGTTCTTCGCACAGATCACTTTTTTGTAGCAATTCATTATAATAACGTTGGTAGCTTACCCGCTTCACCAGATGTAATGTTTGCCGTTATTACCTCTTAACTGTGACATAAGTGGAAAATAACATTGCATGACCTCAGAGATACTGAAGATCATTCTGAAGTCTAGTTTATCCTTTACTTACATGTTGCGGGAAGTTAATGGGCACAATTTAGCCAAAGTTCCTGGCCAGCCATTTTCACAGAGCTTGCTCAGTTACTGAGTTTGGAGCGATATAATAGTCAAGTTTGCTAAAATCACACTTCTTAAGACAATGACTAGGGTAACTTCTCATGGAACAGGCCTAATGAGGTTTTGGTGCAACGCATCAATCCAGCACACTTAGAGTTTGTGATTATTCAAAACATGAAAAGATTTAAACCTTCTGGGCCTTTTCATAACCTATAATCAAATGAAATACTAATAAAATATCATAATTAACATTTGGCTACTGTTATCTGTCATTTTTATAAGATCATTATAAAGACTGAAAAGTAAAGCAGCAATACAGTTTATTTCCAAACTCACAGACTTAAAGATGATTTGAAAATAGATCAAAAACACATAATGGAATTATCAGTCCAATCAACACTGTGGATTAAGGAGAATGTACAGTTTCCAGACCATCAGATACAATACCTTGACGTGGTAAATTTAAACGTAATAAAACAGAACCATGTGAAACGAATTTTCACAGAAATACTCTTTGGCTACTGGTAAAATGTAAAGCTTGGAGATTCCAAATTTCACAGTTCAAAGACCCCATTCAATGTCCTTGACCTTTACCACCAGTTTTTCGATTCCTCCAGACTATCACTTTCTTTCACTGTTTGTGTCCCCTTATTGTTAGCAAATAACCTGTTGAAAACAAAACAGAAGAAAAAGTGTAATTTTGTATGTGATCCTCAGTTACAAGAAGAAGACTACCAAAATTCTGGAAACAAGACAATTGTAACTTCTTCACGTTCTGTAATGGTATGAGTTGCATCTAACAAGTTTGAACTTAAACAGATCATTGCATGCCCCAACAAATGTACACTTTCACATGAAAACTACTTAATGTTTTGATGTGATTAATCCCCCAAAACTTTCAAGGGATTAAAAAGAGTTGCCAAAACCTACAGGGAGGTACCACAACAGTCATGATGCAGGGATATAATTATGACCTGTTGAATGCAGGTAAAAAGCCATGTGGAATATGATCAGAAAATAGCCGTCTTTTACACGAGTGGTTTATAAAACATTTTGTGTGGAGAAGGGGCAGCTATACCACTCCCTCCCCATAGCCACAGTGATATTGACACAATTCTCAAACATGTTGGAAACATTTTACATAACTGCATTAGTTTTTTCTCCCACTATGGATTGAGACTATCCACACCAAAATCAGTAGACTCAAACTTGAATGTCTCAATCTATGTCTGATCATGGAGCTATTATATAATATCTCCATGGTCTAAGAAAGTTCTGATGAATAGTGCTATAAGAAGACTAAAATGTTTTAGCATGTAATCCTTAGAACAAGGTGAGGCATAATTAAGTTTCAGTATAGCCTCTAAACTAAAAGAAAAGAAGACTGCCATGAATATTTCACATGTATAACTTATCATAAGCTATGTAACACTCTTAAAACAATGGGGTTAAACTTAATCATGAATTACTCAACATGATCATGGTTAAATCTTAATGCAAATCCTGGTTGAACTTACACAAATTATGGTTTAAGTTACTGGGATTTGAGTTAGTTTAACTAAGAAACTAAACCCCGATTGTGTTGGAGTAAATAAAGCACAGCTCCTGGTTAAATTTATCTCAAGTGTTTTAAGAGTGTTTAGCTAGCAGTGTTAGTGGGTTAGTGTTAAGTCAATGATAATAAATACAATGTATCAGTCATTTTTTCGCAAATGATAAAAGTATCTTTTACCTTAGTAAATAAGGCACAGGTATTCCACATTCTTCAAAAACAGCTTGTTGAACTCGCATGCCTTCTGGAAAAGAATTACACACAAATTCATTAATGCATGTTAAAAGAAAAAAATTGTATTAATTCATAATATACTACTAAATGAGTTTCAAAGTAGTGAACTGCTGTTTAAACTCCTAGAAGCTCCACAGATGGCCATGATAACAACCAGTGTTCACCTCGTTTACAACTTCCCTTTGAAACTTCATGCCATCTAGCAATGCCGTTGTTTTGCTGCTGATTTAGATTTTACTACTCATACCGCTGTTGAAACATAGTATCGCATAGTATACATTGAGTATTGAGCTAGTTCATGATTGATGAAATTCCAGTTAAATTCAAAAGGGTTTGATGTTTTGTCCTTATTGTTCGAAAGGACTAAATGTTCAGGGATGAAACAAAAACCAGATGATGGCATTGAAAGTGAATACAATTCCTTTCGGATGGGATGCTGTCTATGGTTTAAATGCTTTGTCACTCTACATGTGTGAAAAAAAAACTTCTCATAGTTTCAACGTCTCATTCTGAAAACTCGATATAGAACATATAAAGGAGGAAGCAGCTCTTCCTGTCCTGTATAAACACCAATAAATGCAGTATGATATTCAAGTGTTCCTAGCAAAAACTTCCAGTTTAACCTGTATCGTTACCTTAGACCTCAACTTAGTTCAAAGGGAGATCTTTTATAAATATACTTCACAATTTTTCGAAAAGTATAACTTCCTAATGGGATATATCCTTTGTCTGCTTCCATTAAATTTGATCAATTTCATCATTTATACAACCCTGTTATTTGCCTTGCTTGAAATTTGTGTGTGACGTACACACTACACAGTCACGACATCACTTCACTTGGCTCTGCAGAAAATTATATTTTGTTCAAGATTTCAGAAAAAATAACAATCCGCATGAGTATTATCTTTCCCCAATCACAAAAATGCACCTTATTGCAGATGATCCAAACCTCCATCTGGAACCTGTAACAAAGAATATCACTTCAAAAGATGTACAAATACCAGAATGACGAAGGGCTGAATGAAAAGTATGACACAAAACATCCTGTTGTAAGGATTTTTCATGTTTTCAATTGCATTAACCTACCATTGTTCTTGGCATTAGTGTCTTGAAACTTCACATTATCATCAGGGTACTACTGCAATATATTCAGGTTTCCAAAAGATGAGAAGTTCCTCTGACACAGTGTCATCTTCCAAATGTATAGACCCCTCTATACAGGCCAAGTGTTCTGCTGACTTAAAAAAGAAAGAAAACGGAACATTATAATAAGTATTTGGTGAATAACTCTTAAAATGAAAGTATGAACTGGATCACAGATAAGGTATTCCATCTTGCCCTATGAATTGGTTGGATATCATTAAAAACATAAAACATTTAAAAAGACCACACCACCTGCAAGGTGTGTAACTTAGTGTTTACGCCAGAGAGGGGTAAGGGGTTTGTTCTTGTCCTCCCCCTCCCAGAAGGTGGGTAACCCCCTTTTGTTTCCATAGAAATAAAAATTGTCAATATCTTGGTTTCTAATTGAAGAAGGATACTTTTGCAGCAATGCTTGAAGTTGCACATATAAATTGCCTTATAAACCCTTCAAATTACACCTAACAGGGACCTGGAACCAAGTTTTTGTCCCCCTGAACTCACTGGTGAATTAAGCCTATGACATCATCAATTTGAAACTGGGATTTAGCGAAAATAAATCCCCCCCCCCTCTCTTTCGTTTTGTGTAGAATCCCTGCTTCTGTAATTCTGTTAAACTTGCAGTCTTGAATAATTTTCCTCAAGGTGAAAAAACCTGTTCATATTTTGCTATTGCTAAAATTTCAAATTTTTGAGTGAATTGATTAAACTATGTTGAATTAATATATCAGAAAACATTTTCCCAATGTGTCTGAGCCAGACTACGTTAAATCTGGTAGTATGGTTTTGTGGTGACTGAAAGTTTGAACAAGCCGTAATTGACTGTATGAATTAGTAACCAAATTTTGCACAACCAAGTTTTGCTGGAAAGAATCAGTCAGGATTAGTATATCTATAGGTCTCATTAAAGTCTTTTCCTCCATTTTCATTTATTTCAATCAAGCAACCCCTCTGTTTTTGCAAAACTGCACCAATAAAAACACTAAAAACTAAAAACAATACATAAATTTGAGAGGGTATAAATAAACTTAGGAACATACCATACCTTTGTTTCAGATGCAGAAACAACTTTCCTTAGTTTTCTGTCCCAATTCCAATTTTTTGTTTTGTTCTTTTGTAACTTCCGTGACAGGCTGTGGTCAAGTAAGACATTAAAACAACCTGTGATGTAAATAAGTTATTTTAATTTCGTATTTAAATCTTTCCAAAATTTCTTAACAATGTGAAAAAAATTCCCGCGCCTCCCCTAAACAACAAACACCAAGGTTTATTTAAAGATGGACTTAAGTGCAAAACAGCAACTGATGAAGACCCTCCTTGGCTGTCTCAAATTAAAAAAAAATCTAGTGTCACATAAGACTTTAAACCCTGAACCAACCTTCAACTGGTCAAATTATTTACTGAACTCTACATTAACCTCTGTTACTTACTGTAGAATATTGTAACTTTATTCTCAAACTAATTTCATTTGATCTCTCCTTGCTCAGCCACTGACACTGACACAGGCAGGAGGTGTAGAGGTAGTCTGGAAGGGAGGAGAATTGATAATAATTTACTTGCCTGTATCCCTCAGCAAGGTGTGAATCTAATCCACCATTTTTATCTGAATTAGGGGGCACAATCATGTGTCCTTTTCCTACCCCCCCCCCTCCCATATGCATGTGGTCATGGGGAACTGCAATGTAGGCCTAGCAAAGCTTTTAATAGCCTAGATTTCCTGACTCTTAAAGGGCCAGACCTCTCACCCCAAACTACAATTTTGCTACGGGGGTACCAAAATTCTCAACTGGTTCAGCTCTTTGATTGAAAGTTAATTCAAACAGTTCAGAGTACCAAAGCTTATGTTACACAGCATGAACGGTATTGAGAGTGTTTTAATTATGTAAATTGAGTTTTTCTACTCACCTTGAAGCAGTAAACTGAGATTGTGTCTGGATGAGGATGAATTTCAGACAATTGTGGTGGGACGGGCTTAACTTAAGTAAGAGGTTTAGGAGAAGTGGTACTGTTTGGGGTGAGAGAACTGGGCCTTTAAGGGAATAAATTTACAACCTTCATGCTCAAATTTCGCATTAAAATTCCTATAGTAACTACGCAAATTACCAAATTAATTAAGAGCTCAAAATAGGCCTACTTAATTGTTTCTTAATCTCTCCACCTGTAAGAGCAACAGTACCAAATGAAAAAATATGCCTAAAGTCATGGATTAGTTTTTGCTACATCTCATTGGTCTAATGGACCGCACACGACAACTCTAAGCCAATAAAAAAATCCCCTTAAAACACGATGACGTAACTGAACAGTGAATTAGATTCGTAAACTTTCATGACGCTACTATTATAACCCTATTGCATGATCATGAAAATAACCCCCCTCCATTCATGTGCACTAATCGATCAGAAAAAATAATTAACAATTAAAATAGGTAGGCGGTGGCATTATCTGATACTACGTATGCAGTCCCTTGTTTCAATTTTTGAATTTTTATGCGTTCTTAACGACTATTCTGTCTTGTAATCAGACAGGTAGCATCTTTGTGCTGTGGGTGGGATTGAAGACCGCAGATACTTTGAAGTACTGCTCTGTTAGGTTTCTAAAACCTTTAACTAGACATGTTTCTGCTCTTGTTTTTAGATATTGAGCTTCATCAGTAGTTGGACTTTTTAGTTTGTCCTGGTCTTAATTCGATAGAATATTTGCTCTTTCAGAGCGCCTCGATGAGAGAATCGAGGGAGCAATCTTCATTCTCCTCGTGATTTGTTTCCAATTCACCGTCATTTAATTTGAACCTAGACATAACTAGGTATTGTTTAGTTTGGGTGCCCTCTCGAGGGCTATGACCGGTGGTGTTGGAAAATTTGACACAGATTCGGATTTTTCCGATATTAAGTGCCAGTGTCTTAGCACTGCAGGTTTTGGCTTAGCTCTTTGATTTTTATACAGAGTATATCGTATCCTCATTGATTTACTTGAAATGGTCCTTTGAGGACTATGAGGCTTGACATTCTGATGGCAGGACGGGGTATAGCTATAAACTATCACCCCTTCCTAGAGCTATTTTATAATATATATTTATCCGATAGAGATCTATCGGAGAGGTTGTTGATGATGTGCTCGGTTTGTTCCGCCTTCAGACAATAGTTGGCAGTTTTAACTTCGCCTTTTACGGCTGTACACTTAATTCGACACTTTTGAGACTTTGCACAAAGTTTCTCCCCTTTTGGAGAGCTCGGGAAGTCTTCCTACTTTTTGTGGAAGGAATTCTTGATTCAGTATCCTGTTTCTCGAATTTAACTTTTTTAGGACAGATAATGCTTTTAGCAAAATGAACAGGATTACCGAAGAAACTTTTACACAAGTTATGTGCTGGCTAATTTTACCTCTTTTTAAGAGTGCTGTGGGTTTAACCCTTTGAGAGTTCTTGAGAGACCTATTCTTTGAAAGGCTAGCTCAGAACTGAGGGCAGACAGCATGGCTATAGGCTTATATTAGGCCTTTGTGGCCAAAGTAAAAAAAACCTCCCGCATCACGTGCCAATCACAAAAGGGCAGCGTGTGCATCCTGTTTGTGTTTTGCTCTGATTTTGAATTTCCAAGGTTGGAAGAAGGCGACCAATCAGGAAGGAGCAGGGTTACACAGGACGGAAGTTACGTTTTGGAGCCTGGTCGGAAATTAGTGCACAAGGGATTCCAAAGACGGGTTAGCAGAGCTACCATACACTTTTAGTGTAGCCAATGAACATTATAGCGTGGAGGCACTAAGACTTTTCGGGATACACTGTAATAAAAGTTTGCAGAATTACAGAGAGAGGAAAAAGATAACTAGAAGGGGAAAAGGTCTAATTCACAAAAAAAAAAAAAAAAGTAAACTAAAATAAAGGGAAAGGTGATAAAACGAAATACAAAAAAATTTTATTAATTAAAATAGGTAGGTGGTGGCATTATCTGATACTACGTATGCAGTCCCTTGTTTGAATTTTTGAATTTTTATGCGTTCTTAACGACTATTCTGTCTTGTAATTAGACAGGTAGCATCTTTGTGCTGTGGGTGGGATTGAAGACCGCAGATACTTTGAAGTACTGCTCTGTTAGGTTTCTAAAACCTTTAACTAGACATGTTTCTGCTCTTGTTTTTTAGATGTTGAGCTTCATCAGTAGTTGGACTTTTTAGTTTGTCCTGGTCTTAATTCGATAGAATATTTGCTCTTTCAGAGCGCCTCGATGAGAGAATCGAGGGAGCAATCTTCATTCTCCTCGTGATTTGTTTCCAATTCACCGTCATTTAATTTGAACCTAGAAATAACTAGGTATTGTTTAGTTTGGGTGCCTTCTCAAGGGCTATGACCGGTGGTGTCGGAAAATTTGACACAGATTCGGATTTTTCCGATATTAAGTGCCAGTGTCTTAGCACTGCAGGTTTTGGCTTAGCTCTTTGGTTTTTATACAGAGTATATCGTATCCTCATTGATTTACTTGAAATGGTCCTTTGAGGACTATGAGGCTTGACATTCTGATGGCAGGATGGGGTATAGCTTTAAACTATCACCCCTTCCTAGAGCTATTTTATAATATATATTTATCCGATAGAGATCTATCGGAGAGGTTGTTGATGAAGTGCTCGGTTTGTTCCGTCTTCAGACAAAAGTTGGCAGTTTTAACTTCCCCTTTTACGGCTGTACACTTAATTCGACACCTTTGAGACTTTGCACAAAGTTTCTCCCCTTTTGGAGAGCTCGGGAAGTCTTCCTACTTTTTGTGGAAGGAATTCTTGATTCAGTATCCTGTTTCTCGAATTTAACTTTTTTAGGACAGATAATGCTTTTAGCAAAATGAACAGGATTACCGAAGAAACTTGTACACAAGTTATGTGCTGGCTAATTTTACCTCTTTTTAAGAGTGCTGTGGGTTTAACCCTTTGAGAGTTCTTGAGAGACCTATTCCTTGAAAGGCTAGCTCAGAACTGAGGGCAGACAGCATGGCTATAGGCTTATATTAGGCCTTTGTGGCCAAAGTAAAAACAACTTCCCGCATCACGTGCCAATCACAGAAGGGCAGCGTGTGCATCCTGTTTGTGTTTTGCTCTGATTTTGAATTTCCAAGGTTGGAAGAAGGCGACCAATCAGGAAGGAGCAGGGTTACACAGGACGGAAGTTACGTTTTGGAGCCTGGTCGGAAATTAGTGCACAAGGGATTCCAAAGACGGGTTAGCAGAGCTACCGTACACTTTTAGTGTAGCCAATGAACATTATAGCGTGGAGGCACTAAGACTTTTCGAGATACACTGTAATAAAAGTTTGCAGAATTACAGAGAGAGGAAAAAGATAACCAGAAGGGAAAAAAGCCTAATTCACAATAAAAAAATAAATAAATAAATAAAAAATAAATAAATAAACAAATAAATTAATTAATTAATTAATAAAAAAAAAAAAAACCCAAAGTAAACTAAAATAAAGGGAAAGGTGATAAATCGAAATACAAAAAAGTTTAAGAACATAGGCCTAAGTGAAAAAACAAAAACAAATAAATAATTAACAAAACAACACTAAACATTTAGAAAAAAAAAAGGGAAAAAAAACTCCAATCTGCAAATAGCTGCAACAAATATTGACAGTGTAAACTGCTGTAACGGTGCCTATGTGCCGCTAAAATGTTCCTTAATACTTTTGCTTTGGAAAGGAAGTGACGTTTGAGGTAAGAGCCGGTGTCGTGAAGGGACAAACTGGTAAAGGATCTTAGTACTTATGGGAGTACGAAAAGACCGCAATACGTTTTTGTGTATTGCTAAGTCAGGTTTTTTCCAGAGAAACCTAACAGGTGAAAGGTCTTCTAAGAGACCTCATCTTTCAATGATGGAGGTATCCTTAATCTCGGTTTTGTGTAAACGAGATTTGAAATCATATTGAAGCCGCAAAGTCCGTCAAAAGAAAAGGCGATTATTGAAGCAAATTGCAACCTTTTCAGGTTAAAGAAAAAGAATCAGCGTTCAGGGTTTACTCGTTTTCAAACTTTGCACCCTGTCGGTTAGAGGAGGTTGTAAGGCAGCAATGTTAAGAGGCGACCATGATGGGTGGCTCTGTTGTTGTAAGACCAGTAAGTTTAACTTACAAATTTTGCCTTGAGAAACCTGCTCATAAAACGCGGGCTTTGCGCCCCTGCTTCAAACAATTCATCCTTGTGTTAGTCTACTTTTCCTCATTTTAAAATAGTTCATTTTTAATGAAAGGTATCAATTTGCATTTAGATGTTTCTGATATGTGTGATCAGAATTCCCTTTCTTGGGGTGTGGCGTTTGATACCTTGTGGTGTGGGGAGTATTTACCCTACTCCGTAGTAGTATTCGGATGGGCTTAAGATTCACTTTTTTCAAAAGTTATATAGCCGTTAAGTTGTACGTAAGTAAGCCTCTTGGGGCACGTACAGAAAGACTCTTTAAGAGTCAACATTTACCTTCAAAACCATTGGGTTTGGCCAGAGAGGATCAGTATAGAAAACAGATGAGAGTCAAAGGACGAGGAACCTGTCAAATCAAGTTACTGTTTAATCAGATGCTTCTTGGTATGTTTGACCAGGAATTGGCGCCACTCTTTGGTAGGCAGGTAGGGGACCTTTAAGGGGACAGTTTAGTCGTGCTTTTTAAGCACTGGTCCCTATAATTTTGAGAAAAAATGTGGCGTTTTCCCTTTTGTAACCTCGAACCCTCCTTTTTGGAGGTTGACGTAGGCAGTTTTCTGAACAGCCGGTTTCCATCTGGCACGCCTTAAAAAGGGAGAAACTTCGTGCAAAGTCACAAAGTTTTCAAAGGAAGTGTACAGCCATTAAAGGCAAAATAAAAACTGCCCAAATGAGTCTAAAGGCAGAACAATCGGAGCACTTCATCAAAAACCTCTCCGACAGATCTCTGTCGGACATAGAGAAAATAGCTCTTGGTAGGGGTTTAAAGTTTATAACTACCCCTACTAAACCTACCAGAGTGTCAATCCTCACCGCCCTAAAAGGTCTAATTCGAACAATGAGGATAAGATATACTCTGCACGGGAAAAACGCTAGAAAACTATCAAAGTTCCGTCTTAAATCTAGTTGGTTTCCTGCTGTAACTTATAGCAAAAACCTGGAAGATTATCTCGAAGCCACTAAAGTGGAATTGGCTAAAATGCCTATACACAATGTATCAAGCAATACCTCTAAGGCAGAAAAAATAGCCCTACAGTCCCTCAAAAAGGACTGTTCCGTGGTCTTAAAACCATTTGACAAGGGAAGAGGTATCGCCGTGATTAACCGCTCCGATTATGTACATGAAGTCAACCGACAGTTGAATTCGGTGCATTACGAGAATCTAGACCAGGACATAACAAAAGAAACAAAACAGCTAGTTGTAGCACAACTTAAAAGTATGTGGCTCAACAAGGAAATCGATGAAACCACTTTCAACTATCTGAACCCGAATAATCACAAAAGTCGTACTCCGGTTATCTACGTCCTGCCTAAGGTGCATAAGACACCCCCGATAAACACGAAATTTATCGGTAGGCCCATAATAAGTGGCAATGGATCACCGACCGAACAAATCTCAGAATTTGTAGATTATTTTTTGCTTCCAGTCGTGAAACGACAAGAGACTTATGTCAAAGACACAAATCACATTATTAGTCTTCTGGAAGCCACTTAGCTACCCGAAAACGTACTTCTAGCAACACTAGACGTGGTTTCTATGTATACTAATACTCCCCAAGAGGAGTCAATAAATGTTGTCTGCGAAACATACCAGAACGCAAGCCAGAGCTTATACGAGATACCAAAAATCTCAACTGCCTCACTACGCAACCTCCTTAAACTCATTTTAGAAAGAAATTGTTTCGAGTTTAACGGAAATTTTTATCTACAAAAAATCGGTTGTGCAATGGGCAGTCAAGCCTCGCCAGAAATATGCGATATTTTCATGTATAAACTTGAAAAAAGCATTATACCGACTGATCCTAGAATCATTCGCTGGTTTCGTTATCGAGATGACATTTTGCTGCTCTACAAAGGCAACATTTCGGAACTCTGCTCACTAGTGGAAAACATGAATAAAATTCACGAAAGGATTAAATTCACGATGGAACCGTCTCACGAATCAGTCACATATCTAGACCTAACTATTTTCAAAGGCAAGAACTTTGAAACCCACGGGCGGCTGGACACAAAAGTCTATACAAAGCCTACAGAAACCTATCAATATCTTGATAGGACTTCTGCCCACCCACTCTCAACCTTTAAAGGGTTTATAAAAGGAGAAATATTAAGATATGTGAGATTGTCAAACAATGAGAACGATTTCATCTCTAAGAGGAACGCTTTCAAAGAAAAGCTCATTGCACGTAACTACACGGGCCAAGAATTTGATCACGCCATTAAAGGCATTAATTTTAAAGAACGATCAAATTATCTTTTGCCCAAACCACGTGAAATAAACATTCCACTAGTTTTCAAAATAAAATATACACCCCATTTGAGAACCAAAGAGCTAAAAGAAAGCCTGCTAAGACACTGGCACTTAATATCGGAAGATACGAATTTGTGCCAAATTTTTCCAAAGCCACCGATCCTAGCCTTTGAGAGGGCGCCCAACTTAAAAGACTATCTAGTTAATTCTAGATTGAAAAATGACGGTGAATTGGAAGTAAATCACGAGGACGAAGAAGAATGCTTTCTCGATGCCCTTATCGAGGCGCTCTGAAAGAGCTTAATTTTTGAAAAAAATTCTTGTTTTCGAATAAAGACCAGGACAAACTGAAAAGTCCGACTACTGATGAAGCTCAACATCTAAAACCAAGAGCAGAAACATGTCTAGTTAAAGGTTTGAGAAACCTAACAGAGCAGTACTTCAAAGTATCTGCGGTCTTTAACCCCACATCACAGCACAAAGATGCTACCTGTCTAATTACAAGACAGAATGTCCGTTAAGAACGCATAAAAATGTAAAAACTTTTGAAACAAGGGACTGAATTCGTAGTATCAGATAATGCCACCGCCTACCCTTTTTAATCAAATTAAATGACGGTGAATTGGAAACAAATCACGAGGAGAATGAAGATTGCTCCCTCGATTCTCTCATCGAGGCGCTCTGAAAGAGAAAATATTCTATCGAATTAAGACCAGGACAAACTAAAAAGTCCAATTACTGATGAAGCTCAATATCTAAAAACAAGAGCAGAAACATGTCTAGTTAAAGGTTTTAGAAACCTAACAGAGCAGTACTTCAAAGTATCTGCGGTCTTCAATCCCACCCACAGCACAAAGATGCTACCTGTCTAATTACAAGACAGAATAGTCGTTAAGAACGCATAAAAATTCAAAAATTCAAACAAGGGACTGCATACGTAGTATCAGATAATGCCACCGCCTACCTATTTTAATTGATTCTTTGCTTCTCTTTTCTTCGGAATTTGAGACGTAGGTTTGATTGCATTGTGAATTCCTTCTGGAATCTCTGATACATAACGGAAGGAAAATACTTGAATATTCCTTCATTTAAAAATCAAATACATCAGTCCTTTTCTAATGCACTAAAAGTGTTTACCATAATCAAACCTAAAGTTTCCTTCTGCTGTGTAAAATATGGCCTTGGCTGACTGACAGTGCAACTAAACCCCGTCCTTGAGTGGCTATGTACACGGTCACTTAAAGGTCTCAATTTCCGTACCGTATGTTTAAAACATGCCGAGATTTCAGGACCACCGGGGAGCCGAGTTGTACACACTGTTAGCTACGTGAAAACGAAGAATTTGTCTTTTTCTTTGAAAAAAACCGCCAGTGCTCTCTCCTTGGTTTTTGATTGGCTATTTTTGCTACATCTCAATCCGAACTTCCGTACATTTCAGTGTGGATCTTTCCACGTACAAATTGTGCGGCTTCTTCGGCTCACCAGGGATTCGAGTGCCCTCGCAATCTGCACTAATAGATTGTGCAGATTTTTCTCAAAAGAAAGAAAAAGTCTTGGTTTCTCATCTAAGTCTCTCCTCGAGGGAATACTTCCCCACCTGAAAGGTGTGTGTCTTAGGCTATCTGAGACCAAAGGGAAGCTTCTCTTTTCTCTGAAAAAGAGGACAATACTGTAATAGACGAGTGATTCTTAGAGAGTCGGGAGAAAACACCCCTTAAAAACCAAGAAAGACGGCCATTTATATCTGCATATCTGCAAGAGGCTTAACTACCGACTAACCTGCAGGTTTACCTCCTTGAAAATTCCCATCATGAAAAAATGACATGCAGTCCAAGAACTGCAGGGGGAGCAAAGACAACCCTTAGAAGGGCAGTTACCACTTTCTCGGGTGCGAAGACACCCACTCTAAGGCGTCAGCCCAAGTTAGTGCTCACTACGAGGTCAGTCTTTTCCTTCCCTGAGGAGTTCCAAACCACCTGAAATGGCATCTTCTCTGGGGCTAGGGCGGATCCTCTAGGCACGTGGAGTAATGAAACTGGCAAACACACCCTGTTTGGGAAATAAGCTGAACCTAGCAGAGAAGGAAGCGAGAGCTTAATACGTCCGCTTTCCGGGCGGGTCAGATGGAAACCGGCTGTTCAGAAAACTGCCTACGTCAACCTCCACAAAGGAGGGTTCGAGGTTACAAAAGGGAAAACGCCATTTTTTCAAAATTATAGGGACCAGTGCTTAAAAAGCACGACTAAACTGTCCCCTTAAAGGTCCCCTACCTGCCTACCAAAGAGTGGCGCCAATTCCTGGTCAAACATACCAAGAATCATCTGATTAAACAATAACTTGATTTGACAGGTTCCTCGTCCTTTGACTCTCATCTGTTTTCTATACTGATCCTCTCTGGCCAAACCCAATGGTTTTGAAGGTAAATGTTGACTCTTAAAGAGTCTTTCTGTACGTGCCCCAAGAGGCCTACTTACGTACAACTTAACGGCTGTATAACTTTTGAAAAAAGTGAATCTTAAGCCCATCCGAATACTACTACGGAGTAGAGTAAATACTCCCCAACACCACAAGGTATCAAACGCCACACCCCAAGAAAGGGAATTCTGATCACACATATCAGAAACATCTAATTGCAAATTGATACCTTTCATTAAAAATAAACTACTTTAAAATGAGGAAAAGTAGACTAACTCAAGGATGAATTGTTTGAAGCAGGGGCGCAAAGCCCGCGTTTTATGAGCAGGTTTCTCAAGGCAAAATTTGTAAGTTAAACTTACTGGTCTTACAACAACAGAGCCACCCATCATGGTCGCCTCTTAACATTGCTGCCTTACAACCTCCTCAAACCGACAGGGTGCAAAGTTTGAAAACGAGTAAACCCTGAACGCTGATTCTTTTTCTTTAACCTAAAAAGGTTACAATTTGCTTCAATAATCGCCTTTTCTTTTGACGGACTTTGCGGCTTCAATATGATTTCAAATCTCGTTTACACAAAACCGAGATTAAGGATACCTCCATCATTGAAAGATGAGGTCTCTTAGAAGACCTTTCACCTGTTAGGTTTCTCAGGAAAAAACCTGACTTAGCAATACACAAAAACGTATTGCGGTCTTTTCGTACTCCCAAAAGTACTAAGATACTTTACCAGTTTGTCCTTTCACGACACCGGCTCTTACCTCAAACGTCACTTCCTTTCCAAAGCAAAAGTATCAAGGAACATTTTAGCGGCACATAGGCACCGTTACAGCAGTTTACACTGTCAATATTTGTTGCAGCTATTTGCAGATTGGAGTTTTTTTCTTTTTGTTTTTTTCTTAATGTTTAGTTTTGTTTTGTTAATTATTTATTTGTTTTTGTTTTTTCACTTAGGCCTATGTTCTTAAACTTTTTTGTATTTCGTTTTATCACCTTTCCCTTTATTTTAGTTTACTTTTTTTTTTCTTTTTTTTTTTGTGAATTAGGCCTTTTCCCCTTCTAGTTATCTTTTTCCTCTCTCTGTAATTCTGCAAACTTTTATTACAGTGTATCTCGAAAAGTCTTAGTGCCTCCACGCTATAATGTTCATTGGCTACACTAAAAGTGTATGGTAGCTTTGCTAACCCGTCTTTGGAATCCCTTGTGCACTAATTTCCGACCAGGCTCCAAAACGTAACTTCCGTCCTGTGTAACCCTGCTCCTTCCTGATTGGTCGCCTTCTTCCAACCTTGGAAATTCAAAATCAGAGCAAAACACAAACAGGATGCTCACGCTGCCCTTCTGTGATTGGCACGTGATGCGGGAGGTTTTTTTTACTTTGGCCACAAAGGCCTAATATAAGCCTATAGCCATGCTGTCTGCCCTCAGTTCTGAGCTAGCCTTTCAAAGAATAGGTCTCTCAAGAACTCTCAAAGGGTTAAACCCACAGCACTCTTAAAAAGAGGTAAAATTAGCCAGCACATAACTTGTGTACAAGTTTCTTCGGTAATCCTGTTCATTTTGCTAAAAGCATTATCTGTCCTAAAAAAGTTAAATTCGAGAAACAGGATACTGAATCAAGAATTCCTTCCACAAAAAGTAGGAAGACTTCCCGAGCTCTCCAAAAGGGGAGAAACTTTGTGCAAAGTCTCAAAGGTGTCGAATTAAGTGTACAGCCGTAAAAGGGGAAGTTAAAACTGCCAACTTTTGTCTGAAGACGGAACAAACCGAGCACTTCATCAACAACCTCTCCGATAGATCTCTATCGGATAAATATATATTATAAAATAGCTCTAGGAAGGGGTGATAGTTTAAAGCTATACCCCATCCTGCCATCAGAATGTCAAGCCTCATAGTCCTCAAAGGACCATTTCAAGTAAATCAATGAGGATACGATATACTCTGTATAAAAACCAAAGAGCTAAGCCAAAACCTGCAGTGCTAAGACACTGGCACTTAATATCGGAAAAATCCGAATCTGTGTCAAATTTTCCGACACCACCGGTCATAGCCCTTGAGAGGGCACCCAAACTAAACAATACCTAGTTATTTCTAGGTTCAAATTAAATGACGGTGAATTGGAAACAAATCACGAGGAGAATGAAGATTGCTCCCTCGATTCTCTCATCGAGGCGCTCTGAAAGAGAAAATATTCTATCGAATTAAGACCAGGACAAACTAAAAAGTCCAACTACTGATGAAGCTCAATATCTAAAAACAAGAGCAGAAACATGTCTAGTTAAAGGTTTTAGAAACCTAACAGAGCAGTACTTCAAAGCATCTGCGGTCTTCAATCCCACCCACAGCACAAAGATGCTACCTGTCTGATTACAAGACAGAATAGTCGTTAAGAACGCATAAAAATTCAAAAATTGAAACAAGGGACTGCATACGTAGTATCAGATAATGCCACCGCCTACCTATTTTAATTGATACGTAGTTAATACATTGAATTGACTAACCATGAACTTCTGCAGCACAATGTATGCTAACGAAACTCCGGTACCTTTACAATTGCAGCGAAATGATAGATGTAGGATGCACGGTGAGTGAGAAAGCGGTGTAACGTTGGAGGTTTACTGCATGCATGCTGGGGGCAAGAATACTTTCGGATATTGGAATCAAAATCTTACACTTTAAATCCCACAGAATGACGCCTTATGTCGAAAATCATAAATAATTACAACTTTTAATTATTACTTTGTACGACATACACATTTCACAGCAGTTTTTGCCGCGAACTTTTCCAGTGAAGAGATCGAGCATTGCACGAGATGCGTTTCAACAGACTTTCTTCTGTTCAACATGGGTTACAGGCAAAATCTGTAATATTTTACAGAAATTGTGCTGTTGACGAACAGAAATTTTTTACAGTGTAGCTGTCATTCAAAGAGCTAAGCCAATTGATAATTTCGCTTAACCCTACGAGAATTGTACTTCGGGTGAGAGGATTGGTCCTTCAAGAAAAACAACAGGCTATATCAGAAGGAATCTTATCTCGTTACAACACTTTTGTAAGCTTTTCTATTACCCTTTTTGCTCAAAACTCAAACAAACGATACTTTTCGATGCATCTACTCTGAATTTCAGAACTTACATTCTTAAAATTGTTGTTCCAAAGCCCTTGGAAACCCTATAAACAATACATAAACCCTTCCTTCTCCAATTCCTTTCCATTATAAATGCCAGCCTTCTGTTTTGTTTGGTTTACGTTATTGGAGTTTTAAGTCTCGACATCTATTCCGAGATAAATGTAAGTGTGATGGGTAGCAAATTGTCAGGTTTGTCGATCACCCAGGTTAAAGGATGTCCGGGTGGGAGTTGTCCAGGTAGGAACTGTCAAGAGTGGGAATTGTCCGGGTTGACAATTTTCTGGGTGGTATTTTTCCGGCATCCGCCTGGTTGTTTGTGTGTATCAGGGGTGGCGCCAGCGGGGACCCGGGGGGCCATGCCCCCCCCCCCCCGTCAGGGAACATTGGCCCCGGCGTCGGGGAAGGTCGGCGATTTCGTCGGGGAGGCCAAAAAATAATAAAATTTATTAATTAATCAATCAATTAATTACTTAATTAATCAATTAATTTAAATTAATTTGAATTGACTAAGTAATTAATTAAAAAACCTAAAAGGACTGAAGTTACCAGGTGGGTGATCTTGAACACATTTTTTTGTTTTGCAATGCTATTTTAAAGCATATTGGGAATCGAATTTCGATCACTTATTCTTAGCTCTGTTATAGGCCTACCTCATTCCATGTACCATAATTGTCCTATCTCATCCCCCATTGGGGAAGGGCGGCATTTTTGGCGGAAGGCCTAATAATGAAGAACGAAAAGGGCTGAAGTTACTGGATGGATGATCGTGAACTTTTTTTTCGTTTGTAACCCTATTTTTAATGTATCGAAGTTGAGCCCAGTACACACTACAGCGATATCGGATCGGATTACTATCCGTTTTCTGTCAGTTTTAGTTAAAATCTCCTCCATCCGTTTTCGAAAAGAACCGAAAATTTGCCATCCTGTGTAAATATACGATCGGAATGAGAGGAACACGAAAGTCAAATATATACTACTTATTTCGTGACGTCGCATTGTCAAATAGCTTTATCGAACTACGCGTATCCAATAAAAGTTGTCTGTGGATGTGGCGTCACGGAATAATTGGTATAAGTTACTTAGAATTTCGAAGTCTACACTGGGTGGCAAATTTTTGTTTCTTTCCGACCTAATATGAAGGAGATATTAATTAACCCTCTCAAAAATCGGAGCGAAATCCGATCCGATATCGTTGTCGTGTGACCTGGCCTTTAAGCGGTTTTAATCACTTCTTACTAGTTCTGCTATCCCTCCTCCCATCTTCAGTCCGTGCGCTCAAGGTCATGTCCCCGTTGGGGAAGACTTCCTTCCCCCTGTTGTTGAGAGAAAATCCAATTTCATCGGGGATATTTCATATACAGGCCCACGATAAAAAAATGTGGGCCTGAGTCACCCCGTCGATCTTCTTGATTATGCTTACTAGAAGACCATATTCTTCAAGGAAACTGACAATTCCAAATTTTCCTTACAAAAACGGACAAGTGGTTTTTCATGTGCAGGCATTACCCAATGGTCCTCCCGACCCTCTGGCAAAGGTCCGTTCGACATGCATTGCCCAATGGTCTGCCATCTGGCCTTTCCCGACAGCCGAATTCTAGAAACGGTAGCGAAAATCGGCTAGGCCATTTTGGGCCACACATAATGATAAACAGTTGTTTGAATATGTCTCCCCTGAAGTCTGACTGAAAATTCATTGCCATTTTCGGGTGTCTGTGGGGTTAGTTTTTTAACAATTTTCTTTACGTTCCGCGCCAACTGATGGGTGGCGCTCCGCTTAGATAGTGTTTTGGTCGAAAGAATTACTTAACAGAACAATGCATGCTTGCATATAATTCTTCGTTTTGGGGCAGTATTACAAAGTGAAAATTTTATTGCGAAAGAAAGCTCAAAATAATGACTATATCGGTACTTTGTTTCTAGTTACCAGCCCGGCCGCGGAAAAGCCTTTTCCTGCTTTCTGGAGGTTCTTAATTTTTCAGAAATATCTGTGCGCTCTACTTGCAGTTTTTCGGGCAATATTATATTTTTCGGACAAAAGAAAAACAAAACAATTCTGTCCCCTTCCAAACTGAAACACTCCCGTCGGCCTATGTCAGAACTTCAAATATATGGGAAGCCAAACTTTTTCCACGGGAACATTTTCCAATATGGTCAGAGGGCATTAATCTACCTGATGATATTCAGTAACCCCAACAAAGCTGTACAAAACTGCAGATTACCCCTACTTGATTTTTCTTATAAGAAGGTCAAATTCTTCAATAAAAATACCAAAATCTGTCATAATATAAGTTTCAGATTGTTGAAAGTGGCAAAATTTTCCAATTTTGATGGATACTCAGTACAACAAATAACCAGACAACTTTGTAAATTACCCCGACATTCTACCTAATTTTGCTCTTGAAAGGCATATCACTTAATAAGGAACCCAATTTTTTTTAATTATAACTTTACCGAAAACCAAATTTTCTTATATTAAATTCCAAAATTTCTGCAATAAAATGAGCTCTTGATTTTCAAATCTTGGTTCAAAAAAGGATAAAAAACTTTTCGGCAAACTTTATGTTTCGTCTTGAGACCTTATTACGTAGGGCAAGAACGATTAAATGCATTACCCCAACAGAATTTCCACTGTCGCCTGTGAAACGTTTTTGAATTTGTTCATATCAAGGATAGATTCTTCAATAAATACCCTCAATTTTCAATTTTCATTACAAAAGCCAGATTTCTTTCAAAAAATAAACTCCAGGTTTTTAAGTGTTTGTTTAAAAAAAGGCCAAAAATTTCGGCGCGCTGCGCGAGCTTCAAATTCTTTCAAGTTACGTCCCACCGGGACTAACCCATCGCCTTTGTCGGGGCCTTGAACTGCTGGCCCCCCACCGTCGGGGAGCTTGGCCCCCCTGTCGGGCAAATCCTGGCGCCACCCCTGGTGTGTATGTGCATATACATGTGCACTCGCGTTCGTATGGGTGGATTGCGTATAGACAATACCCGTTCAGGACATGATCTGGGGTCGACTAGCTTTTGGAAACTTTCTGTCCCTCAATCCAGAAAAAAATGCGTTTTAATGTGCCGCAGAGTAAAGTTCATACCTCTGTTTTTGTTCGAGTTGGCTATAGACACTTAGACTTGTGAAACGAAACGAAACAAGGGAACTCCGTACACTACGGTGAAATTTTCTTGTGTATCCCACCCGTTACCCAACAATTCGATGTAGCAACAATTTAATGAATTCTAATAACTCTCCCTCTCTCTCTCTTCATACATTTATACAGGTAAGGAGAATTAGTACTGTTTGGGTTAAGAGAATAGGGCCTTTAAAGATTTAAATCAGTTTTGTCTATTGTATGAAAGTTCCACTTTTCTACGTGCATGTTCTTTTTATATAGGACATGATAACCTCTGTCTTTTTCTTTGTTTCTTCCTTTCAAGATCGACTTTTGTCGATGGTCTGGGACAAGCTCCCTTCAACATTTAACAGCGGTAAGAATATCTTGGTGCCGAATTTAAAGATAAGAGAACATACGATTTTTAAAAACAATCAATCAAATGTTTTGTGGGGAGTTTAAAGTGGGCGTGGCCAATGGCATCTCCAGTTTAAGTGGCAGAGAGGTAATTTTCAACGGTGACTGCTCCACAATGAACTGAGAAGTTCACTGGAGAATCTTCAAGACAAGCCGACGAATCGCGAACCGACGCCTGGGCCTGATTACCCCCTAAAGATATTTGTCTTTAATATGATGGTTTTGACCTAACTATGGGCCATTATGGAAAAAATCCAGCTCACTCGAACTTATGAATTTTTCATGATGATCACAAATATAAATTAGTAAAAACCAATTTACTGAGGGTGATAATGTGTGGGGGACCGGAAACAGCAAGAGCTGTGATGAAATTGATTTGGGGGAGTGGTTTAGTCCAGGTGTCTTATACAGGAAGTTAGAAGGAGATGATTCCACCAACATTTTAATAATATAATTATATAACACGCAGCATTGTGAAATCCCATACATAGTTTAGGGTTGAGGATTTTGTTTTCAAAGACCAGAGTGCATGTAGTGATACACATTGTTACTTTCAATGAACCCTTATTTCAGAGTTTCAAGTCACAATAGTGAAGTGCGTAGGGGACTACCATATTTTGGAAGTAGGTTTAATTTTACAGTTCTTGGAGGCAAATTTGTTTTGTTACGGATCAACACCCTGTTGGGACTCCCTTCCTACGTTGTCAGGAAGAAAACGTAACCCTAACTTAGTGTTTTCAAAATGGTCTAAGGTTTACATTTAGTCGTTTTTAGTGTTATAAACCAAAAGGTGTGCTATAAAGTAACAGTAAGTAAATAAATATTATCCGCAATATTGAAGTAGCAGGTTTGCTACGTCACAAACTGTCCGTCAATTAGCTTAATTTTTGCATTCCCTTGCCCGTGATTTCCCCAGTTACGGACTAAAGGGAATTTGCGAGGTTACGGGCTGCAAAACGTGTTTTTACTGGTGCATGTGTTTGAGCTTGTTCGTAAATTTTATTTGGCGTGTTTTTACCAACTTGACCAATTTCTGGGACAAGAAAAAGTTGGCCGATAAATAATGGAACAAACAGGCTAACAACCCTGTCATCGGCTACAAAGCCTGGAAAGAGAGAGTGGGAGGGAGGGGGGGAGGGCTGTTCCTCAGTGTCTTCTCTTACTAGATCGGATCCCTTCCTCAGAAATATAACGTTTGAACCTTAGTTTCCACTTTAAACTAGGAGCCGATTTCGAAATAAACCACCCGATGCCGGACTCGATGATGAGATGCGGAACGTATAGAAATCCTTCTTTCCATTTGATAAATTTGTACAGGCCTTCAGTTTGAAGAAATCTCTCAAAGAAAGCGTCTCAATGCTATTGGTAAGATTTGTACCATTTACTTTATGTAAAATGTAAATATGTCCTTAACAGCTAATTGGGAGTGTTGCTATGTTACTTTTCTATGGGATATAGCTGCAAAAACCAACGTTGCTAAGTTCAATACTGGCAAAGGTGTGTCTTCAGTGTTTACTCTCTTATACGTTTCATTTACAGAAGGCTGAAATGAGCGATAACAACAGTTAAAACTGTGAAAACCTAACCAGAGTGCAAACTCGTTAAGAGGCAATTTCGTCATCGCATATCGCCATTAGTAAACGTTTTCAACTGTACTCTACATTGCATACCAGGACAGTTTTGTAAAATTGTGTACATTGAAATATTTTACTTTAGGAATTCGTTACTTACATGTTTCTCTTTTTCCTGGGTCCCAAGTTACTTTGACTACCGGTGAAGAGGCGGTGTGTGCAAGCGCGCCTATCCTGGCTATTTAAGGGAAACGGGTAGTACCGTATGTCTCCTACTCTTCTGAGTGTCTTGAGTCATGATAAAACATACAAAATGTTTTATCATAAATGGCACCAACTGTCATTATGCTTGGTGCTGAGCATAAGCAATTTCGTAAGGGAAACAAGCCGATACGCTACAACTGGCAAAGTATCATGGACGGCCCGACTTAAATCAATCAGGGAGCTGCAACAGAACTGGGCCGTCAAAACCCCTTTTAAGTAAATAACAAACTCAAAGAAGCCGACAAAGTAATCTAAGATGTGATTGCATTTTGCAAATACAGGGCAGTAATGTATTTTGTAGACTTGTTCTCTGCTAATCATAAATAAATAAGGTAATACATCACCAAACAAGCTAAATACATCAAACACTTCTCTATAAAGCCTACACAATACAACAATTGTAACATTTTTCTATTTGTCAATTTAATGCAGAATGTCTCAAACACTTATCCTTTAAGACCAGTATTTTTGTTCCACAAACTTGCGTTAAAGGGAAACGATGCGTTCTTTTACAAAATCCATATCTTAAAAACCAATATTGTGAGACTCATAGCGCTAGATTATTCAAAATATGACACAATAGTAGCCTTTCAGACATGTGTTGCTCAAGAACTTTCCTTCTCTCGAACTTTCGAATATTCAATCGATGAAATTTTCGTAAGTGTTTCTAAAATGTTAAGGAAGAATTTACTTGCTTGGGTTTATCGGTGATGATTAGTTTTAAAATAAATAAAAGTTTTTCCTTTGTATGAAACTTTGTTTAAACGCAGTGTTTTCTTTACATGTATTTTCTAGGAATATGGAAGTTGCGGACAGGTTTCTGTTTTCATACGGAGATTTACATACAACATCAACCCCATAATATATATATTAATCGTTGGTTTCGCTTATATTGAAAAAGAATAGGAGAAGCACACCAATGGTGTTTCTTCCGGTCTATATTTTTGTAAGGGTTGTAGCTAGAGAGGTCTTTTACCATAAAAACATAGCACAACTATTAAACTATGATAAAATTTCCAAAGAAGGGTCGTGAATCCAACCCCATATTTGTAACCAGTGAACTAATATTTAAAAACAGAATGGTGTAACTGTCATACAAACAGCAGAACATTTGTGATCTGAGCTTTTACGTTCAAGTAAAACGGCAGATTCAATTTTAAGAATTTATTTCGTTCTAATGAAATGATGAAATAATGATCTTGTTCTCATTTGTCACATACCGCTAAATTTTGTTGCAATGCGAACTGTTTAACAAGAAATTTGCTATCTGGCTAACGATAGCCCTAATGCCCAACCTAATCCCCAACCCTAACAACGAATACAATCGATACAACAATGGCAACAACCAGTCGATAAACACCTTGTTAAACAGTGCGCATCTACCCAATATTTTGATTGCTATAAAGTCATTTATGTTGACAAACAAATGGCGTGACGTCTGCATGACGGTTTATGCGCTGACATTTTCGCTACAATGAAATGTAGATTCTAATCCTTCCACATTCTGCATACAATCGCCAGATCGTTCCACCGCAAAACCCAACATGCACGCGTATGTTTCTGAGCATTCTTTTTGCCAACCAGTGACGTAGTTCTGAATGGTCTAATAAACTGACTTGAGTAATGTACAACATCTTTTGCTAGGTATGCGGATGCTTTCAAGGTCATATCAGGAGACATATTCCTGGTAATATTGGGTTTCAAAAGAAAGGAAAAATATTAAAGTTTAGTTGTGCAATAATGGTCGACAATGGCACCATTCATTCCACAATCGGCTATTTTTATAAGGTATTTTCTCAGTGAGAGAGTGACAGAGTGCTACACCCTCAGCTATATGTTTAGGAATCATAGTTTTTCTAAACATTTTTGACGCCACTTTTTAACACCTTTAAAGGTAACACACAAATCTGATTCCTAGACATTTTACTTTTAATAGGATTTGACTGCTAAACATGTAGTAATCAGGAGCTATAAGATGTTTATAATTTTATGTTGCTTATAAACTAGTGGGGAAATAAGTGTTTAATTGGTAGACACGTTTTTAAGAATGCAATATGCAACCAATGCAGTCAATTAAAGATAATCCAACAAAAATCTGTAAAATATTATTGTGTTAATGGTCAGTCAAACTTCAGGAACAAAGGAAAAGAGATAATTGAGAGAACACAAAAATGACCTTATTAAATAACAATATGAAAAGATTAATCGACCGTAAGTGCTTTCAATTCTCTGAAGTATGGTGAATACCATTTGGGGATGATCCGAGAACACAGACTTGTTAATCCTTCTATCCATGACACACTACTTTAATAGGAGTATATGATTCATTTTGTTTGGTTTTTAGGAATCACTTCACTTTGATGGGTCCCATGCCGGAATAAATATTTCAGTCCCATCGTCTAATATTTCGTGACATCCTTCATCGTGACCAATATGGTGACAGCCTTTGTCTGAAAAGGAGAGCATTTGAAAAAGTCAATTTGGCTCATTTGGGGTGTAAATCGGGATGTAATTAAGTTAGATGTTTAGAGACCTTGTCACGCCAGGGCGCTGCTACTTAACCAGGGGTAGCAGCTCCCTGTTAGAGTAGCAGCTCCCTGGTCACACGTCGATGAACGACCGTGACGCCAACGAACGCTTAATGCGTGATATTTTTGGTAATTCATTGCAGATTTGTTTTGTGTTGAAGTTTGAGATTCTTCAATTCGTTTTTCGTACGATAGTGATCGTTATCAATGCGGAAAATTCGTTCGTTAAAATTTTTTAAGCGTGCAAAAAAAAATTCAAACTTGCTCAACGGACGAAGTGTGAATGGTTGTGTGAAACTAACGTAATTAGCCCGTAAAGTGTAGACTGGTCAATTGTTGATGTACGGTTAGAAGCTACGTTGATATTAGCGACCAACGAATCACGAACGAACACGGGACGTATAGAAATTCTATGCGTATAGTGTTCGGAAGTGTAACGAGTATATAATGACAAATACACTAAAGATAAAAATTGATGGACTGAAAAATGAATACAGCATCAAACGCACCGAATGTCTGATTAGAGTATCTAACGAATATCAAGCGCATTATACCAAACGTAAACGGACAGACGGATGGTATATCAGGCAGATTTCTTTTCCGAATCATGGCTTTTGCTAACGATTGGCAAATATTGTCCTCCCCAATAGAAAATTAGTTATTTGAAACTACCGTTGACTTATCATATTTTTGCAAGTTTCCGTCTGTTCCGCCGGGGTTGCGTGGCGTTGGCATATTTTCCCACACTAATGCCATTATTGTTCCTAAAAGCCGTGAAATATTTTATGAAAAATTTCACTCCATAATGTAGCTCTTGTAATATCAGCTTGTTCATAAGGACACCTGATGAGCAACTATTTCCAAACATATATCCCGTTCCTTCACCTCCCTATGCTGGCGACCACACATACTGCATTGCCCCTTTGGCTATGTCATTGGAAAAGTGTTATATCCCATGGCAATTTACCTTCAAAAGAAATTAAGTAACCTTTTGCTTACCTCCATCAAAGTTTTCGGTCCTCTTTTTATCATGGGGTAACCCAACGGGTAACAAATTTTCCTCTCTCTTCTTAAAATTCATCGGAAGAGCCTCGTAGAGCTTCTTCAAGATCAACATGTCTGATCGTCGCCGGATTTCCTACACGAGTACAATTTAAAAGTGAAATAGTAGTGTGCACTTATGAACTTTCTCGTAAAACCTTTTCATATTCTCATACGAAGAATTTTTTGAACAATAGTCAGAACGAAGGAGCAAAATAACTTCTAGGGGTATGGGAATGTTTTGCTTGATTTAAAAAAGGAACTGAAAAGGGGAACTTTGTCAATGGCAACTTGAAGCTTTCTCGTCGACGAAAAAGTTTTCACGCATATATCCCACTTTGCTACATACCTGGCTACAGTACCTTATAGTGAACATAAATGTTATTCTCATGAAAACATTTTAAAAGTTAAGTACAGTTTCGCACACACTTGCTTTGAAACACCAGTTAAATCTCACAATTTTCTTCTTATTTCTCTTCAAGGTACCGTTCATTATATTTAAGGACTTCATTATATTTGAGGACTTCAGAATATTTCATACCCAAGGTATACCAAGCAGTTACTCTCTCGGTAAATATCAAAATCGAGGAGAAAAAATATTGTCACATAACTCTTAAGGGCCAATCATGAAACTGGAAAGTCTACTGCACTACTTTGAGTTGGGGTTACTGCTCTTGCTCTTTAAGGTTAATATGCACTCAATTAGATGAAGTGAATTCTGTAATGTTTGTCATGTAGGAAGATGTTGACAGTGTTTATCTCCCGATTTTGTAAATTTTATTCAATACTTGTATATGAGCACGACCAAATGCATTAACGACAATTGGAATTAGTTAAGCTCACTATTTTGATTTCGTTGTCAAAATATCACACATGTCGGATATTGCTCATTAAACTGTCTCTTTTAAAGTTATTTTTTCTAATTCATAGACCAAATACACGTTCTAAAGTAAATGCATTTCTGTATTCTATTTTTTGATTCCCTATGGCAGGCATGGTGATATCATGTTTATGTGAATTCAAGGTCGTCGCTACCGGTTGGTATGGCGATGTGTCACTTCAAACTATTTCGTCAGGGCGACGATAGTTGGAGGATCTGAAAATTCAGTTGGAATTTTGTGATACTTACTCGCATCTGGCACGTTTTTCCGCCTGAATCTGCCTTTGTAGACTTAGAAAGAATTTTCCAACTCGTGCAGGAGACTGTTTAATATTTATTATATGACAAGCACTGAGTGAAATATAAATATTATAAGTATTGTATAAGTAAGCACTGAGAAACTCAATTTCAACAGTTCAAGGCATCTTCTCAAATTTCCGCGTTCTTCAATTTCATTGATATATTGATAATTAAGAGCAAATATACATAATTAAGCATCACTTTGATCAGGCTGGTTGCTCGCGTACATAGTCTCATGTGGGTTCTTATGAATGAGGTCAGAATTCAAGATCACAACGCGGCGCGAGAAATCTTGGACTTTTTTTAAAGTGATGTTTAATCAGGGAGGTGTAATTAGAACCTCCCTGGTCCGGGTCAATCGATGGTGGCCGTCGGCTTAGATATTCAAGGGAATGAGTACTTGTTTGACAGAGAATCCCTTTCCGTAACCTTACACAATGGAACACGTACATAAAGCTAACTATTAGTAGTTTAGTAGATCTCACAACATACTTTGTGCACCCCAACCCCCACTAGAAAAATCCTGCTGGATTGTATGCCTCAGTTGAAAGTCGCACTTTTCGTCGCTTACTTACGTACAATAACTTCTTTGTAATTTAAAGACCTACACGTTATTTTTGTGTAGGCGTACACATGTTTAAGCGGAAAACAGCCAAAGAAACGATGCATGCTTCAAAATATATCAATTAAAGCATTAGTTTGCATCCAGACTCTTTTCAAAAGGCAAAACATTTTAAGGGGGGGGGGGCACCACTTTCCGAGATCCTTTCCCTAGAGTGTATTCATTAGGTTTTAAAACCTCCCAAAATTGACCTCAGTCGTGCCTCCACTCAGTTCGAAAATCATGATACAGCCAATTTGAGACCTTGATCTTCCCTACCTTTGGGAAGCCTGATTCCCTGTCGTTCAAACACTGACGCCAAATTGATGTGTACTGGTTTAAAGACCAAGCGATAAATGACTGCATGATACATCCTTACCTCCTCATCCTTGATGACCAGTGGTGAACACAGAGCGACAACGAAAACCGATGCCAAGAGGTACACGACAGGACTATGCATGACAATGTCCAATACCAAAAAACACGACAGGCACATAAACTGGTCTAAGTGAAAACTGCTTGTACTTTCGTACATATAGCACAACGGTAAAACTCTAGACGATCTAAGTAACGTTCAAGATAACCATTTGTGTAAAGTTGATCCAGTGCAAACGTTCAAATGTCCGATTGCTTGAGGTCAAGAACTCAAGATAGCTCACGGTACCGTTATAGTTTGTAAACAGTAAAACAATAGGTAAACACAAATATTTGGTCTCTCCCACTAAAAGTAACCATAGACGTCAAACGTTCATAAAATATAAACGAGATGGACTCAGAAGTACAAGATTTTCATTCAATTATTTGTTGCTAGGCAACTCTTCGCCTCGTCTCATTTTCATGGGAACATAATTCACCGAATTTATTGTTCTGTCCTTTACATTCTGGTAGCGTTTTCCACGTTTGTAAAACGAAAGAGGTAAGCATTGTTAAAATGGTTTCAATATTGTACTTAAAGTTATTGGTGTCTGGAGACTAGCGCAACAGATTTACAAATGTTGTGACACCTTGATTCGTTCCGTTTTCCATCATTAATTTTCCGGTCAGCCACCTACTTGGATCATGGAAGTCTTCTCGGGTGGCTGCGTGTTAAACGACCAATGATGCTGTAAGCATGCTGAAAGGTCTGACTAAAGGGTTGGGAGACTTGTTGGAAAAGCAAGTACATACCATTAGCGGCGATCGGTCTTTGAAAGTGGAGGAATAATTGGTGTCACTAGCCACCATAAGTTTTACGCCGAACGTACAAAAAAATTTCGGCAAAAAAAGTTCGATATCACCGGAAATAAAACTTTCCTGGTAATCTACGTGATATCATAGTCAGAAGCGTATTTGAAAAAAAGGGTAAAGAGGCCTAACCTAAAAGTTTCAGAATAGTAATAGTTGTCCGATTGCCTTAAAAAGAGGATTAAGTTTCTGAATCGATTGAAAAGAAAACGATTGAGCAGTGGCGTAGCTAAACTTGTCCGGGGGGGGGGGGGGAGAACCCACATTTTCCGATTTTTTTATTTAATTATAATTTCGTTCGGGACATTATTCACGGTACTTTTTTTTGCCATTATACAGACAGATTTTGAAAATATGGAGCTCATACTAGATAAATGTTGGTTTCTAGGTTCCCTATATAGGAAAATGTGAAAAATTCGGGATAACTGAAAAATCTGTATTTCATATTGGCAGGTCTGAAATTGCACAACTATAAAAAAGACCGTTGTTGCTACACATGGTATCTAAGACATACAAATTGTTCGACGGCATTTTAAGAGTCAAGAGGCTGCGTAAATTAGGGAAAATTTGGAATTTAATGGAAGAAATTTCATGAAAATACCACTACAGCTTCCACTATTCAATTAATGATTTGGTTGTTTTGTCATTTCTAGTCTTCGGAAAAGTTTACCAAACTGATTTATGAGGGAACACGACTGAACACGACCAAATTTGATTTATACATTCATCCAGTTGTCGTCAGCGGGTTATTTTTACCTCATCTCTGCTCCCACGGGTTTTCGTATCTCTTCGGAGATCAGCTGGCGAATAAACAATTGTATTCAGCTCGATAGCATCAACTTTGATCTCTCGTCGGGCTTGCGTCAAACGAGTGCCGTTCCAAAATTAGGAGCCTGCTCAGGAGGTGAAATGCGAGTTGCTTCTTCTCTAATTTGAACAAAGGCCAACCCAACTTGGCTTCGAATCTCGAGTTCAAATCTCGGTTGTCTCAGCATCGTTTTTCCACCTCAGCCAGATTTTCCAGCTCTCCCAATTTTGATTTATATATTCCACGCTATTGTCGTCAGCGTTTATTTTCACTTCATCTCTGCTCCCACAGGTTTCTGTATCTCTTCGGAGATGCGCTGGAATTAACCCTTTATCGTTGTTTGGGTCCTTTTGGACCCAGTTGGAGAGAAGGGCTGTCACCCATTTTTACTGTTTCACACGGAGCTGGAAACTGCGAGTAGCTACCCGAAAATTAGGCCACAACAACGAGAGAGACGATAGTTTAAGGTCATGAGGTCAATAGCCAACGGAACTTGAAGCGGGTCGTGCTACGTCCGCTTTTCCGCCCACTCGCGAGGCGCGCAAATATGCCCCAGTAAATGGTTAACCATTGGGTTCAACATAGCATCAACTTTGATCTCTGGCTGGGGAGAGGAGAGGATGGTTTGTAACTCCTGGCTGCATTTCTGCTAAGCGCTTTTAAAATTGCCGAACAAGGCACACTTTAAATTAGAAAAGGTATGTTGAGGGAGATTAAAGTGTTCGGCAACCGGGAATCCAGGGTTTTTGTTCTTATCATGAGCTTGTGGTTGTCAAAACGAAGTCTGAATTTTGTGCTTGTTTCGCCTGTGTACATAGCTACGCCTCTTTACGTTGCTTTGAGACATTTGGTACAGAAAAGTAAATAAACTACATTACATGAGTCACAATCAAAGTCTCCTGGTTTAAGACGTATACCTAAGGCTGATGGTAAATAGTAGGGGAAAGCTCTATAAGTGGTTGCAAACTTGGCGCCGGGGTTTATTACACTTCCTATTGCCTGTTTTGGGATTGTCTACAGAGGGTAGGGGTTTACGAACTAACATGGCTCTTAAATTACGTGGATGATTATAAGAAATCATCAGGGGGTCCCTGAAAATTTCAGGAATCGAGAGTTCAGATTTGAGTATTTCCCAAGATTTCTTGATATTGTGGGTAAAGGTACGGTTGGATGGGTGGTATGTGATGACTAAAGGAATGCGGTCACAGTTCAATTTTGTGCGATACCGAAGGAGGTTACGCCTCGGTATTTCAAGAACTTTATGAAAGTAAATGCTGAGGAGTTTGTAGAGATATACTCTGTTTTGTGTTTTGCTGTATTCCCTGTATTACTAAGTGCTGGGCTTGCGCGTAGTTCAGCTTGCTGACTTCCATTTTGTCGTTAACAACTGAGGAAGAGCGAGGTAGCTTGAAATACATTGTTTTCTATGATATACTGGATATGATGAAGGCGTTTCCCTCTCTTTTTTCATTACATTGGAAATCTAGTACGCGTACTTCCACACACACACACGCACACACACCCACACACACACACACATATATATATATATAAATCAAATTGGTAAAGCTGGAAAATATATATATATATATATATATATTTCACTAATTCGGCACTTAGGGGGAAAGTTGTTGTTGAAAAGTCGACCTTAAGGGGAAAAATTTTTTGGGGCGAAATATAAGTTTCGCCGTAGCGCTTCTACACACTTTTTCTATAGGAATACGTAAACGGACAAGGACGCCCTCCTAGAATTACGAAGAAGATACAATAACTTCAAAGTTGTCAAATTTACGGACACATAGCTGTTAACACGAACGGATGGCTGGCCATTGAAATAACGTTGTGTATATTTTTAGACGTTAGGGCGAACTCTTTTTCTTATGTATTTCATTGTTATTTTTTCGCCCTATGTACGCGCAGATATAACAATTTCCCCTAAGGTGGGAATTAGCGTTAGTGAAGGTGGTCAATTTTTCGCTGAGGTTGATTTCATTTATTCTTTTCACTATATATATATATATACATATATATATATATATATATATATATATATATATATATACGGATACTTCGGCATGCGCAGCCATATACACCTAGAACAAAACGTAATCTTGTCTCTGGGAGAAATACTACATCATAACTTCCAAAAAATCCGCTATTCTTAACTCACGATCCGAGCTCATCTCCACCTGTAGGCACAAGAAGAAGTTTCTTCTCTCCGGCTATGGATAAGCCTAATCCCTGTACTGTAGACTGTGCTAATACCAATCAACGGAGATGACAGTAGAACTGCCTCGTTTTATTCTTTTTTAGTTGCTGAAGAGCCTTCGGGCGAAACAGTCTGTACAACTTAGCTAATTTTTTCCAACCTAACCTTAATTGTGTATTGCTCCTTAGGTTGAGCACTCTCTATACTTGCAGTACTCGTTTGCATATTTACATATATATACATATACATATATATATATATATATATATATACGTCTAAAAATATAAACAATGTTATTTCAATAGCCAGCCATCCGTTCGCGTTTACTTTTAAGTAATTGTATCTACTTTGTAAATCTAGGAGGGCGCCTTTGTCCGTTTACGTATACCTATAGAAAAAGTGTGTAGAAACGTTACGGCGAAACTTATATTTCGCCTCCAAAAAATTTTCCCCTTAAGGTCGACTTTTCAACAACAATTTTCCCCCTAAGTGTCGAATGTATGTATATATATATATATATATATATATATATATATATATATATATATATATATATATATATATATATATATATATATATATATATATATATATATATATATATATATATATATATATATATATATATATATATATATATATATATATATAAATATGATGGAGAAACTATATATATATATAGATTGATGGATGGATGGATGGATGGATGGATGGATGGATGGATAGATAGAATGGTTGATTGTATGTGGGAACAGAATCTCCATGGACATACGGTGGCTGCACATTTCAATCCCCCTTCACCTTGTTCAATACAGCATTTAACCTTTACGGCAGCTGTAATGTGCCGAGGCTCCGATCTTGACCGCCTTAGTGCTGAAAACCGACTGATCATGAGGCTTGGTACTCTGGCTCCACACGGCCTTAACGTGAACCAGTTTTTACTCCTTTAACACTTACCCGTTCGTGCTCGTTTTTTACTGTGTAGGCCCTTTTTTTTTTTGGCAGTCCTAGTTTTTGTCTACTTTTTTCCCCCTTTTTCCGACCATGTTCGATTTTTACATGCACTTTTTCATCCAGGACGCTATCTCTCTTTTTTTTATTTGTGTTTTATCCTTCGCACTCATGTTTCCTGACTATCACTTTCGTCCGGTTCTGTTTTTACAGCGATCGCTTCGGATTTGATGTTTGTCGTATCCAATTGTTACTGTTAGTTGTTCAGTTTGGTTTTTGCCTGATGAAGGGTTTATACCCGAAACGTCGTGAAGTTTTCCCGCAAACTTTTAAGCACTTTTAACTACCTCTCTTCGACCTATATATATATATATATATATATATATATATATATATATATATATATATATATATATATATATATATATATATATATATATATATATATATATATATATATATATATATATATATATATATATATATATATATATATATATATATATATATATATATATATATATATATATATATATATATATATATATATATATAAATCAAATATATAAATCAAATTGGTAAAGCTGGAAAATTTGGCTGAGGTGAAAAAACGATGTTGACTCCACCGGGATTCGAACTCGGGACCTCCCGCTTTCTAGTGCGGACGCTCTAACCACTGAGCCATGAAGCCAAGTTGGTTTGGCCTTTGTTCAAATGACAGATGAAGCAACTCGCAATTCACCTCCTGAGCAGGCGCCTAATTTTTTGGAACAGCACTAGTTCTCGTTTGACGCAAGCCCAACCAAAGATCAAAGTTGATGCTATCCAGCTGAACACAATTGTTTATTCGCCAGCGGATCTCCGAAGAGATACAGAAACCTGTGAAAGCAGAGATGAAGTGAAAATAAACGCTGGCGACAACTGCGTGGAATATATAAATCAAATTGGTAAAGCTGGAAAATTTGGCTGAGGTGAAAAAACGATGTTGACTCCACCGGGATTCGAACTCGGGACCTCCCGCTTCCTAGTGCGGACGCTCTAACCACTGAGCCATGAAGCCAAGTTGGTTTGGTCTTTGTTCAAATGACAGATGAAGCAACTCGCAATTCACCTCCTGAGCAGGCGCCTAATTTTTTGGAACAGCACTAGTTCTCGTTTGACGCAAGCCCAACCAAAGATCAAAGTTGATGCTATCCAGCTGAACACAATTGTTTATTCGCCAGCGGATCTCCGAAGAGATACAGAAACCTGTGAAAGTAGAGATGAAGTGAAAATAAACGCTGGCGACAACTGCGTGGAATATATAAATCAAATTGGTAAAGCTGGAATATATATATATATATATATATATATATATATATAATGATTAGAATAATAGTGTTACCTCTCTCTTTTAATGTGAATAAAGAGTCATGTGTATATATATATATATATATATATATATATATATATATATATATATATATATATATATATATATATATATATATATATATATATATATATATATATATAAAGAGAATTCCCCCTATCGTCTAAACATATAAACAACGTTATTTCAATGGCCGGCCATCCGTTCGTATTAACAGTTAGCTGTCCATAAATTTAGGTTGCCTTAGGTTGCCACCTCTCAGTTGATTTTTCGTAGCGATGAGCTGAACGAAGAGACTAGCAAGTTGGCTTCATGTGAATAGCTTAAAGTATTTACACATGACTCTTTATTCACATTAAAAGAGAGAGGTAACACTATTATTCTACTCATTAAGTATGAAAATGCCACTCAATATTCTACATTTTTCTTGTCAAATTTGTAACGTCCTTAGAGAAAAAGTGGATGCACCAATCCTCTCCAATGTAACTCATTACTGAAACATAAATGTAATGATTATAGTGTTATAATAAAGTGAAATAATCACTTTGACAACTCAAGGGCTACAGGGTGTTGGTCTTCTTTTCCCACATGTATACACATCGCGGAGTTTGTCCCAGATGTTTGTAGCACGGTAATGTCTTATAAAGAGAAGTTTCATACAAGTTTGATGAAATTCCTTCACTCTGAGCTACGAAAAAAAAAATCTCCAAGCTGGAGCTCTCCCGGGTACCATATAGTACGTTACCAAGAAAAAAAGACTTGTAAAAAATCATTCTATCAATATCTGAGTAGCCATGTCGCTTTGGAAAATCATTGTTACTCACACATGAAGTCATTAAACCACAAACAGAGCGGCAGAAGTGACGGAAATAGTAATTACTACAACTTATGCGCATGCGCTACCTAATATTGCCTAAAAATAGTATCCGTTTGTTTGAATGGTGAAGTGACAAGCTCAATTCTTCTGCCGAGCGCTATATGTCACTACAACATGACGTTTGCATAACAATAAAAGCAAATGAAAATAATAATGGCAAATGAATCTCAATCATCTGACTCCAATTTTCCCTGTTTTCTCCGTTGCTGAGATATTAAATGTTTTAAACTAACGTTTTCTGATTTCATTTTTACTTGATATTAAAATGTTTATATTTCCTTTGGAAAATTAACTATTTTCTTGCATAGAAATTTTTGCGGAGAGGGCTTGCTGGTAAAGCAGAATCACCAATTCACCATATTACAGGAAGACACTGGTATCATGATCTTAGACCATGGAACTACTGCCTCGGAGGTACTTTTATGCTTAGACAATACACAAAAATATGGAAATTAAATCAAGAATGATATCACAAATTTTTTGTTATGAGAGAGAGGTTGACAGGATTCTTTCTTACAAGCTGTACTGTATAACATAGAACACAATTTTGAAATTTTAGACGTAAAGGGTAAATCATTTCCTTCCATCTTATCCTCTTATACAGAAACAAGTCTCTTCACTAACGTGTCGTAAGAAACACGAAAACTCTCCAGACCATGATCTCTAAAGACTCTTGCAGTTTTCTTTCTCAACCTTCAAGACATCGCACTATAAAAATTGGTTATTCGTGTTTTTTAATATCTCCAATTTTCAACAAAGTCACAGAGGTATGTAAAATGGGCTTAGTATCTCAAAGTACCTTTTTAGAATTTAATGTCTTGATAATGTGTGTAATCCAATCTTCACATTTAGGGTTGTGAAGTCAAGTTTCACTTCAAAGTAGAAGTGTGGGATTGTTTACACGTATCTCCTAGATAATAATGATTTGCTTAATCTGTCTAAAGATGGTTTCCCGCCAAGTACTTCTTGTGTTACTAATAATTTTCTTGAAGATATCTGTTTGAATTTTCATTCTGGTCAAAGCGTTATTGTCACTAACCTTGATTTTTCATCTTTGATAAAAATCTATTAGGTAAACTTATGGTTGAGCTTCGTACTCGGCGGGTGTGCTGACTGGATAAATTTGTGGCTCCAAGCTGGCCTCCCAGAGAGGGTTGTCAATGAAATTTCTCTTTAAGTGGAGTACCACAAAGTTCACTTCTCAGTCTACTTCTTTTCCTAATTTTCATCAATAATATTTTTAGCTCTTTCACTTCTAGTATAGACAAATCCGGACAGCATATGATGGGCTGATTTTAGTATGAAATAACTGGGAGTTGACACCTTTTAATCGTCCAATTACCTTGCTAACCTGTAGCATATGCAGTTGTACTCTGAAATAGTTCTTGATTTCCTCATTTTCACTCTATATGATGGTTTGAAATTACAGTAAGGCAATAAATGAAGATGATTGAAGGCTAATGGACCCCACAAAAGGCTGACAACAGTCACTACAAAAATAACGCTGGTCGGATTCGTCTATAAGTAAGTTTGCTGATAATAGTAAGCTTTATAGGGAGGTTAGCAATAAGGATGATGTCTTACGTGAACTGAATTCACCTACATGCAGTGTTGTAATGACTCGAGTCAAAAATGTGATTCGAGTCTGTCTCGAGTCACGAACTCAGTGACTCGAGTCTGACTCGAGTCCCAAACACACGTGACTCGACTCGAGTCACCACTTGCCACAGACTCGACGTGACTCGAGTCACCATAAAATAAAATTTGAAAGACTCGACATGACTCTAGTCACAGAAGTGAGTGAATCGACTTGACTCGAGTCTTTGTCCACAATGACTCGAGTCATACCCGAGAGTAATAAAAGAGAAACTAAAATTGGTTTTGTCATCAAATCAAGGGCCGTTCATTTCTGCTCTATCCATATGCGCTCCTATCCCTATCTGTTTGCAGGGGGAACATACAGCTCTGCTTAATATGTGTAGCGCCGTCAGTTTCACGGGATAACTCGTGCAACGAACTTCTCGAAGCTGAGTGCCATGGGCGTGTAGTACTAATATGGTACGGTGCCACGGTGTTCGCGTGAAGAGAAAGATTTCCCAAGACCTCAGTGCTTAGTAAATTACGCTCCACAGATAGATGACTGATTTTCCTGGCCTCTGCACTAGTATGTGGTATTTTGATTTGAAGTAGCTGAAGGTGTGACGAAAAAAATTCATTCCATGTAGGCCTATTCAGTTGGTAATGTTTGTAATTGGTATAAAGGATGTAGATTAACGAAATTAGTTTGTTTAAGGGAACACCTGTGTGGCTGCTGATGAACCACAGTTTAAACATAACCCAAAGTTTCCATGGGACCGCATTTGTCCTTCAGCATTTAGCTGTATCTTGGACAATAAACTAAAAGATTTCCATATACACAAAGGGTTGGCACAGAGGACTTTGTCTACTGGTGCCAAGATTCGTGATTGTGGTATGGACGATGGCATTTTTACCACGGAAAATCGTAATTGTGTTGAGACAATTGATCACATTTTGGGGGAATGTCCTATAGTTAATTCTACTGATATATAGCTGGATGCATTTGCAAGAGTCTTGTTAATGACAGTTTTTAGTTCAACATTTCTTTCCTCTGGTAGTGTTCAGTAGGCTTCGGTATGTACGATGTGTTTCAAAATTCATTATTTGAAAGTCCAGATGCGTTAAGGTCTTCCCGTCACTCTCAAATTCCAGTGAAGAAATGAAGTCTTTAATCATTAATTATGAAAAACAAAGCGTTGCGGCTGATCTATATCGCTCACTCAGAGCTAAATCTGAGAAATCTGGACAGGGAAATTTTCTTTTGTTTCTTTGTGTGGTGACAAAATTTATTTTAGAATGGTGGTAATATATTAAATAAGCTCTTCCTTCCGGAAAACTGCGGCAATTAGTTTCTATATGTTATTCAGTTATGGTTTTATTATTAGTGTTAAATTTTAATCACTGTAAATATTTGTAAATATTTTATTTATATTTCTACCTTTGGTCTGTATCATGATATAGAGAAAGCATCGCCGCAAGAAACTAGTTTCTTCCTTCAAAAAAAAAAAACAAACAAACAAAAAGAAATCATCTAGCAGTGTGCAGCTTCTTATCACGCAAGGGCTTACAGGGTGATTCTATTGTTCAAGACCCCCACTCAGTTAATTGGGTTGATGTGTGTCTTTCTTGAAGTCCATTGCTTTGCTGACAATTGCATCCAGAGCACCTCTTTGGTGCTTACAAACACTTCAGGTGGGAACCGGAGGTTCAGGGTTTGATGTTTCGTTACTTTTTAAACGCTTAGCCAGGTAACACCAAACGGTTTAAAAACGTGTAATATGGAGTTATAAAACGTTATGTAGCACAACATAACACGTTTTAAATACATTTTGTGTAACATGGTTTGCAAAAAAAAAAACACTTGCCAATTTTCTTATTGCTGAAGCTGGAATATATTTACGACATAACTTGAACGGGTTAGAGTAAACTGCATGCAAGTCACGGTGTATAGAACACAGTTGAATTGAAAACACTTATAAAGGAACAGCCAACGGGACGATTCTCACTGTTTAAGGAAAAATCTTAACTAGCTAATGAAAGTGCTATTCTCTAACCAAATCCATTACCCTTAAATTAAATAGCGTGATTGATACAAAACAAATGCAGCAACCAATCAAGAAATCACATCTTAAACTATGCCCGTCAGCTGGAGCCAACAACATCTGGAAGGTGTATCAAGGTTCCCTGCGTAACACAACATAGTGATATTGATGTCTTACATATACCCTTGTGTAACATGGATGGTTCATTCAATAGGTGAAATAGGGATGCTGAAGTTTAGATCCAGGGTGTATTTCTTTTTTAACTACATAGTCTCGTGATTTTCATATTCTTCTTCCTGGTGTATATTGTTAATATATTGGACCTTCAAAGACGACTGTGTACATTTTTATGCACAAAGACAGAGAGCTGGAAACCAACCATTGAGTCCGGGCATTAGAAAACAACGCAGTGGGTATGAGGTTTCATAGAAAGGGAAAACATCAGTTCTAAAAAATAGACATACTGGTTGTAAAGATAAGGTATTTTTCCATATTTGATTGACAAACAAAATCTTAACAACTCCCTGCATAGACATAGAACCAAGCTGGAACGTCCAGGTCTATCTCGAAATTGATTTATGAAGGACATACCCCTGTGGCTTTCAACTAGGGTCTAGTATGAAAGACAAAATATTCTTGACCATGTCCCCCAAACCCTGCCGCAAAAAAAAGGTCTTCTAACTCAAAATGTCTCATTTTAAAGATTGTTTTTCAAACTTCTCCAATTCGAAACAAGGCAACGGAATTTTATGAAAAATGTGCACCTTTCCTACTTTTTCATTTCTCTTTAAAATTGAATGACCTGTTTGTCCCTGAAATTTGATACTGTTGGAATGTTTTTCTCCTTATTCTTAGTAGCCTCGACATCTTTAAGAAATTGAACGCAATATCAAATTCATTGCCGTGGTTACATCACATATATCGCACAATGCTTAACTTAAGAAAACTTTTCATATGAAAATTAGTATCTTCTGAAGGCTATCGTTTATAGCCCTACTACAAAGATGCAGTTTTCACCATCTGAAAGGTAATTTTATTCTGCATATTTTAATATCCATGATTTTTTCTCCACATATGACTTTACGGTCGGTAACACTGAAACGAGCTTTCCTTTTCCCCGATTATTTTAAATCGACCAATGAACATTTTAAGAACGACCAAGCTATATGGATAACTTATCCTTATTTTCCTCTGGTGCAACTTTGCTGCTCTCGTTTCTCAACTTTGAACGTTCAACAGTCAGACAGTGTGATATTTAGTCGACAAAAAAGCATTTTGTACGGGTGTCCGTTAAACGATGTCTTTCAATGTGACCTAGGAAGTAATAAGTTTATATTTAGTTTTTGTAATCCTCTTATGTCCTTCATATGTTTATTAAAGGTTGACAAAAGCTGGGACCTTTCTCAACAAAGATGTGATATTAGCTAAAACCAAAACTTGGACTGTTTTTTGAACCCATATTACTGTAGTATGAACCGCGCCTTATGCCGAATTTCCGGAGACTTTTTTTTTTTCAAGTAAAGCGCATTAAAACTTGGAAGTGCAGATTTTTTCAGTATTTTGATTTTGTAAGAAAGACAAAGGTTTGGATTAATTGACATTTACTTTTTGTTTAATTTTATAGGGGTCTCAATAACAACGAATGATGTTTTTTCCATAAAGAACGCATGAATCAAACTTTATTGGGTTACCAAGCAGAATTTTATTTCTGTTATCTTTGAATAATGACATATAATGTAAGTGTATAAGTGAGATAGTAAAAATATTAGTTTTCGTGTTCAGAATTCCGGATATCCCTAAATTGAAAATTTGAACTATGAATACCTTTGAGAAAGAAAAGTATTGGTAGTTATCGTATCTTGTTAAACTATTCCAACTGTTTTCATGGAAAGTCTGATTTAGTTTCGGGAGTCGGTGAATAAGAGAACTCTGGTCTAATGACAACATGGAAGGGAATGCGCCAATTACGATAACAAACCAGCCTAAACCTTAAATCATTTTATTTTCTGATCGTGATCGCACCGAATTTATATATCGAACTGTTAAGTATCACATTCACTAAAAGCAGAAAAGTATTTAATATTTCATTACATGAAGGTTCTGCAATACGTTTAGACTAGGAGATTGTTTAGTATAACTGTTTAGTTGCCTACTAGCTTAACCCTTTTTTCATTCAAAAATATGCGTAACAACATCATGGAAAGCCTTTTGCACTGGCCTTATTCAGATCTTGAAACCGTAAAGCGAATTTTAGAAATCAGGAAGGGCAACTTCATCCCTCACCAGCAGAGGATTGGAAATATTTCCCTCCCTACCCTTCGAGCTCCTGATTCCGTGTAGACTTCCCTTCATTTTCCTGTTACAATTTTTTCGTTTGTGTTCATGGCTTCTGTTCCCACTGTGAAACTCAGTAGCTTTGCTTGCATTCTTAGAATGACCCTCACTACCCTTCTTTTCACTCTTCCCGCCACTTTTTCGGTCACTTTCTTTGTTGCCACTTTCTTTTTTGCTCTTTCCTCCACTTCCTTTGTTGTCACCGTTCTTACCACTTTTCCCTCCGCTTATTTTGTCCCCATTTTCTTCATCACTTTTTGTTCCATTTTTGTTTTTTTCCTCTTTCTTTCCACTTTTCCCCCCACTTTCTTCTTTGCCACTTTCTTTTTTGCTTTTCCCACCACTTTCGTTGTTGTCACCGTTCTTACCACTTTTTCCTCCGCTTATTTTGTCCCCATTTTCTTCATTACTTTTCGTTCCATTTTTGTTGTTTTCCTCTTTCTTACCACTTTCGCCCCCACTTTCTTCTTTGTCACTTTCCTTGTTGCTTTTCCTACCATTTTCTTTGTTTTCATTTTCTTTTGTGCTGTTCTCTCCACTTTCTTTGTTGTCATTGTTTTTACCACTTTCCCCTCCGCTTATTTTTTCCCCATTTTCCTCATCACTTTTTGTTCCATTTTTGTTGTTTTCCTCTTTCTTACCACTTTTCCCCCCACTTTCTTCTTTGCCACTTTCCTTGTTGCCTTTCCCATCATTTACTTCGCCGCCACCGCTTTTGCCACTTTTTCCTCCACTTTTTTTATGCCAGCTTGTATATTCATTTGTTCACCATTTTCATTGTTGGTTTCGTTCTTACCACTTTGTCCACCACTTTCCTTGCTCAGACCGTCTTCATCACTTTTTTCATCATTTTCTTCTCCCCGACTTTTTTTGTCACTCTTTCCACCACTTTCACTCTTGGTGTTGTTCGTATGAATTCCCCCGCCACTTTCTTTGCTGTCATCGTCTTCATCACTGCTCCCACCGCTTTCTGTGGTATTCATATTGCCACTGTGGTCGTTCCCTTTTTCGTCACTTTTCTTGTCCCCGCTTTCCTTATTACCCTTTCCCCCTTTTCCGGTAATAATTCCATCATCTTCATCTTCGCTGCCACCATCACGTTCAATGTTGGCACCTTCGTTGCCCCAAGATCCATCGCTCTCGTCATTATTTTCGTCTCTAGCAACCTAGTAAGAAAGATTTTTCAGCTCAATTTTAGTTGCATGATAGTATGGTAATTGCAACTGGGAGAATATAATGAGTCCTTTGGGACACTGGCATTTTCGTTCCCTAGATTTCAATTAATGCTCTGTTTCAATGTTGAAGGGTATGTTACCCGAAACGGCGTTCAACTTTATACTGCACTAAGTATTACCATGAAAGTATTTCGACTTATGTTATTTCCCGCGTAGTCATCCAAGCATGAATTTGTGTAAAGTCTATCCGTTTTCATGAATACCTTTGAGGATCGTGTGGCCATAAATTTCCTTTTCAATTGCGAAATTTACAAGCAGTAACTGTTTAGATGTTTAATTTGATTAAGCAATATTTAAACCCCTGGATATGATAGTATACGGTAAGGTAATTAACCTATGATAAAAGTACCATTGGAAATGAAAGACACGTGGGAAGTGGAACAAAAAGAAAAATTGTGACATCTAGCTGTTGTTTTAAAAGTTTTGAAGTGCAACTGTCAACCTTATAAGACCTTAAGACAAATAGGGAGAGCCACGATGGTAATTTTAGAGCTTAGAAATTGTCGCTTTCTATTTAATTTATACGTCAATTATCTATGTATGAAATATAAATCAAATATTCAGATTAGTTTACATCACTGTCAAATAATTGATGAGACCAATATTAAATATTGATTTCGAGCAAATAAAACGAATCCCATTGGTGTACTTTAGTTAATGAAGAGAACTTTTACTGAAGGTCAGTAATCATGGATGGAACTGCGAATGAATATAATTTGTGAGTCTGAAGAAGAGTCAGTAAGCCTGGTGAACAAAGCCAAAGAAATCCTGTGATCGAGTGATTATTATGGATTTTATAGAAAAGTTAAATTTGTTTAAAAAATAATAATTTTGCAGCAACATTTCAAAGAAACGGCTCTGAAAAGATTGTATCATCATTAGACAATGGGATCTGTGTTTATGTTAAGCTGCTATCACCCAAATTTGACGCAATGGCTTGTCAATTTGACTTACTGATGTTTGTGGGAAAAATGAAAAAGGAGGGTATTTATTTCTCTCATTTGATGTGTGTACACAAAAATAACCCTAAACGTAACAAAAATGTCCTCAGCCTTTAGATACCTTCGTCATGTAAATGGTATCGAAAGCAACCACATCCTTCATGGGAAGACACATTTTGTTCGTGAAATTAATCAAATGTTCCCAAACCTGTCCATTCCCTTCACATGCTCATGACAAATGGTCAAACTGATACGATTCAATTGCCCTACGTACAAATAATTGTTTCATGATCCAATTATTAATGATTTGATTGTTTTTACGAGCGAATGCGAAGTATAGCAGTCGCTTTATGGACTTGTTACAGTGTTTTCAATCTGCACATTGTTGGTTTTGTTACTCTGTAAGTGTTTGTAGATTAAAAGGCGTTAACCATGAAAGCAGATAATTTATTTAAGGATTTCTCTGGTTTCATTACACGTTGAGTCATATTACTTGAGGGATAATTCAATCACATGGTTCTTGGAACGACTGTATGAGGTTCTCAGAAGCCCTTTCTATAGTTTTTGTCAACTGCCGTTCTTTATGACATGGTCGTTACCCTTCTTTTCTTACAGTTCGAAACATCCGAGCAACCTTTTGACTTAAAAGTTTAGGCGTTGTTTTAAATAAAACATTGAACGGGGGATTTCTTTTCATAGTGAATCAACTTATAACTGTAACAATAGCGACAAACTAAAGTTTTATTTTATTTTGTTCAGCACTGAAGACCGTCACAGAGGGTTAGGAATAGAGAACAGAGAAGAAAACGTAGTCTCCCGGATGCGAAAATTGCGCAATATTAATTGCGTAGTTTTCTTCTGACCTAGACGTTTCAACTGAAACATGAATCGCCCTTACGAATAGGCGCTTGCTTTGCCGGTGACCACATGATCAGCCGAACGACATATGATACAGTTGATGATATCAGTTGCTACCGTGGCTTGAAAAAGCCATTTCGAGATTTTAATGTGTTTCAGTTGAAAGTCAAATGTGCTTTACGCAGGACCTATATACCTCTATGCTTAACCGCATCAAAATAAACTTAGTTAACATCAACCCAAGTTTATTGTTCTGCATTTTGTAAATATTCTCACATCAGATTTTTTCATTGGTGGCTGTACTTGACGGCATGGTATAATTAGATTTAGCAATCTTGTAAGACAAATTAAAAACGGCTCCTTTGAGCAACCGTATTGTAAGGGAAAAGACCACAAGCTGCGCACTTACCCAACCAAAGAAAGAGGGGGCCGGTGAGAAATTCTATACTGTTTTTTGTTGTTTTTTGATATTGATATTTTTTTTGATTTTGATATTTTGAACTTCCAATAAAATGCGTGAAATTCTGACAGTTTGGCTACGGCCGGAAATTACTTATAAAATAATTCTTCTGCATCTAAACACGTCTATTTTTTAGATCTAGTAGATAATATCATCCACCGTACTTGTTTTATTCAGTCAATTTTAACATCATTATAAACGTATCAGTCACATATACTTTTCTAAAACTCGAGCTTGTATCATAAACACTACTTTTTCTCTCACCTCCCATCACTAATGTTGCACCTGTATAAATTTTCAACACTGATATATTTTTCTGAAATGCGCAAACCTCCCCATTATAAAAAATTCACGTGTTTGGTCTAACGGTAGAACATCGCCTAACACGCGGAAGACCTGGATTCGATTCCCAGGTCGAGTCATACCAAAGAATCTAAAATGGAATCTACTGCCGTCTGGGAGTTGCTAGTTAAGCAACTTTTTATTAATATCACTACAACCGGTAAAGACCGCCTCCATTCGCGAGTATGAATGCCTTGCATTCTGGTTTAACAATTTGTCATCAGAGAAGTTACGCAGAAAACCGTTACAAGCCAGGATAGAAACAAAACTTGACATTTTTGTTTCACTTACGGGTTTGAAACGCTCTAAAACAGAAGACGTAACTTTGTGAATCAAAAATATATTGAAGAATGTCAATTTAATCCAGTAGAGGCTTAATCTAATCTAAGAATAGTGAAATTCTAGGAAGAGTGAACTCTACACTTAGAAGAGTGAAAATTCACTCTTTGACGAGTGCCTCTAAGCAGCCAGGGATCACTCTTTTTACAGAGTGGTCCCTGTTGGTACTCCATTAAGAGTGAAACTGTCCCATTTTAAAGTGAATTTTACTCTTCTTAGGGCGATTTTCCAGTCTTTTGGAGTGAATTTTACAGTGAAATTTCACTGTCTTCTTTAGTGTGTAACAACTAGTCCCCTTATGTGCTACCCATCTACAACCTTGTTGAGCTATTGATGTTTGTATATAGCTACACTTCCTGGCTGTGGTGTCAATAGAAAAGTAAATATACACAGTTGTAATCATAATTAAGTTATGAACAGGTTAATTGTCAAGTAAACCGTTGATTCGCCCTTACATCAGCCAAAATCGCCTAACATGTTTGGAGAAGTCAAGAGTCATCAGTGCTTTCAGTTATCATGTTACCTCACCTTTCCTTCCTTATTTGTCGCACACGAAAATATGCTATAATAACCTTTGAAAGTATACAGTGCACATAAATTCATGATGAAAATACACGACTACAGAGTCTTTAAACCCTCACGCCCAACAAGATCCACAGAGCTTGCCGTGCCCCATTAGAACCTTTCTAGGTACCAACCTTTGGTTGTCACACACATTTGAGAACTGTCTGCTTAACTGGGTGACTTCACATTGTACCATTTACATGGTTTACAGGATTTTTTTTTTTTTTGTTGGGGATGGGACTCTATGTATTCTCTGCCATACAAAAATTCCTGTTTTACCTTGGCAAAAAAAAGTCAGATTTCTTTCCACAAAATCCTTTTGAAACAGAGGTTTTTCCAAAGCTCTAGGAGGTCGGATAATATTTTCATTTAAACGGATTTGGTAAGAAATTCCGCATCATTAATTGAACAGGGGAATTGGAACTCCACAATTTTAAAATGCCTGAACTGTATTTTTTTTTTATTTTGAAGCGAATACTTCAAAATTTAGACCATATAGATCCCCCTGTATGAAGCTTTCACCTACGGAACAAGCCCCGCTTCTTACGACGAGCAAAATCTAGTGTAGTACGCATTTAGTGTAGCTTGGTGAGAAGCATCCAATCACCCACGTATGACTGTATAAAAACAGGATAACTTTTGCCTGGCAGTGGGACTGGCTTACCAATTATGAAGTAATAGCATTCTAAAGATCCTTGCTGAAGTCTTACAGTACAAGATGTATGCACCTAAAACCCCATATTACCTCTCAGTATAAAACCCAGGTCATACTACAGCTATATCGGATTGGATTTGGCTCCCATTTTTCTGAGTTTTACTTCATATCTCCTCCATCTATGACAAAAAGAAACAAAAATTTGCCATCCGGTGGAAATATATGGTTTGCATTGCGGGACTACAAAATCTAAGTTATACTAATTACTCCGTGACGTCACACCCACAGAGAGCTTTATCGGATATGCATCGTCCGATAAAAGCTTTCTGTCAATTTGACGTTAAGAAATAAGTAGTTTACATTTCATTTCCATGGTCCTGTCATACCGATCATACATTTTCACAAGATGACAAACTTTCAGTTCTTTCCGTCAATGGATGGAGGAGATTTTAAATAAAACTAACAAAAATCGGATAGTTATCCGATCCGATATCGCTGTAGTGTGACCTTGGCTTACGATTTGCTGATATTCTGTTCATATTGTATTTTCTTACAGCTTGTGCCTTAACAATTTAAGATGTAGCTTTCACCTTTGGTTAGACGCACTGGGAATTAGATCAAAGAGGTGGCATTGACTGTCCAATCTTTCTCCGAATGACACATACAGAAAGAGTTCCCAACAATTTCAAACAAGGAAATGTTATTCAGCTATTCCAGAGGTTACTGCAGCCCCCTACTGGATTGAACTCTGTCTTTAAGGTATAGGTCGTTTCCACGGACTTCCTATACATGGACAGAGCATACTGCACGGTATATTGTCGCTACCGTACGTGTGACAAAAAGCGCACCAAGATGGCCGTTTGCGATGGTTTTGTCTGACAGTTTGGACTTGATCAAGTATACTACCATATTTTGCAAAAAAGTTTCAATCTTGGTGAAATATGACAAGGTAAGGTCAAAATCGCTACACGTATTGCAAGAATATGATATTGTTTCCCATTCAAGTTTAACTTCAGTTTAAAATATTACAGAGTGGTCGTCAAATCATACGATTTATAGGTTCACGGCGGCTATCTTGGTGCGTCTTTTTTTTTTTGTCCCAGCCGGTGGCGACCATATACGGATAGGACGTATACGTTACATGCTGTGTCCATGTTTATAAGTCCGTGGTTATTTCCTTAATAGCAATTACAAGGAATTATTGAACAGACTTTGATACGCGTCGCTTTTTTTGGGGGGACAAGGAATCCTTTGTTTCCCCATGTTTCATCAGACATCGGAACCTCCCTGTGGGGGATGCAAAGTTGGTAAAGTCTCATGCCACTTATGCAATCTTATTTTCATAATATGGGATTGTTGAGGAGAAAATCTACTCCAAAGTTTAAAGAAAAACAAAAGACGGTTCACTAATGTGAACAGTCTTTTGTGCGGTCATATGTGCTTGCTCCAAGTTCACTTTTTGTGGAATATGGGAAAACTTTATCAGCTCATATCTTGGGAACCACACATCGGATTTCAATGCATATTTCACAAAATTGCTTAGAAAAAGTAGCTCCTCCCCCCCTAAAAAAACCAAATCATGTTGTGACCTTAAGATCTCCGATGACGTCAACACAGAGAATGAGCGAACCAGTCAGTGTTGCGCGTTTGTTTTCATTAGAATGAAGAGCGCGCGTACTCTGAAAGCACGTACGAAATGTATTACGTGCTCGAACCATGTGCGTGTTAAGCACAGTATTCTAATCCTTCCAACTGTCAAGAAACCGGTCTTAAATGCAGTTTAAGACCAATATCTCAAATGGCTTCTGGACAATCAGAATGAAGGTAATCAAAAGAGACGTTTATGAATTGGACATTGTTATATGGACATTACAAAACATCTATTAAACTTACCGTCAAGTCGCTTTCATCTTCTGCATCTCTAGCGTGCCGCAACAATGGAGTAGAGTTTATGCCAAAACTCAGCAGGCAAATAACCCCTAGCATAAGAATCGCCCTCATAATATTTTATCAAGATGTTACAACGCTCAGGAATCAAACAGTTATGAGGTGTTATTTTCAGGTAGTTTGAAGTAGCCCTCGACCGGCCAAGTCTGATCTCTTGGGTGAGGGAAGGAAGCATTTGCCTTTATATAAATACCCTGTGCCATAAGAAGGGTTTAAAAACACAGCTGCTGCCTGTAACTATGAGTACTATTTACAGTAAATTTAAAAATATGTAATTGTGATAATTAATCACGATAACTTTGATTACAATTACTATTTGAATACAAAATTGTGTCACCATTTGGTCTGACATATTTGTTTTCTTGACAAGCTGAGCTATATTTGCTGATCAGCAAGCTGTTCTCAGCCAGCAGGTATGATTAGCATTTTAAGTTACACGCGCGCATATAATCAGAATGAAAACTTGAGGAGGGGATAAAAGAGACAATCGACCATAGAGAGTGGCTGGTGCAGTTTTCACTCACATTCAGCAATCATCACCTGAGGATTCACGATTTGCCAGGAAGGGTGCGGCAAGGCCAGTTTAAGCGAAATGGAAAAATATATTATATACTTTATGAAACCCTTTAGATGACCAAAAACGACAATTTCCGAAAGAAAAAGGTGAAAATGGTGCAATTATCTCAGTATTTTACGTGCAATGACTAAGAAAATATGTCATTGTTTGAGACTATCTCTTTCAATTTGCACTTACTTTTGAACGAAAAATTACACCGATTTCGAGTATAAATTTATGTCTCAGTTGTATTTAGAATGTTGTTACTAGTATTCCTTCTCTTTATGTCGCCATCAGAGGATATCAGGGTTGTAGTCGAGTCCGAACTGGGACTCGTGATTCCAGAATATGAAGGACTCAGCCATAGGGATGGATTTTTCTCTATTGAGAGAGTACAGGGTCTCGAGTTCGAGTCCGACCTCGAGTCCTTTAAAGTTGAAAATTGCCGGACTAATGACTCGAAACCCCCAGACTCGACTACAGCACTGGCGGATATAAAGTCTTTCCCAGGGGCCGTACATTTTCAGAAAAAAAATGCAATATTAAAGCTCCGTTTGAAGATCCAATGTTTAAATTCGTCAAGAAAAATAAGATGTTGATAAATATCTCCCCATTAGTCTGCAATCAGATTATTGTCAAGTATTTCAGTCTACGTATATCCGTGTACTGTTTCAGTTACGGTACGTTTGGAGCAAGGAAAGTTTGTGGGGATCAGATTCCCCCACAGACTTCCTATACATGGACAGAACATACTTTACGACACATTGTCGCTACCGTCGTGTGAGAAAAAGCTCACCAAAATGGACGTCTGCTATGGTTTTGTGTGAAAGCTTGGACTTGCTCAAGTATATCACCATGTTTTGCAAGAAAGTTGATTTTTTTTTGAAATATGCAAGTTAAGGTCAAAATCACTTCACCTATTGCAGGAATGCGATATTGTTTCCCATTCAAGTTTACCTTTTGCTTGAAATTTTGCAGAGTCGTCGTCAAATCCGACGATTGATATGTTTACGGCGGCCATCTTGGTGCGCCTTTTTTGTCCCAGTCGGTGGCGACCAGCTACGGATAGGATGTACACGTTACATACCATGTCCATGTATATAAGTCCGTGGAGTCCCCACTCTAGCCATCCCAACGAGAATCACTCTTCCAAAATAAAGTTGACAGATAACTTCGATCTCCATTTTATGGAGGACTATTTCTGTTGACCTCAATATTCTTTGGTATTTAATTGTTTTAGTTTTTCTTGAGAATGAAGGATTTAAGTAAGAGCAAAATAAGTGAGTGGTATTTTCCTTAATTAATTAATTCCCTTGATAAAGCGAATCAAATTTATTCAAGCTGGAACAGCATGCTTCTCAATATTAAACTAAATCTGAGCTGGCAAAACACTTACTCAATGCAATACACATTAAGATGCGTGGTCAAGTGGTTAGAGCATCTGACCTGGAGCTGTTACTTGGAAGGAGATTGCTCTCTTTGCCAGTGTACTACGGTTTGCACAGTCAGGGTCACACAAGAATCTCTCTCTTGTCCCGTGTTGGATTTTCTACAAGACTTACAACAGATTGCAAAATGGATTTGCTACATCTAACCCCGCTACTGCCGTAATATCGCCAGTCACTGGCAAACAAAAATATTGCCTCTAGTTTCGCGCGGTTGTTCGGTTCAGAGTATATCACTAAAATTTTATATGAAAATGTCAACATGATGGTCATTTCCTGGTCATTTCAAGGATTTCAGGAAATCTCCGAATTGGCATGACAAATATTAGACTCCTGTCTCTCTGTAGCTTATTTGCATGAGGCTAGTTCTTTAGAAAGAAACAAGCTTATCGGTAAATTTCAGTCAACCAGCCGTTTTTAGTTTTGTAGCACCTGCCTCTTAATTGGTGGCGGTGTCAACCTACCTATCAAAGCATTTCTCCGTGGAAACCAATTGTTATAGGATAAGGAGAAATGAATGATGTTATATCGTGTTGATATCAAGTAATGAACTACGTATAAAAGAAAGGAATGCTCTCAGTCAAATAAGAAGCTCATTTAAGATAATCTCCGCATGTCTTCGACCATTAGCATAAGTTAAAACTTTCGGTTCAACCCCGGCCTTCCAACAATAGCAGCTCCCTGATCTGACTTGCAGTCGGGAGGTCTAGAGATTAGCTCTTGCCCGGATCCTACGGAAGACTACTTTCTGCCACTTGTGCTTGATTCTCAGCATAAGCAATGGAGCAGGAAGTACAAGCCAGTGAAACACAACAGGAGAAAGACCGTGGCCAGGTGGCCGGCTCGACTTAGCCCAATTGTTTGGAAACTAGGCCGTAAAATTCCATCTAACTTAACCTATACAACAATGCAGAAGAGCATAAAATGTTATGCTTGCTTTAATGTCTTGTTTGCATATTAACTATATACATTGGTACGTGATGTAAAAAAGGCCATAAAAATCAGGAAAGCAGCTGCAATTTTCATCTCCGCTGACACAAAGCGTTTTCAAAACGTGTCATTTTTTATAATACCACATCATATTAAAAACTTTTTGTGTTAGCTAGGGTAGCTTAATTTTTCATGTAAAAAGCAGTAAAAATCAAGAAAACAGGTGCAATGTATATCAAATTCGCCAAGTGTTCATTATCAATTGTTTCATGAATAAACGGCAAACTCACATAAAACTTCTAAATGTTAAAGACGTAAGTATGGTCAGTGTATTCCTTTTTCAACCTTCGTTTTAAGTAGGTCTAGAGCACTGGCATGTATGGGAGCTTTATCACGGAAGCGAAATGATTTTATTGAACTGAAACAACATTACTTTAGTGCCTCAAACCTTCTCATGTAACGAACCGTTAAGTGTATAATTATAGTTGTGCACAAGATCATGCATGGTCCATATCTTACTCATATCAAACTACTATCCGGTTAACAAACATATAAACACTTCATTTAACAGTTGGTTCGTGTCACGAATATTTTCTTATGACTAGTTCATTCCTATCATATAATCTGATAACACTGCCAATCGGCGAATCCAGAAGGGGCCATAGGGACCTTGCCTCCCAATCGAGTTCTGTTTTTTTTTTCTTTCAATGGATAAATAACGAATTTACAGAAATGGTGCTCCTTGTTTGCCTCTCTTCTGCCGTAACCTACATATTTTCGCACTTCCCGGTAATTACGTTTAAGCAACATGGGAATCACTTTCTCGGACCTTTCACTAGTTCATAAAATTTTCGGGCGCCGAGCGCTCTTTTAATCTGGTTGATGTATTTCTTACAGCGTCTCAAACGAATTCAAATTATTCGTCGGCCCTATTTGGTTGAATGTTCGTGTGCTAATGGGTAACATTAATAAATGACAATATGAGAAAGGGGACAGCATTCACGCGGACAAATAAAGGGAATATTTCTGGCATTTTATTCATTTGTGATACATTATTTAATGAAGTTTGAAAAGTTAATGGGATGAGCAGTAAGCAGGTTCCCCCTTTAATTGGCAAACGCGTTTTAAGGGATGTGAAGATGTCTCGGAACAGTCTGCAAGCAACTTCTGTGTTCCTTGGCTTCTACTGCAACTTCGATAGGACTTTCGTGCACTGGTCACTATATGCACTTTTTAACTTATCACCATTATGAAATAGGGAAATAAGACGGAAGTTTCATGGCACGACAATTGTTCGAAAATTAGAGGCACATCTCCATCCTCTGTCTGCAAGGGGTCACGGCGCGGTTTCATTCGAACGAAAAATGTATGTACTTTTAATCGTTTTCTACAAATATTCTTTTTAAAAAAACTTAACATTTGCATGTACTTGATTCGTTTCAATCTCTTTCGGTAATATATATTTAATGCCGTCATGTGGAAATTGTAGCACATTTCCCTATCGAAGCTAATTTTATTGGAGGAGAAGATTTTAGGTTTATTCTTCTAGGGTTATGGTGATGTGTGTTTTCCCCCGATTTTATTTTGCTAATTTTCAATCAGAAAAGGTTCTCAAATCATTCAAATTTTCGTGCTCTCCATGAGCTTTACACTTTACCTCAATGTTATCTTTTTATCATTATCTTCTGGTAACAGCTTTCGCAAAAGCACTGCAGCAATAGAAGAAAGATCTGCAGGAATCATCAGACAAAAGACTCACCTCGTGATTTACAGATGGACTTTGTTGAGGAATTGAAAATGTCGCGATAAAGACTTTCGATGCTTTTACAGAAATTATTTGGAACTGAAAATTCTACGCGCCTCGCGGGCATTTATCTTAGTTTCTTCATGGTTTTTATGTAATTGAAGTAATACAGTTCAACCTTTTCCGACGATGGCACCGTTTTTCATGTAAGACACCTAATTTTAACAAAATGTTCTTCACAAAGGGAAAGCAATGTTGGGTGAATACGATATCTGCCTCCTCACCCCCTTCCCGCTCCTTTGCAACACAGAGCGATGTGCATGTACATGCAGTATTTCCCGAAAAAATCCAATGTAGAAGAAATGGCACAGTGATAAGGTCGGCCTATAAATAATAAGGTCAGCCTAATAAATACGGTTGCCTATAAAGTTATTTTGTGTTGATTGCTTCACTCATTTTACAGTGCTTTACGTGCTTTACGCCTGTACACGTATCCTAAAGGTACTGATATACATTTTGGCGCGAAGAATATTTGATTTTCAAGAATATTCAGTTTCTTTTAGGTGAAAAAGTTAATCACCGGGTGTTTAATTGTTTACGTACTTCCTTCGCACAGATTTTAACTTCAATTTGATTTTTTCAATTTGATTTTAAAATGTATATAAGCTGTATCCACTTCACAATGGTAGTCTGAGAAAAGGGGAGGGGCGCATTTCTTCTCATTATCCGACGTTGGTCAAGTGTTGTCGTTCAGTGGAAGCAGTTTAAAGTATAATTTCGCCAGAGAGTCGGGAGGACTGTAGAAAAAGTTTTGCCAAACCTTCATTTGATTGTACTTACAAATAAAGACCCCAATGAGTGAACACTATATTTAGCTGTATCCGGTCCCTGCAACTGCAAAGCACACACTTACATAGCTCTATTTCTGTTCACCTAACAGTTATTCCCAATGGACTGTAAAAATTACAGTTCTCTAACTGTAAAATTATTTGGTACACCTGCGTGATACTGTAAAATGGTTTTTACGGTGCACTACGTGATTCTGTAAAAATTTTATTAAACTATTGGCAGCTCAGCTGACAGCTGCTAGTACTTTAATGTCGATTACACAGAGAATTAATTCTTTGCAGAGAAGTTTAAAGGTAGACTCTCTCTAGAGGCAGTTCAAATGAGATTCACATGAAAAAGAAACATTTTCCGATCCATGTCCTCCACACCCAATAGGAATACTCTGTATTCTTATCTCAACGTACCTAAATTTAAAGATATTACAACCTTTAAAGGAATTTTAAAGAAAAGTCTTCGAAAATCTCATCAAGGTTGCACAGTGTTACTGTAGGTAATTTTGACACATACATGATTTGAGAAGGCTCTATCAAAAATTAGTCATACTGCTAAGATATGACCGAATTGTTGTATTGTTGCGGCCAGTTAGGTAACAAAAGCCTCAAGTTTTCAAAAATATTCTTTTAAAGGGGAAGTTGAAGCAAAGGTTCGATTTTCATATGTAAAAGAAGAACTAAATGTACCCAGTGTGGTGAAACTTCCATTCAAATTGGACATGTATTTCTCGAGCAGTCAGTAATTGAGGTCACTATATAGGTTTGTGTTCCAAAGTGAGATTGAGGGCGGAAGAGTTTATATTATTTCCTCACATTGACAAGAGATGTTTTGTTTCCCTTTGTCCTTTTTTCGTGCTGACCGCGCGTTAATAGACAAATTCGGACAGCAAGTGATGGTCTGATTTCAGTCGACCATAACTGGGGCCAATCACCTGTTTATCTCTCAGTTTCCTTCCCTAACTGTATCATGGACTATTGTACACTAAACTGTTTCTTGATTCCCCCAATTTCATTCAAAATGGAATTTGAATTTCATGTAGTAAACAATAAATGAACACGATTTAAAGGTAATGGACCCCACTAATGGCTGCCTACTGCAACTAAATACAAGCGCTGATCGAATTCGTCTATAGGGATAGGACCTTCCTCTATGGGACGCAAATTTTTTATCCAATGTCACTTATGGATTCACATTAATAATATGGGATTGCGGAGGAGAAAATTTGATGTAAAATTTAAAGAAAATCAAAATCGTTTCCATTAATGTGAGGATATGATGTCATATGTGCTTGCTTCAAGTGCACTTTTGGTTGAAAATGTGACAACTTTACCAGTTCATATCTTGAGAACCACACACCAGATTTCAATGCAAATTTCACCAAAATGCAGTGACGGCGCCAGGATGTCAAAAGTGGGGGTGGGGAAAAAATAAGGCCATAACATAATTTTGGCGGTTTTTGCACATCTCTGGATAGGAAATCAAATCTTGGAGAGGTGTATTACTTATTTTTCGGTTAACTCGTCTCCTAACTGACCTAAATTATGAGCAAGTGGCAAAATATGGGGAAAATCCGATCTTGCCCCACCGCATTACTCCCACTGTCAAAATCTTGAGTAAGTTCCCCTATAACATATCAAATCTGATGTGACCTTAAACCATTTTTTTTAAATGTTCCTGCCAGATTTTTCACATGCGGCAGTGCTTTCAGCCTGTGGTCCTGATAGTAGAAACTGAAGTTAGCAATCGAGTACAACACTCATGAGTAACTCCTAGCAAATGTCTGAAAACAGCTACCGTGGCCCATAAAATATTATCTGAATGCCAGAAGCCAGTAACAAAATCACCATAGCTGGAGAGTTACTTTCCGAGGTCAAAAGTGATGAAAAAATCTAACCGACTGTGTCATATCATAAAATTAATCCTTCTTGGCAGGTCTCGACCCCCCCCCCCCTTTATCCGTTTTTGCTTATTGAAAACTAAAATATTAGGTCCATTCCTTTTATAATTTATTGTTCTATATGTATGGGGACAATATCTGTGAAGTTTTTTGTCAGAAAAGTAAGCACCTTCTCGTAATGACCTTCGAAATACTTGGTATTGTGGGTGCCTGGTAGTGTGTTTGTTTGATAATATTCGTGTCTGATATTGTGTGTGTGTGTGTGCCTGATACTTTGCGCGAATGATTTTGTGCGTGTCTGATATTGTGCAGGTCTGAGTTTCTACCCCTAGACTTTGACCTTAGCCTTATATCGTTATAATACAATAGTATTATAACGATGTAAGGCTAAGGTTGGAGTTGTCAGGGACCTGGCAACTCCCTGCACTGAAATAACTGCTCACAGAATTGTTGGCCAGCAGTCTCACACAAAATCGCTCTGATTCTTCTAAAAGTGGCTTTTTTAAATGGGAGACTCCCTGAATAGAGCACAATCTTGAAAACTTTGAGGGATTTGCACTCTAGGAAGCTTGCATTTGCCTATATATGTAGCAGCCTGTAAGACATCAGGGAGCTGTTTCTTGGACATAACAACCGTTCAGTCATGTCAATCCTTGTAAGATGCCTAAGAGAAATGATCTACAATTATAGTTACATCAGAGTGGTGCCACTAATCACACCTCCCTGGTTACATAGAAGTGCTCCAAGTGAATGGCTTTTAAAGTCTTTAAGGCTTTGTAATGAAACTTGCGTGGTGTAAAATTGTTAAGTCATTGGAACTAGTTTAGGAAGAGGTCGCGCATGAAGCAGGTCCCAAGATGTGAGGGCAGAACAACTCAGAGAAAGGTTACAACTAGGGGCACACTGTCAAAATTATGGGATGGGGGCAAACTAAGGGCAAAAGAGAATGTTTGGGGCAAAACTTTTCGGGTGCAGCTCGAAACTTAACGGAAGGCGCCCTCCGGAGGAGATCCAGGGGGCAAAGCCCCTGGATCTACCCCCCCCCCCCGCCGGGATTTAGTTTATCTCTGGATGAAAATTTAGTTTCTGGAGAGGTATATTGCTTATTTTTTTTCCCTTTAACCCAACACCTAACTGCTCTAGCTTGCAGGACAAAATCTGGGGGGGGATGCTCCCTCTTACCCCACCGTAGCGTCGCCAGTGATGGTAACGTTTTTCATTTTGTCCTACCAGGGGTAGTCCCTCACCCCCTCAAAATCGAGTACTCCTGAATTTAAATAGGATTCTTTTTTACAGAAGCCTTTGGTGTAACGTTAAGCTTCACCACGGGGAATACCGTAATAAGACTCGTTAAATGTTTTAGTGGCCCCATGAAAAGAAGTCGAATGGAAGCACATCCTTAGTCGTTTCCCCTCCCCAGTTCCCAGTGTCCCAGTTCGTTCCTACTCAAGGGTATATGTTCACTTTACAACAATGAGTACGAACATCCTGCTGATTACTCCCCCTCTTGTGCATAATTCCTATGTTGGGTGCCTCTCTCTCTTGTGACACAGTTAAACGCTTTTGAAATTCTGATGAAATCAGTGTATTTTTTTATCACATACTACCGTAATTGATCTGCTAATTACAATTCTATTATGTAGCCTAATAATACTTCAATTTTATTCAATTGTTAATAGTGGACAGATTTTTGTAATCATAATTAGAGCAATTGATCTATTTTTAGCCTTAGACTTGATTATATGTACAAATAGATACATTGTTTAGTTCTCCCACTGGCAGGAACAACACGCCAATCAATGCCATGTCACATGTCACAACCGGTACAGATCAAAAAGTCTTGGTAATCTCCCATCAAATATCCTAGACAGCCCAACCCCTTTGGTACTTGTATGAACGAACAACGTTAATAAGTGAAAGTTAATATTTTGACTTAAACTCGTCATCATAATGTCTCACTGAGAAATTATGCTGACTTGCACTAGTCGTCATCATGTTTCATTGAAACATTATGCTTTATTTATTAAGGTAGTGTGACATGTCAGCAAAATGACCTGACTTCACTTGGCTGTTATGGAATGATTTTTTCTCAGGGCCCGAAAATCCTTTGGAATTATTTCAATACCTTTAACGGTTCTCCAAATATACCTCTTCAAATTTGGAATGTTTCTGAAGCAACATGTTGGTTATGCAAAAGGAACGATGTGGAATGTTGCACAGTGATGATATTTCTTTTGTTGACTCTTTATTAATTATCTCTTAATTGCTCTTCAGATACTTTGAGGTTTAGTAATTGATATTGATGATTTTTAAGAGCACAATATGAACTTTCAAAATTAGATTCTTAGGTTACACAATGTTAGAACTGTGCAACTTTCGTAAAATGAAGTTGGAAAAACAAAGGAAAACATTAGTCATATATGACATGTCTCTCTCATGACATCACAAGATTTGCACCTTGAGCTATGCGCAAATCAGAAATTGTCCAGTAAAACGGTCAATTTTGGACAGATTTTGATGGGAATTTGTGTTATTTTTGGCTTCAATGCTTTTTACATCAAATAACCAATTTTGTCATTTTCATGTCATATGACCTTTACACACATTATTTTCACTAACATTAGTAGTCATGTTGTCTCATTGAGACTTTATCTTGACTATAATGAGTCGTCAATAATGTTTCATTGAAACGTTATTTATGTTGACCTAACACTGTCATCCTGATGTCCCTTGGAGACATATGCTGAGTAATATTAGTTGTCATGACGCCTTAAGTGATACTTACGACAAATACCTTAATGTCTATTATTCTTAGTTTTAAATAAATTCTGGATATTTCAAAGAAAATATGACGGGTTTTTTTTTTTTTTTTTTTGTTAAATTCTTGTTACACAAATATGTTTCACTACAAAAGTTTTCCACATTTTACCTATTTCAGGCTTGAAACTATAAAGGTACTTTGTTGTGCACACAAGTATTACTCTACAACTACTGTAAAACCATATGCTACTGAGAAATTCTCTGTCTTTGGGGAAAGAGATGCGTTCGTGAAGTCAAATCTTAGTTCCAGCAATCAAAGTCAGACAATAAATAAAGGGTGTAAGTTTAATTAATAACCTATACTTACTTATAATTTATTGCTGTTCGATTTATAGTGCAGAAGTCCGAACGAAAAGGAAAAAAATACACCTGTCTTAAGTATTCTGGGGGACCAGTGGAGTAGCTGCGGGGGTGGTTTGGGGGGTTAGAACCCCCAATGTCCCAACCTGGCAATATAAAAAACACCCAAAATAGCGGGTTTTTTTTTTCTCCGTCCTTAGACTTTTCTCTCATATCGTGCCTCAACCCCCCCCCTCCCCTGACACAATCCTGGCTACGCTACTGGGGGACTAATAGTTTACTGGTTGGTTAATTCTTACATAGCCAGGAAAGATAACAAGCCATGTGGTAACAAAAGACGCCTCCATTTACACAACGACATAAATGAATACCTAAAAATCTAAAGAACATTTTAATTACTTGCAGTTTTTGTTTAAATAAACATACAACAGGAACATTTAACCAAAAAGGTATCTTTGTATCGTTCAGACAAACATCAACAGCAACATATTTCTTTTCCGGATTCTTATAGTTATTTATACTTGAAAACTACAATACAGGAAGTGCTACTTCATTCCTAGTCATGAGGGAATTTAGGAGATTTTCCTCCCGACTCCATGAGTTCCGATTACCACGACCGCGGCCTTTCTTCTTCTTTTTGCATCCTTTGCTTTTACTCCCTTTGCGTTTACTGCTCTTTCCCCCACTCTTACTGTTGCTGTGTTTGCGGCTCTTGCTCCGACTTTTACTGTGACTACTGCTGCTGCTGTCACTCCTCCCAATCCAAGGTGGCAAATAAGGTTTCCCAGGTGGTTGAGGATTCCATGGTGGTCGGATTGGTCTTAATCCACCACAACTCTTCCTCCCTTCACAACCTCCACCGCTTCCTCCACCGCCTCCTCCCCCACCTCCTCCACCCCCACCACCTCCGTTGTTACCACCACCGCCGCCTCCCCCTCCTCCCCCACCTCCTCCCCCACCTCCACCACCCCCACCTCCTCCGTTATTACCTCCACCGCCTCCCCCTCCTCCTCCCCCACCTCCACCACCCCCACCACCACCACCTCCTCCCCTCCTCCTCCGTTATTACCACCACCGCCTCCCCTCCTCCTCCCCTCCTCCTCCTCCTCCTCCCCCACCTCCTCCCCCACCTCCACCACCCCCACCTCCTCCGTTATTACCTCCACCGCCTCCCCCTCCCCACCTCCACCACCTCCACCACCACCTCCTCCCCCTCCTCCCCCACCTCCTCCGCCCCCGCCTCCTCCGTTATTACCTCCACCGCCTCCCCCTCCCCTCCCCCACCTCCACCACCCCCACCACCTCCACCACCACCTCCTCCCCTCCTCCCCCACCTCCTCCGCCCCCGCCTCCTCCGTTATTACCTCCACCGCCTCCCCTCCTCCACCCCCACCACCTCCGTTGTTACCACCACCACCTCCCCCGCCACCACCTCCTCCACCACCACCTCCTCCATTGTTTCCACCACCGCCTCCTCCTCCACCGCCACCTCCGCCACCTCCACCTCCTCCATTGTTGCCACCACCACCGCCTCCTCCTCCCCCGCCTGCTCCACCACCTCCACCGCCACCTCCACCACCTCCGTTGTTGTCCCCACAATTTGGTTTATTTCCACCGCCTCCTCCTCCACCACCTCCACCCCCACCACTCCCTCCTCCACCACCTCCTCCTCCTCCACCGCCCCAGCCACCACCTCCTCCCCCGCCTCCACCACCCCCGTTATTGCCTCCTCCGCCGCCGCCGCCGCCACCTCCTCCGTATCCTCCGCCCCAGCCTCCACCGCTCTGCCACTTGTGGATGTTCCAATATTTTTCATTTTCTATCAAACCGTCTTCATCTTCTGCTTTCACTGAAATACCCTGTTTGAGGAAGATTGCAATTATTAGTTAGTACAAAGCTTGTTACATGCGATTATTTCTGTGTCATACAGCTGTTCATATTACCTTTCATCAGCAAAAGACAAAATAGAAACAAATATTTTCTAAAAAATTAAATATAGAAGTTTTATTATCAAGTGACTGTTTGGACTTTTTGAAAAGCGTACATTACTGCTCATATTTCTCACACTTTGCTTCAAGCTTGAAAACAAATTTTTGAAACGCAGAAGGTGGCAGCCAAAGGTATATGGAAAGGGTCTCATACGCGTTTCAACACGCCAGCAAAAATGAGAAGTTCGTGGAACTGAAGGTGCATATTCAATCATGGGATTGGTATTTTTCTGTAAAGGCCCATTTTGATAGACATGATCTAGTCACTGGCCAACGACTTCGCAGATGATAAGGACGTAAGACCTTCCTCCATCGGATGCTGCTCATGAATTTCTTGAAGGTCGTGGGTTCATTGGAACAAAACAAGAACATATGGAGGATGTAGCTATGACCTGGAACCTTTCCGCTAAACCAGAAAGCCTGAAGGCTCAAAGATTCTTTGCCTAAAAGAAACAAAGGGTATTAGAGACAATAGTGGTTGTCTGCAGACTAAATCATCCACTACCAAGTGTGGAAATTTCCATGCTTCGTGTTTTTAGATATCGTGTTACGAAGGTTTCAGTCTTTGACCTACAGTGACCTCAAAAGACCTCTGACCAAAACAATAGGGTACATCCTCTCAAAATAAATAATTATAGACAAGATAATGTCGGTTATTGCTCTCTCTCGTGTCACCGTGTTAAGAAGGTTTGGGATTTTGGCTTTTGGTGACCTCAAATTACATTTGACCTTCACCAAAATCGAAAGGGCTCGTTCTCTTAACATTACAAACTTCTACACCAATATGAAAAGTTGAAAATTTATGAAAATTTCCTGTCTTGAGATGTTGTGTTTACAGCAGCGTCCGAAACACAAAAGACATCACCACGTCATATATACATTGCCTGTCTCCAACAAGGCTAAAAATGAAAGGCAGTAGGGTCAGGTGCCAAAAAACCTCTTATGCACACAGCTTCAGCATTATTTCCTAAAGCACAGAGTTCCTGCTCCTGGTTTAGGCCTGTCGCGAAGCCGTGTATTACGCATCATTCATTACAAAATCGGTACTAGGAGACAACCGTTCATAGGCGGCGGAAGCGGGGCGGGACAGGGGTCCTGGCCCCCTCAATAATTTTTTATGAGATTTGGGAGGGGCATGCCCCCCCCCCCATAACTGAATGCTGCGAAATTAATTTTTCAAAAGTAATTAAACAAATTGAAGTTGCTTTTATTACATTTCGGCTATTCTTTGGCTAAAATATTACTTTTCAGAGTGCAAAAGTTGCAAAGCTTCCGGGGGCTTCGCCCTCTGGACCCCCACATTAACGATATCCTGAAGGAGAGTTTATTTTCCCCCTTCAAACAGTTGCAGAGTATTTTGCAATTCTGTTCCTCTCTGAATTTCAGAATAAATTCAGGCAGACTGTGACAAGCTTCATATCTTCGGAATCTCTTTACTTTTTACTCGTCGGGTTCTGGATTGTTAATTTTCTAACAGATTTGGAGTGGCTAAAATTGGCTAGGGATTTTTTCAATTCCTGGGGATGCACAAAATCGTTCCAAAATCATACTTGGTGGGGTGGGTAGGACATTTGGGTGTATTAGCTCAAAAAGCTACGACCGTTACTTCACAGATTATTACAACACAATGTCCGAAATTGTCGAATATCCAAATACTTTCAAGCCTTTGCCCGAGAAGGAAAAGTATCATAGTAAGGGTGACATAGTTACAAAAGGTTAAGAGATAAAAATGGCCGCAACTTTGGGAAGCCTGTGGGTTAAAAGAAACATTTATTCTTGAGACTGTTTTTAAATCTTGTGTAACACAGTACCCGAAATTGCCGATTATATTAATAACTTCAAATCTTTGTCGAAAAAACAGAAGACGCTATATTTAAAGTACAATTTTCATGGAAAATAAAAAAAAATCTTCGAAACATGTGGGTAGATTGTGAAAAAAAATTTTCATCATCCTAACTTCACACTGTAGTCTTGAAAAATTTGCCCGAAATGGTCAAATACTCGGGCAAAGGTTAAAAAAAAATGTTGGGAGGTTTCCAATTGCCAAATTATTCAACAGATAGACAGGAGGGTATTCAGGTACCCAAAAGTTTTCCATCTTTCCTGCTCTGGAGCTAAATACGGGCAGTTGTTATGAGAATCGGGTATTTTTTCGATACTTTAACGATGCAGGGTGAGAATGTCTTCTTGAGTCTGCTTGAAAATTCATTTCAACACACCTTGTAACGTAACAATTCTGTCAATAAGTGTTACTAACAGAAGACATACATCTACTTCATTTCATCTAATGGTAGTGGTACATTTTATCTGATTCTTTTGATCAAAATAGCGACTGCTAAGATTCCCCTACAAGCCTGGGGAATGTCATTTTCGACTGTCTCAGGGCTCGATTTTCCAAAATTTACTTTTCACCTCGCGCCAGCCAGTGGTGAAGCTCCGCGTAGATAGTCTTCCTAGCCGTATTTTAGTTTCAAGTGAACTTTTTTGTGCAAACAGAACCTCGAATTAAGACCCCCTATAAGCATAGGAAATGACCTTTTTGACTGGCTGAAGCGGTCAGAGTTTTCAAAATTTCCTGTGCGTTTCGCCAAAATTTATGGTGGTGCTCCACTTATACCGCTTTATCGCTTCATAGCAGAATTTAAGTTTCAAGTGATCGTTTTTTTTACGGGTCAATTTATGCCCGTAGCCCGAACCTCAAAAAATTGCAACAAAAGGTTTTCCACTCTTTTTTAGTTCTTTGGGGTGTAATTTATAAGAGGAAAAAAATCTATCAAAATTTGACGTCGGAAAAGGTGTTAAACAGGTCAAATCCAAAATGGCGGCCATAGACCATGTGAAGAAGGGGGAATGCGTCGTCACCCGAAAGCAAAATTTATGAGACCAAATGCATTTGGTCAATTGTGGGTCTCTGATTCTGAAAATTGAGAGTATACTGGCCATATCCGGGCTTTTCTGCCCCATTTTGACGTTTAAAGTTCGAAGGACGCCCTCTACTTGTCAACAATCTTGTTTTCTCCATATATTTACGCCACATCAGGCATTGACTGATGTGAGATCTGGCCCTTTTATGCTGTAAAGGGATATCTACTGAAAATTAATGGGAAATATTAATATTCATATTAATATGCAAATAAGATAGGGTCAAAAGACAAATTATAGTGTTAGAAGAGGAATAAGCCGAGGATTTGAGTCAGGGGAAATTACATCAAACTAAACCTGCCTAACTAACACCAGATCCTCGATGGAGAATATTGACATTGGTGACTTTCATTTTTGTCTTCATGTGCGGTAGGCTACAAATGTGTTTTTCTTTAGTAAACCCCATTCGGTTGTCCTGAATGAAAAGGATATTATGTTCCTGAAAATCCCAGGTCTCTCTATAAATCAGGAACTTTTTGAGAAGTACTATTTTTAACTGCGGCCTATATTTTTAAGTACCAGATACACGATTTGACCTTTAACCCTATCTAATTTGCACATTAATATGAATATTAATATTTCCCAGTGCTTATCAGAAGACAGGCCGCCGTCTCCCTTTAGGGAGTGTCATGGTCCGAAATTCCGACTGACTGGATGTTTTAACAACTAAATTGAGGAACCACCAGGCCAGTTTCGGACAGCATGAATACATGGTAGGATAAGTCCTATAGAGTGCTTTCATGTTACGTCACAACTGGAAAACCACACCCACTGCCGGGCAAAAATCAATACTGTCTTAGTAGTGCAACACTCTCAAAGTGGGCTTCTCAGCTGCTTTTCAGCTAGCTACACTAAATACGTATGCCCTTCAAAAGGGGCGGGGCATGTGACGTAGGTGAAATCACTCTATAGGACGAGGCTGAAGACTATCTAAGAGGGGCGCCATTATCATATAAATGCCTTTAAATGTGGCGAGTGGGTGAGCGGAAGTCCTATCATTTTGATAGGTTTCTGTTGGCTTTGTCTAGACTTTGGTGTTCAGCAGCCCTTTAGTTTCAAAGTTCTTGAATTCGAATATCAATATAGTGAGGTCTAAATATGTAGCCGATTTGTAGGACGCCTCCATGTTAATTTGGTTGAGGCATGAATTTTATTAATTTTATTTACTAGACTAGTGCAGAGAGTTCCGAGATGTTAAAAAACGAAAGAATGTCGTCTCAATAGCGAAACCAGCGAATGTTTCTAGGACTAGTCAGTACTTTGTTTTTCAAGTTTGTACCTGAAACTGTCTCATATTTCCGGCGAGACTTGCCTCCCCCACGGCGCACCCCATTTTGTAGATAAAATTTACCGTTATAAACCAACTTCTTGTTAGGATGAGCATAAAGAGGTTGCCGAGGGATGCATTTAGTGGAAGTTATTTGGTATTTCGCAGAGGCGTTGCCTCGCATGTTTTATACGGGCTTCCCTGCACCTCGGCGGCTGGCCCATGCCAACTAACATATTGTGACAATCATCTCCCCTTGGGTTAAAATGAACCTAATCACGGTAATGAAGAATAAGTTTATTTGATTCAGTAGTGACAGCTTAGTAAATTTCAAGATGTGAGTTACGCCTTTCAGTTGTTGACATGATGTCACCTAGTGCTACTGTATCAGTCTTGCTGATCAAATATTGTTCAATATACTGCATCCGAAGGGCGTTTTTTACTAGTCAAGGTATGCAATGGCCAATGAGCCTATTTATCATTTGCTATGGCCTGAAAATAACAAATCAAAGTTGCTTTAACAACATTTTACATAAAGAGGCTATATCAGAGCATCTGGTTCTGGCTAATTGCATTCAATTTGTTGATGTCTTTAAACTGACAGCGTCTTTAAACTGACAGTTTATAGTAACCAACGCAGTAATCGATGCAGATGAGGAGGGATGCTTCCTCTTGAAACTCACTCGGTCAAATTGATCATCTGAGACCTAGTTGAAATTTGACACTGTTAAGTGTGGAGTTTAACCAGCACACTGTAGCTATAAAGATACTACACTTTATTTTTTTTTTAAATGGCGGACAGTTGCTATCTTGGATTTAGGAGTTAAATGATCGATACCAAAGTATAGGTTTATTCCAGTGAATTTTCCATAGTAGATGTAGTCAAAATGGAAACTTTATTCATCACTCCAACTCATCAAGTGCCAGTTACATAACATTTTATTATTTTCAAAATGGCCGACAACCGCGATCTTGGATTTAGGTGTTGGAATGATACCAAAGCTACATCAGGCTTACTCCAATGAATTTGTCATGTAAGAAATAGTCAGAATCGGAACTTTTTTCATCACTCTAACTCATCTGGTGCCAGTTATATAACATTTTATCATTTTCAAAATGGCGATCAGTTGCATTTATCTTGGATTAAGGGGTTTGAATGATACTAAAGCTACATCAGGCTTACTCCAGTGAATTTTTCATGTAAGAAATAGTCAGAATCGGCACTTTTTTGATCATTCTAACTCATCTGGTGCCTGCAGTTATATAACATTTTATCATTTTCAAAATGGCGGGCAGCCGCCATCTTGGATTTAGGTGTTGAAATGATGCCAAAGGTACATCAGGTTTACTCCAGTGCATTTATCAGTTTCGGCATCACTCCAGTTCACCTGGCGAAAGTCATTTATCATTTTCTCATTTTCAAAATGGCGGCCGACGGCCATTTTGAATTTTCTATTAAAACCACCTTTTCCATGCTCCGAATTTGATAGATTTTTTCCCTCTTATTCGCTACATCCAATTGCATAGAAAACCATTGAAAGACCTTTTGTTGCAATTTTGGGGGTCAGACTCTTAATGGACCCGTCAAAAAGGCAACTCAAAAGAGCGACTGCTTCGATCCCCATAAAAGCCCGGGAAATGCCATTTTCAACTGTCTCAGGGTCGGATATTTAAAAATGTTTTGTACGCTTCGCGCCCACCAATGGTGGCGCTCCGCTTAGTCTTCAGGCTGAATTTTAGTTTGGAACAAACGTACGTTCATTTTCACTTACAACTTAAAAAAGCGACTGCTTGGATTCCCTTGACAAGCCTGGGAAATATACTCTGAGAGGTAAGAATTTTCAAACTTTTTAGGCGCTACACAAATAAACTTGGCAAATGCCGTTTCCAGCAATCTGGAAGCTTTTAAAATAAAAAATTTTCTTTGTACGCTCCGCGCAAACTGATGGTGGCGCTTCGCTTAGGTAGTAAACTCCACCCACCCCCTACAAAAGTATCGCGCCCCCATGGATCCCTACCAGGCCCCCCCCCCCTGAACTACACCAAGGGCCCAAGAGACCCCTGGACCCCCACGCGGACGGGATTTTGTGCTTCGGGCAAATACGGACGCCTTCTGTCTTCACCATTTTGTCCGATGCCAAAAACTTGCCACCCCCCCCCCCCAAAAAAAAAAAAATCATCTGCCGCCTCTCCGTTTGCAGTTAGACTATAACCAGGAAAAAAAATTCTGCAAAACATTTTAATATTGTCCTCACAACTGCTCACTGCTACTTTTTTTTGGCTAAGTTACGGGACTAGAACAAAAAATCGGTTCTAAAGGTTTTCCAGCGACGTTAGAAGGAATTTACTTTGACCATATTATGACTTATTCTGGGAGGGGTCTAAGGGGGGAGGGATATGGGGGTGTGCCCCTTTGAGCAATTTTTGAACAAGTGAAGGTTACCACATGCAATCTAATACAAAGGTTTGCCAGTTTCATTATTATCATCTGTCATTTATCAGCATTCTGTTTGACTTCAGAGCAATTTAAAAAAAATCGTCATTGGAAAGGTTATTTTATTTAGCAGTCGCTCCTTCTACCCTTGCTAATTTCAAAGATTCAATTTTGGTGCGACATAGGTACACAGAAGCAATTAGGGTCTCCAGCAATTTTTGAAATACCGAATTTTGGTACTTAAACATATTTTCGACTGACCACGATCTTGGAGAGGTTTGGAGGGCGATTTAAGCAGACTAGTAGAGATAAAAATAAATGAACTTGCAGAGCACTAAAATATGAAAGTATTTAATAGCGCTATACAATCCTAACGAATGTCAAACTTGAAAAAAATGAGTCTCTTAACGCAGCTAAAACTGTGTGAGAAAAGGAGGAGAATGGAACTGGGCCGACAGTTCTAGAGCTTTGGCCCAGCTGACGAAAAGGCAGTTTAGCAAAGTGTTTCTTGATTGGGTGTTGACATTGTATTGTATTGGTTGCATTCTTTGTTCGGGTGACAGATTAGGGTTATTGTTAGCCAGTGAGAAAGTTTCTTAAACAGTGCGCATCGCCCCTTCAACTTGTATTGAAATTTAGGGGGCTTATATGACTTCGCTACACCGACCTACTACCGTATGTAAGGTTCCGTGCTGAACAGAAAATTTTGAAATTTGGGATTCCTCAGACGGACGGGAATGGCACTTCCCAGGTCTTAAAGTAGAATCTAAAGCTTTAATAACAAAATGTGAGCAAATTCAAAAAATTACCACATTCTAAAATCAAAAGAGTGAAGTAAGTCACTCTTTGATAGAGTGAATTCACTAGAGAAAGAGGGAAAATTCACTCTTCCACGAGTGCCTGCAATGATCACTCTTTTTTTAAGAGTGACCACTGTGGGCACCTCATCAAGAGTGAAACTTCGTTTGTTTTAAGGGAATTTCACTCTTTTTGGAGTGAATTTCAATCTTCTCGGAGTGAATTGTTTTTCTAATGGAGTGAATTCACATTTTTCATTCTATGAAAGGGTAACAAAGTTCACTCTTTTGATTTTAGAGTGCAGTTAAAATGTACCACTTACAAGTGATCTGGCAAGATTTGGGGTCACTGTATAAACCTTTACATCCCTCTGTCCTATCGTGCTATTTGACATTTTAATTAATACATTGCAGAAGTCTTTTTGATCTTTCGCCCAAATATTCTACCGTTCCGGGAAAACTCCCTGGTTTCATGAAGTAGATCAATGTTCAATAATATCAATCTTTAATCATGCTTACGTTAATTTAAAGCCGTTTGTCACGGACTTCATACATTGACTTAAACACTCAATTGGGTTATGAAGGTAAAAGAGCGCTTGGAAAGCAGTAATTGTCAATGAAATGTAATACTTTCTAAATGCACAGCGCTTATGAGAAATTTGTGACGTCATGATCACGGTACATTGATTGAACATGGCATTGGACTGCTTTGATGTTGAAAATCCTGTGGGGAATGTTATATGACATTTTGGCAATACGCCCTTCGTATACTAGATGCACATATAACAGGGCAATCACTTATGACGACAAGCAGTAGGGATCCGACATGTTATGCAATGTGCAAAGTTAACATAGTATTCTGTGGCTATAATAAAACATGGAGGTATTTTTTGCAACAGTTGTCAAACTCTTAAACCAGGTAACTTGACTTAGTAATACACTACTATGGGTTTCAAGGGCAAAAATCGATTTTGTAGGTTCACATGAGTTTGCTGCAATGTTAAGGTAATATCGTATGATTTTTCCCTTGCAGGTCTTTCTGATATTCTTGAAAGTCTGTCAAATGTATTTTTCTTTTAGACGAATCCGATAAGCGCTTGTTTTTAGTGACTGTAGGCCGCCATTAGTGGGGTCCATCAGCCTAAAACCATCTTTATTTATTGTTTACATGAATTCAAAACCCTCATATTTATTAAACGTGGAAAATTTAAGATACAAATTAGTGTACAACCATCCATGATAGAGGTAAGCAAGGAAATCGAAAGCTTTAAAGATGATCGACCCCACTTATGGCCGACTGAAAGCAGACATCACTTGCTGTCCGGATTCATGTATAGTTGTGAAGCGAAAAGCCATTTAAGTTGTTTGTCGGGAAAAGACCCGAAAATGGAACCATGCGGGAAAGCTAGGTGGGGAGATCTGTCTAAATGAAAGGAAATTCCCGTTCTCCCTTCCCTTCAGAAGATAACCGTTGCCTCAGTGCAGTTCAGTATATTTAAAAAAGCTTCATCCAACCCTTGAACCTTTGCTGTACCCTCAACCCTTCTATAGGGTTTCTTAGCCTAGCTACATGTCTGGTGTGGGTGATTCAATGAATCTCTAAAGAGGATAGAGTCAAGGCAAGAAATTTTGGCGATAATTTTTATCAATATTGTCGTCAATTGCTTCTTCAAATAGCTATTTTCAATGCTTAGTTTCGTGTAAATACTCATTAATCAATTAGGAGTGATTAATTACAAAGTCTGTTTGCTTCTAATAAAATAAAAGCCGACGAATATTGATAAATTTGTTCTATATGCAAACAGGATGACTCCAACTGGTTACACATATTTGTAGGCTGATGACGTCAAGGTCAAGTTCTATAAAGTTTCTTTCATCGTATACGATCTTTTCATGTCCAAGAGGTTAGCTGGGTTCATGCTTGTGACAAATATTTCAACTTAGTAATGGATACACACTTTCGACATTCGCCTATACCCTTTCTTTTGCTTGTTGTTATACATTCAGAAGATAACGATTCGGAAGTGTGCCAATAGCGTTCAGTTCCTGCAAATCTTAAAGCCCTCCACCTCAGGGAGCCTTAGAACTATTAAAATCATGTCTTTCCAAACTTTTCATTTAGATTTGTAGAGCTGAAGTGGAAGCCATCTTCCCATTTCTCCTCCATGCATGAATTCTTGTAAAGAGCTTATTAAATTTGTCCATCCCCTCCCTATAATATCAGCCAAAGTTATTCGTGTTTTGACTCAGGTAAAAAAAGAGTCTTTCTGATGGTAAACCTACTAGATCCAAATGAAAAAAAAAACTGCATAGGGAACTGCAAATGAAAGAAAACTGCATAGGGAACAAAATCTTCTGAAAGAAATCATGGTAACATCTTTACATTTTTGGAAATATAAATAAATAAATAAACAACTGAGAATCATTACTTCATATAATCAGGGAGTTAAATATTACATTATGGTACCGCTTGGAAAAACCACTTCTTAGGTATAATGCAAGAAATGGTCAAGAAGACTACTCTACTCTGCTTGTCCCTCAATATCCTTTTTTCATCAAAATGAAAGTTAACTTCATTAGATGTAATATTTTGGCTTTTGCGTAGGCGAAAATTATTTAACATTTTCATACACTTTTATTTCATTATATTTTAACAAGAGCGCGTCCTTTTCAAGTGAATTTCCTGTGAAACAATTTGTGAGAGCTACTATGGAATCTTGGCATATTATCTTATTGTTCATGTTTCCACGACAGGAACATGGCCATTTATATCGGCAACAATTATTTCTGAGCTCTTCGAAACATGTTCCATGGGACTGCAGGTGAGAATTTAAAGGCAGATATTCACCATTCAAGATAGTTCCGAGTTTCTCAACCAAATATTGCTAACTCCTCAAACAGCTGTTTAAGCCTGATTTTCATCTAGGCAAAGTCGATTTTTTCTTACTTCCCTCCAAGTTCATGAGTTAAATCATATATTTTTTTTCTTTCTTTCAAAGGCATTCTGTTTCATTTTATAAACAATAATTACATAACATTTCGCCATATCCTTGATATAATACAATGACATTTAACTTAATTTCTCTAAGTAATTTTCTAAGTGCCTTTTTTATAATGACAATTCTCCTTTAACTGCAAAAAATGCATTTTCAGTGCCCCAAAAGAATGTGTTTAACTGTACAGTGTGGTCGACAACCATCTGAAATTTGACATTTCGTTCTTAACTATAGGCCTATGACTGAATCGTGGCATATACCAAAGACAATAAAAAAAATCGTTCAAAATTTTATCATTATCATTATCGTTTTAAATTTTATCATGAACCTTTCTATTTTAAGAGCAGTTTTAAACTTGCAGGAAAAATCAGTTACTGTAGGTTTACGCCCATTTCGTTTTCAATCAAGTTAAAACCCCCAGGCGCATATTTAGGGGAGTCCACTCCCCACCCCATGTATCTATCGGTACTTTGAGTATGACCACGGAAAATCCCTTTTGTAACTTTCTAAGCCGATTGTAGTTTTGGCTAAGACATTAAGCTTGCTATATATTACCAACAATTTTATACAACTAAACTCTGACATGTTGATACCAATAAAGGATCTTAAGGGATGGGATTTTAAAGACTTGACATGCTTTGAGGGCAAGATGACCGTAATCAACCCCAAAACAAAGGAATGAAAAATAAAGAAAAAACATTTACCATCAATGTGGATCCAAAATACCAAACCTTCTTGCTTCAGGTTCACTTTTTAGGGAAAATGCGTCAATGTACATTGTATAATTTAACGAATAATAAAAAAAGCACAGGACATGAATAAAATTTTCACCAAAATGCTTAGAATATACTTAAATATATTATACCAAACATAAAATTGGGTCTTGAACCATCCTTTCAATACTTTCGATATAGTCTTAACGCTTTCAAATAGATTTTTAGTTTTAGACTTACCTTTTCCATCAAATCGTTTTCATCTTCCGTTTCTCTGGCCTGGCGATTCAATGGAGCGCCGTGTATGCCAAAAATCAGCAGACAAAATGCGCTTAGAATGAGGATGGCCTTCATGGTTTGCTTCAAGATGGAGCAAAGCTCCACAACCGATAAATGACTTAGTAAACTCAACTTTTAGCAAAATTGAGGTTCTTTAGAAGAAGTGCTTCGCGGGACAAGTCACAACCTCTTCTGAAAAAGTAAGTTGGGTCTTTATTTAAATGCTGTGGCCCATTTAAAGAGGTTTTATGATATATCTTATGGCTGACATTTCGCGTGATATTTACATAGAGGGCAAAAATACATATTTATGAAGATAAGAATGTTTGACTACAAGGTTTTGTCAGATTTGGTCCGCCATGTTTGTTATTGTGACAATATGAGCGATGTGTGTTGTTCTAAAACTAAACCAAGGGTCAATGTAAACCGCAATACAATTTTAGTTGTACAATGTGAAGGGCTCAGGGGGGAAAGAGACCGAAGAAGGGCGTCACCTATTTGAAGGAACAGAGATAAGGGGTTGTAAGGCAAAGGTCATGTTGACAATATTTCCACCAAATCATATTTCTCTCAGACAACTTTCCCTTGGATAACTATACTTATCGACCAGCAGTAATTTTCAGCCTACCCTCCCCCAGAGACAGTTTCGAATTAATCGGGAAAATTTCGGAGGAGCGAATGCCGATTTGTGATAAGTGGCATTGCATTCAGAAAGGGATAACTGAATAAAGTCGCTAGTCTTGGCATCCGATAATGCACGAAGGGCGGAGAAGTTATACAAATAAATGAGACAATTTCATCAAGTTCAAAGATTTATTGAAATAGCCTAATAAAATTACATGCAAGTACATAAACATATTTATAAGTAAGACAATTGAAGGGTGATGTGCAAATACAAATGACCGAACCTTTTTCTTGATGTGGGCAGTTGTTTATCCTTTTAAAAAAATAACATATTTTCATATCTATGCTCTAAACAAGAAAATGCCAAGCAATTGTTTTACTGTTTGTTTACATTATACAACGAAGTTCGCTTAATATTGTCCACATTTACTGGAACCTTTTAAAAGCTATAGATCACAAAAAGGTTGACTTTAAAAAATATTGAGAAATGTATGAAAATTTTCGTTATATTTTACATTCTGGCTAGTATAAAAGGCTTATTTGATAATTTAAAACTACATCAGTTTTTAAGTAAAACATAAGGCACAATTTTTACTTTTATCCATCCTTCCTTTGTTTGATTTTAAGATAATGTAGGATAGCATGTCCGTCTACTGACACAGGTTGTGTAAATATCAGCCTCAAGCAGTCAGAATCGAGTGGGTTCACCTACGCGTGTTTAATTATCAATCCAATATCTAAGGCATAATGTCAAAAGCTAAATGTCATTACTGCTAATGTCACAAGATCTTTAGCGGCCGTGGATATTCAGAAGGTCAACCTTTACAAGAAAATAGGTCGTCGTGCAAAAGTAATCTTTTGCTCCCGAATTTGGGTTATAACGAACTGTTATTTTCCATATATTGCAATGATGAGAGTTATTGTGACTGTACTTGAACATGGCTACATTTTTCTAATTCATTGGTTTTACTCGCAATGATGCACGTGATTATCCAAAGGAGAGAGCACTTTTTGCATTTGTGAGATCATATGCATATGACGTGTCTCAATTTTAGACAACTCTTATGCTCTCATTAATTTAAACCAGACTGATGTGGTGATCTGATCGGTGGCTGGGATATACAGCGTTTCGCGTTGTCGTAGCATAGTCTTTGGTTTAGCCAGAAACGTTTGAAATAGGAACACTGAGGTCTCATGAAGCTTTCCTGAAAGGGCACATTTTCTAAAATTTACCCTTTACCATATGGTTTATGTACAATAAAGAATTTTCCATGGGGTTCCTGCTGCCAAGTCTCTTTCGTAAGGTAAATGCCACCCCTTTCTCCAATCCCTTTACCTACAGAACTTAGTACAATGGATGCATTTGATGTTGTTACAGTGGAACACGATTCTTTATTTAGCTTGATTGCCCACACGTATATTAGATGTCATTTTAATCTGTCTTACAGCCTAGTAAAGTATAGTATGCAGTGTACCTTTATTTATGGATTCTGGATTCACAGAAATTTTTTTATTGATTAATTTTCACAGTAACATTTCATTAACGATATCTATCGGTTCCATCTTTGCTTAGCGATTAAAGTATGGAGGTTAAGTGTGTCCACCTTAGCCATTCCTCAGGTCGACGAGTAAAGGAATACCAGCCTTTTTTTATAGAAAAAAAAGTATTTTGCGTAGACTTAACATTTTCACTAGGTCAAAGCAGTGATGATTTTGTATCTTAATATCTACCAAAAGGAAATCTATGTTCTAATTTCAATTACATTTGCTTTAACCAGAGGTTATTGCAAATTTAGAACTGGGATCTGACTCAAACTGATGACATGTTAGATAGTGGGTACTTGAGCTAATTCCCTCTGTTTGAGAGTGCCCAGCAATGTAGTTTCCCTTGACATTGGTCCCATCATACGACGATGTCCATGAGAGCCATGACAACCACGACAACCATGGCTGTTGCTCCCATGTCGACTGTGGCTATTACCATGACTGCCGCTGTGTCGTCCACGGCTGTGACCATGACTTCCATGACTATGTCCGCCACTGTGGCCAGACCTATGTCCACTACTTCGTCCATGACTATGGGCACTGTCATATTCCTTGCTGTGATCGATGTCCCTGCTGTTACCGTCCTGGCATCCTAGACATCCGTTTTGACCATCACAGCCATTATGTCCACCACCGTCTTTTCTGCCACCATTATTTCTTCCTCCGCCTCCGCCACCTCCCCCTCTTCTTCCATCACCTCTACCTCGTCCACCACCACCTCCACCTCCTCCTCCATCACCTCCTCCACCGCCACCTCCTCTTCCACCACCACCTTTTTTTACTTCGTGTTGGATTGTTTCTTTTTTCTCTTCTAATGCATAGTCTCCAGCGTTTGTCTAGATGGAAATTGCAATCAAGACGTTAAACTACTTTTCTGTAATTTACCATAAATTACATTCCTCAATATGAGTATCCTCTTTTGGCATGTCTACTGTTTTAGTATTTATGAAGCCTTCATTTAAAGGATTGTATGAAGCTATTAGCACATTTAAAACCAAACGTTTAACCTTCACTGACTTGAAAAAAGTTACTCGATCTACAGTATCATGTTTCTATTCAAACTATGAATTAACCATTTTCAACCAACCGGTTTCTTGAAACTGTTTTCGCTTTTTGTGGATCACCAGCAGATAGGGTTCAATTTTATTTTTAAACACCATTATAGTAGAGTCAAGAACTTGATATATCTGTCAGCAGACTTTAGTTGCGTACGCAGGATTTCTCTGAAGGGGGAATGCAAAATATTGAGTGATCACCGGCTTTGGGGAGGTTTTTAACGTTGTCCCCCTCCCCTTTGAAAATTTTTGGCCTTTTCAATGAGCATATAGATGCACAATGGTGCAAGATTTTTGACTTTGACAGGAACAGTGTCAGTGGCGTAGCTACGGGAGGACCTGGGGGCCTAGCCCCCCGCTGATTTTCTCAAGCCCCCCCCCCCTAGATTTTTTGCGTCCTGATAACGTAACTGAAAAAATAACAGAAATAAACTTTGAAGCATTTTCTTCAAAACAGTAAATAAATAAAACGTGTAACAACTAAAAAAAAAACATGCATGAATGTGTGTAAAACACATTTTATGGGCAAGTATGAAATCAAGTAATAACTTCAAAATGCCTACTTTCAATAAATTAGATACCGTACGTATGTGATCTGCACTGTCGTTTATTGCATTTCACTTCCAATATGAAAAGAAAGTGTCGACGACAAACTTTAATGTGATTTTGTTAGGTAAAGACCCTTTGTGCCTTTCGGATGGCTGATTGATAAACTGAAAATAAGGAAATCGTACACATTCTTGCAAGACCATTCCTATACTTTATCATACACAAAATATGATTTAAGAAGGTAATGGTAAGGTACGGCCTTCGGGTAATTCTTCAAGGCTTCCATCCTTAACAAGTAGGCCTATGTCGTGCCTTACTCCTGCCCATGACAAGTGCCACTGTAGGACGATTTTTTCGACAAGTCCTCTTTTTACTAATTGGCACTGACGTCCGGGGGATTTGTCAAATGTCCACAAGGTCCGGATTTCATGTGTTTCCCACAGGATCCATACTTCTGCTTTGCGGTTCAAATATTTTGAGAGATTTATTCGTAGTATTTTAATTTTGACTACGTAATGTACCGCTGAACAAATACTGCACCATTTTGCGTCTAGACACCACTGAAAACCGGAAAACATTGTTTCTCTGGTAGTATGTATGTCTCTTGTAAAATCTCTGTTTCGATATTTTTCATTCTCCCACAAAAAGGGAAAATCCTAAATCTTATGCCTATAATTAGTTCAAAGTTTTGCCAATCAAAGCACCATTTTGCATTTAGGAAATCTAACGCAAAGAAAGTTTCTCAGAGGAGTACACAACTACTTTTGGTTTCCTGTATAAAGTACCACCTTAGGTAAGCTGAAATCCATTCAGATATTACCGCATTTGCAATCTTCGTCCTCCTGAAGTTTACAATTTTTTATTCCAAAGTAAAGGAAGATACCGGTTCCCTTTAGTCTCATCCACCATGGCCACAGATCAGAGGTGCCCAGTTTTGGGGTCCCTAAAAAGGGTATGTATTACCATTTTTCATGGACTGATTTTTCATTCTCATTATTTGAGAAGTCCCAGACATAAGATTCGTATTTCAAGGCTGGGTACATCCAACTTAAAGCCCAAAATTTTCTTGTACGCTCCGCGCCAACTGATGGTGGCGCTCCGCTTAAGTAGTCTTGCCGTGCCTGACCCTTTGAGGTACCAGTCCCCCCCCCCCCCATTTGTTTCCCTGGTCCCCAAAAAATCCCATCCTGGCTACGCCACTGAACAGTGTTAAAAGTTGGATTGTGGTGGTTCATGAAGGTAAAGCTGAAATTTTTGTATCTTTACATGCAATCTAATGTCATTACGGTACCTTTCGAAGTAAAATCTGTTTTCAAATTTGCATACCTTTCTGAGCCAACATGACAAACATCAATCGGCGTAGGCGAACGGGAGCATTTTATTTTGCCGGATTTTCTTGGCCACAAAACGTCGTTTTGCTTTACAGACAATCTTAGCGGAGTGTCACCATTAGTTGTTGCGGAGCGTAGAAAAAATTTCGAAAAATCAGACCCCTCAGATGGCTGGAAATAGCATTTTCCAGACTTGTGCGAAGAATCTAAGGAGTCGCTTACTTCTTTGGTCATTTGCAATAAAATGCTTACTTCAAAATAAGTTTCGAAAAACTGCAAAGTGATCAGAGAGTTAAGAAATACTTTGACCCAAAAAATGTCATTTTGCTTGAAAAAAACTGTCTAAGTGGAGCGCCACCATTCGTTGGCGAAGAGCGTAGAGAAGTTTCGAAAAAAACACATCTCCTAGATGACCGAAAATAGCATTTTCCAGACATATAAGGAGAATCTAACGAGTCGCTGTCTTCTTTTGTCGTTTGCAATAAACTGATCACTTCAAAATAAGTTCGCCCACTGCAAAGTGATCAGAAACTTATTTAAACATGCTTTGACCCGAAAAATGTAACTTTGCCGGAAAGACTGTCTAAGCGGAGGACCACCACTACCGTAGTTGGAGCGGAGAGTAAAGAAAATCGTGACTCCTCAGATGACCGAAAATTGTGTTTTCATGCTTGGAAAGAGAATCTTAACAATCTTTGTTAAGTGCTAAGTGATCAGAATATTACCACATAAAATGTTATACCACTATAATATATTGTGACGCTTGGTTAAATTCAAGATCCGCTGAATTGATGAAATTGTCTGTGAACGCTCGAACTCCCGACTATACATGATTTTCCCCCTAACATCTACTGCATGATAAACGGCAAACTATAGTTCATCGCGCATGAACCCTCCGCTTCCATGCCCCCGTCACTTACGTCTATGCCGGCCGGGGAAAGAGTCTGAGGGATGGGCCCCTCCCTTTGAAGAATTCTTATAAAGGTAAAATTTCCTCAGAGGCAATCGGTGCCACCAGGGTGTTACAGAGTCTACCTTTTTAACATAAAAATATGGAACTTGACAAAATTTGCCTGTTTTAAGAAATTAAAAAATGGCATCACTGAGGGGACTTGCAGAGACAATCCTACCCCCCTTGAAAATTTTTGAGAAATTGGGTGTCGTTACATGCGATCTGGTGCCACATATGTATCCTTCGAAGAAAAATCTGTGTTAGTAAAGCAGGACTACAAATTTTTAGGATCTAAAAAATGACATTCGTGAGGTGGGGCATGACCCAGTGACACCCCCTTTTCTTCGTACGCCACTGGTAGACTTTGACTGTACCATGTGAATACGGGGTATTGCACCCCCTTATCTTTTGATATCTCACTTTTTTGGTCAATACTAGTTATATCAGGGAGCTGTTCGTTGTCCAAATAACAGTTCCTTGTCCACACTCTACCCAGAACTAAAATGAAAACAAACGGTTGATTGGATCATACCTTTACGTCAGGGCACAGGCTCTGGAGCCGTCTGCTTATTGCAGTCAAGATTTCTCCCTCTCTTAACGTTTAAACACTCATTTTCCAGTTGGGTTTTCATTACAGACAACGCTACTGAATACTAAGTAGATTTTAGCGTTCTAGAAGTTCATTACTGGTACAATTGTTACATTTATGTCGTGAACTCGCACCTCCCAAATTAAAGGCAAAGTGTTTCGAATATTTTCAAATGTGATTCAAGCCATTAACCAAGAGGGTGGAGAAACCGGTGACTTTGCTTCTTTAGCAACACTTGTACATCCTTCCCAGGCTAGAGTAGTAAGTTAGCTAGGGTTTTACGGCCCAGTTTTCAACCAACTGGTTAACCCTTTACCGTTGTGCTCCGATCGGGGCATATTTGCGCGCCTCGGGATTGGGCGGAAAAGCGAACGTAGCCCGCCCCGCATCGGCTTCCGTATGCCATTGACCCCGTGACCTTAAACTATTGCCTCTCTCGCTCTTGTGGCCGAATTTTTGGGTAGCTACTCGCAGTTTCGAGCTCCGCGTGAAACAGTAAAGATGTGTGACAGCCGAGCTCTCCGCATGGGTCCAAAAGGACCCAAACAACGGTAAAGGGTTAAAGTCGAGCCTGCCTCGGCCTTTTCGAGTTGTAGATCACTCACTACTGGCTTGTTTTCTATAAGAGAATCAAACATTGCAATTGCCTTCATATATTTTGGTACATCCCCTCCCTCCGTTAGAAACCCCTTCAATACTTTGTCTAGCCGAGGACCTGGTGATGTGTCAGTTTTCCTCATATATGTTCATAAATGGATCTCTCAGTGTTAAATATTTAATTTTCATCATTTAAGGCATTACTGTCATAACTATGTATTAAGCTGATGCTTTCTCCTTCATAGGCAAAAGCAAGTGAAAATTAATACTAAACGGCCTATTAGCTACTTTCACTCACTGAAAGGGGGGATTCAAATTATTTGCTTACTACACACGTCATGTACCGTAACACACTAGGTTGGAACTATCAGGTACAGAGAATAAACATACGTTTGGTTTGATTTAAATGAAAATATTTTTTCTATGTTGTACTCTAAGCTACAAGGCTTTCGTGGTTCTTTCACTAATGTCCCATCAAAACTTTCACAGTCAGTCTCAGGTAAGCCACCTCTGTCTCTCACCCCCTCTTTTTAATCCATCCTGCCCAAAGTTTTTACCTCTTGTTCGTATAGCACTTCCGAAGGTCCTAAGTTCACTTTCAGAATTGAGAGTATTTTGTTATAGAAGGCTGCATCCAAGCTAATTCAAGTACAACCATTACACACGGTTCTATAAAACAGAAATAACATTTTGATCGATTAGATTGGATTGGATCGGATCGGATCGGATCGGTTCGGGTCGGGGCAAGGTTGGGTTGGGTTGGGTTGGATTCGATTCGATTAGATTAGACTGAGTTTTACGGCCCAGTTCCCAACCAATTGGTTCAAGTCGAGCCGGCCACAGTCTTTTTTTCACTGGCTTGTTTTCCCTACTCCATTGCTTATGCTGAGCACAAAACACAACGGCAGTAGGTTCCGTTTTTAGTCTTCGGTTAGACCCGGCCAGGACTCGAACTCCCCACCTCCCGACACTATTTTTACAATGACCAATTGCAAAGGCAAACTACCAGTTGAGTAAATTACGGAAAATCTGATAAGAATTAAGTTCTGTTGATCAGCTATACCAATCCTTTCGCGGTCACTGCTTAAATCGTTTTTCGCGTAGGATGTTAGACCCATCTCTTTGTTTGACTAAGTTATCTATATACTTGACGTTACCCAAATGGAGCACTTACGTATGTAACTTGACAAAAGCTTTGTTATAATTATTCTTCGTAAGAGTCATATTTATATCAACATGATAAATGATTTTGCAGTTCGGTCATAAACCATCTTAACGCAAATATTAAAGTTCACAAAAAATGCAGTATAGCCTAGAGCTTTATTTCTTGAACTTTCAGTCTTCATACTTAGGGCTCACTGTTTAGGCCCAAGACCTTAGTACAACGTCATAAAATCTATGTCGGTTTTGGATGACGTCACAGATTAACCCTGTCGTAACTTCGATTGCCAAACCGATTCGATGCACTTTCGATAATGTCACATCAGTGACAGAGTATCAAAACGTTTGCCGCATTATCGACAGTGCATCCAAACAGTTCACATTCGAATTAAAACAAGTGGTATCAAAAACTTGGCTAGTGTTTAATGCAGTTTCATGAGACGACAGGTCTCCTTTAGCTTGTAATTAAAGAACATAGTTCAGGATTCTTCTAAAGGGACTAGCCGTTCTCAGCCCCTTCAAACACTTTTTCTCTCCCCCCCCCCAAAAAAAATGCAACAATTTGATCAGGTTCCAAAAAATTTGATAAGCTCACATAGTACCATTTTTTAGTCAACCAAACCTACCCACCTTCCCCGCACAAAAGATGGTGTCTCTGCAACCATGCCAAGCGCACTTATTATCAACATTCCGGCTCAATAAATGACATTTACATTCGTAACAAGTGTTTTAAAAAGTAAAAATGATCAATTAAATAATTTCGATTTCCGACTTGACAGTTATAACTTATGGAGCCCATTTTCCCTTTCACGCTACTCCCACAATGCTGTAATGGAGTAAGAGAAATGTATAGTACTCATTTCCTTTCGGATCTTGAACATAGCCACGCGATAGAGATCTCACAGAAAAAGGCTGATCTCTCTGAGCTGTTTTGAGTAAATCCTCTTAAATAATGTGAGGAGTGTTCAAATGCATAGGAAGCGGGGGCTGGGGAGGTGACATCACCCAGTGAAAAATAAGGGGACGGAAACATGCTACCACCTCTCCCCCACTTCCAGATTCATTTTCATTTCTCCAGTTTTCAAAAGAGCAATATTTTTGGAGCTCTGGAAATTACAAAATCGGATATTTACCATATGTGACACTCCATGATCAAAAGACACCAGCAGCTATTTTGTTTTTTATAAGTGTTCCCATAAAACTCCAAATTTTCGCCAGTGTATGATCTTGATTTAGAATAATGTGGTCTAAAAGGACCACAAAGTTTGGGAAACTTTATAAAAGTCATCGAAGATTGTCAGTTCGGATGCCTTAGTTAACATTATGGAGCAACAACGATATTCAGTCGACGTTCAATCATTTTCAGATTTGATAACAATATAGGAAGTCCAGATTCTTCAGTAGTCCCCCAACTTTTTATATTTTCTTACAGAAAACCCAGAATCCAAACTTTCTGTAATACAAGTTTCACATCTACAAAGATTTGTTTAGAAAAAGGCAAATATTTTAGCGCATTCCGCTCGCCGCAAATTACAACCTTAATACAATGGTGTTCACACATGAGAAAAATACCGAAAAATTTGGTTTGTTGCTCCTTTCCCCTGAAAAAGTCTGATTACCCCCCCCCCCCGCTCAGGTAGCGATTCTAAAAAAAAAAAATCTGTAAGCTTCGCGCCAACTGAAGGTGACTCTCCGTTTCGATCGCCGCCAAAAGTAAATGAAACAAACCCCTTCCCCCGTTTCAATGTTGCTTTACTCAGGACTGGTCAGTTTTTCCCAACCAACATTGAAGTAGGGGAAAAGGGAAGGGCGGCACCATGGGAGATGGCTAAAAGGCAATGTAATATCTGCTACGCGTGAGAATTTGTTTCATTTGTTTTGGGGCGGCGATTGTAGATAGTCTTTCGAGCAGGACTCCATATTTCAGGCAGGGAATAATTGGCTTTTCTTACTCAAATGCTCTCATATACACCTATCATCAAAAACCTTCCAACCCTGTCAGTGAGTATTGGCCTGTACTGGAGTTGCTGCCTGGTGTAGCATGGCTGGCTGAAAACGAATATTTCCACCTTTTTCAGTTTCATTTGAGAAAAAAAACGAGTTGTGACATTTATTTTTTTATTTAAAAGAATCCTTCTTCTTCGTAGAAAAGGCGAATAATTTCCTATAAAAAATGGGGAAAGGTGAGGTGCATAGTTCAAAAATTGCTCCCTCCCAACTTTCATATTAGTGAGCTTTAGATTTCACGACGCGGACCTCATCTACAACGAAGTGACGTCATAATTGCTTACGCCGTTTTTAACGCAACGCAAAATAACGCTACAACAAGTTGTGAAATGTCACGGGTAACGCCGGGTGACGTCACTGCGTTGCAGACGACGTCCGCGTCGTGCAATCTAAAGCTCCCTAATGCTTCCTACGTAACTGGGAGTATTTTCGTTTCGTTTCGTTTATTTGTTTTTCTACATCATCAAATGTATGGATACACAAAAGTAATGAATGCATTCATAACACTGAAGTAGATGGAAGTAAAACTAAAAAACCCTGAGGGGCTTGACGAGGGTTCTACTCCCCAATACAACAAAAGCATGTTACCTAGATTAGCTGTGTTGCAAACACAAATAAGCACAAAGAAAAAGTATAAGAAAAAAAGAGAGAACAAGAGGGCAATCCACGGAGTTGCATATCTCATCGCTAACATGTGCGCAAGTTGGTTACAGAACTTGAACTATGTATGAGCTAGAAGTTTTATCTGTGCTGAATTTTATGCTACAGTAGAATGTCATTGACAAAAATTACCTACTAAAACTCCATGCCACAATCTTGAAGTCCAAGGGAAGCGATTTTTTTCGTTCCAGGGGACGGAAGTTTTTTTTTCGTAAGATAGCGAGGGGAAAGAATATGGCACAGACAAATCAAGTTCTTGAACAGGCCCACCTTATTCAAAAAAACATCATTTGGATATTTAAATTCTGACACCGGATTATATAAGAACTGGAGAAATAGGCTACCCAACCTTTGTAACGCTTGCCCTTTTAATCCAGTAGGCCTATCTAAGATTTTGGAACAAATTTATTTTTTAAGATGCTGTTATCCCCTTGCAACACTATGAAAAAAATAGCAACGAGCTTGACTGTTACACTAAACTGATACGATTAGATATGGACGCAACGATAATAGAAGTAAGACCCTTTTGGGGACGCTTTAGACAAGTGCGTAATTGTTATTATTCAGGCTCTAGCTGGGCGTATTCCCCATTTTGACGCGACGGCAAACTTCATGTGTGTCGAGCTGATATGCACATCAAGTGCGTCTCAATTAAAAAACTGGGCGTGTGCGCGATGTTGAACGTGTAGCGTTAGAAGATTTCCGGGCGACGCACAAACCTTTTCTGCGTACTGGTCTGTGGCCAATCCTAGTCCGTGGCAAGGAAATTGTCACGTTTTTTTTTGGCGATGCTCCAGAACCGCCAAGTTTTAAAGGCACCAATATGTAAGATAGAGGCCCTATGCCTAACCTAATGTTAGTCACCCACAGTTTCATATCTTGGGTTATAACTCAAGCGTATGAATGGCGTAGATTTAGCCCCAGACCTAGCCTACAAACTGTTAACCAGCTTGAGATTTCAAGTCTAGCCCTAGGTTTGACTTCAACTTTCATACTACTAGGCCTAACAGTTACAGGAACCTTGGAGTGAAAACAACTGTCTGCATACACTATATGAGAACACTCTAGATATAAGGGCCATCAAAGTGAAGTGCGAGCAGGAACTTAAAAATCTCACTGCAGCAAACAAGCTAGTGAAAAAAAAATCTGAGACTGTTACTACGAAGTACTAACCTAGGAGTCTAGCTTATTTATATTAATTGATGAAAAATAGGCTAGTTACAAAACATTAAAGTCGGGATGACACGGCCAAAGTAAGTTCCTCGGTAAGTGTTCTTTGGGTACACCTTGACATAAAGTGAATGATTTCCCTACTAAATTATGTCCATAAATACCGAAAAACGGCGTTTTGAATTCCCAATTACAGGCCAGACTCAGACCATTTGAAATTCGAAAGCGAAAAAAACGTATGTGAATGCGTCTCAAAATGGTGACGTCATTGGAGGCACGGTTAGCAACACTGTACCAGAGAGCTCACAATCATCGAATCATGTGCATGGTAACGCGTGTTAGCGCAAACATAACTGCAAACACCGGTGCTCCGATAGCAGTGAGCGCACATTGTGAATTGTACATTGCGCGGTGACTGCTTAGCATTCGCAATAGCATCTTAATCAAACAGCTCATACAGTAAAGACCCGCTCGTAGTGGGGATGCGCTTAAGTGTGGTGTGCCTATACATATTCATAGCTGTTCTTTATAGCAACCGAACCGCGTCTTCCTTGCACAAAAACAGAACTATTTTTACCCGCGCGCATGCACACGCGAACACATTGGCCAATGATTTGCTCCGAATCCCCACCATGGTCCGCGCCTTTCGCTCTGTATGTTGGACTCTGTATTGTGATGTAATCGTTTTCATGAGGTTGCTAAGATAAGATAACTTACATTACATTAGTTCCACATCTAGATGCGCACCGTAGGGTGGGGTTTGCGTCATAAAAGTCAGGTGAGCTGTTGCGGCATTTTTCGAAATTGGATTTTGAACGCAGTTTTCCTTCGAATATCATTTATGCCGAATTGTACGGGTTTTTAATAGGGGGTGAGATGATATTTGTAAAATACTGTATCTAATCTTGCAATACACAAAAGTTTTCGTGGCCGTGTCATGTCCACTTTAACCTTTGACAATCTGTAACGTGAACTATGTCCTTGGTTGCCATGACAACCACACATATCGGTACAACTTACAGTATCATGTCTAGGCTATTACACTTAAACTTTCAGATTTGTGGGATGCGTTCGTTAAGAGTTAAAGTGGATACTAAAAAAAAAAGTATTTGACCCCTCTGCCACGTGAGCTTTGACCTTGGTTGCCATGGAAACTACATATTTTGGTAGAACTAGTCTACCCTATTATACTTGTGAAGTTTCATGTTAAATGAAGGTTTTCTTTTGAAGTTTTAGTACAAAATAGGAAAAAAAGTGTTTTTCTGCAAAATGTGACCTTTGACCTCTGACCTTTGACCTTTTCTTCCGAGGGTCTGAGAGACACAAGTTTCCACCCTGGGGTACCCACCTACCAATTTTGAAAAGAATCGGTCCAGCCCACTAGGAGGAGTTTGAGGGACAAAAACGTTGTTTTACGAACAAATTATCACTTGGAATTTTTTTGTTCCACTCTACAACTTGACCTTTGACCTATGTTGCTATGGCAACCACATATTTTGGTAGGTCTAGATGGAATCATCATATGTGTATAGTTTCGTGTCAGGAGAACGTTTCGTTTTGGAAATATAGCAGAAAATGTGATTTCACTAAATTTGACCTTTGACCTGTAACCTTTGACCTTCACTTCCGATTGTGTATTAAAAATGCAATTGTTCCGCCTGAGGTACCATCTTACCAAGTTTGAAGAAAATCGGCCCAGCCGTTTACAAGATATCAGGAAAACAAAATTGGACACACACGCACACACACACACACACACACTCACCCACCAACACACACACACACACACGGACAGGTTTTGACCCCTCTCTCAGCCATGGACCTTCATTCACCCCGGGGTACCTCACCATGGGTTAGACCTCGAGACTAGTAACCTGGGAAAATTTACCGTTACCATGGTAACCATTGCGATTTAAGCTGGCATTGCCATATATAGCCCCATAGGCAAAGTGACTACAATATCTCATCCCCCTCACGGAGCGATGAGATAATAATCTAGAATCATGCTTTCGTCACTTACATAGTGCTTGATCGGGTAAGTGATATGTTCCCACAATATATATCGGGGGAGGTCGAAACTCTTTTCTTAGATTTTGATTTGCTCAACATTATATCCCTGTAGAAAGCTGTCTTTGACGTAAGCTGACCATTACTTCGGAGAGCTGTCTTAACGGAGGGGCAGTTTCTGGTCCACAGGATTTATGATAAATATTTGATAAAGACCATGGCTTCAATTTGGTGCAATCTTTAAGTAAATATGAAGCGAAATTTTGACATATTTTTTACAGATTTAGAACACAGAGAAGGCCCTTTTAGAGAATTTTTGGAATATTTGAGGATCCTTAGCTGTATTTGAGCACATAATATCAGTATAAAAAGAACCGCTGCAAATTTTTGACATATTGAAGGGAACAAGAAACTGCTTTCGATCTTGAATTGAAGGGAACAAGGAAGCCAACCACATTTTTAGGCTGAATGTGTTAGTCCCCGTCACATTGAAACCTACTCGGAGAATCACGCACAACCTAACAACTGCAGCTAAAGGTTTTTAATTTCAAGACTAAATGTTGAATAATTAAACACGATCTTGCACAGGGTGATACGAATATGAAATGTGTGCATATCTTCAAAACATGTTTTCAAAGTGGAGTTAGACGTGTGTCTACAGCAATTTTCGGTATTGCTTACAGAGAGACCGATTACCTCAAAGAAAAGCATTTAGCCTAGCGTTTTACCAACCCATGCTCATGTCCTCATTGCTACCTGCATCGATTAATTTGTAGGTAGGTTTTCGAAAGTGGGAGACAAGATTTTGCAAAGAGGGTGCTTAGCTCACAAACATTTTCACTCCGTTTTGAGCTTTAATGTCATTTACTTTTGAACTAGTCTACAACTCCTACGCAGTTACACACAGTGCAATGACCTGCGTAGCTGTCGCTATTTGCGCAACCTTTTTTAACATTCGAAGAGCAAAGGAGCTAACTGACCAAAGTACGTCATTTACGGTGTAGAAAGCTTCTCTGAAGTGACAGTCCAAATTATTACGGCGATTAAGCGTCGCTGTACGACGGATCTTGCCGTCTACTCCTCATTTTTGCAGTTGAAGATGAGAGACCAAACTTTATTCTCACGGCATGTTAAGTAAATCTTATGTAAGGGAGTCGGTTGGGACATGTGCATGTGTTACACTGCTATTACAGAGCTGCCGTTATCGCGGAATTGAACAACTAGTAACAGAACCACAGTTGTGTAGATCTGTTAAGCAATCACAATATCATGTGACGTGTACAGATTATTAAAGTGACAAATACAACATTATTTTTAGGCCAGCTAGTAAATACATGAAATATGATTAATGAGTCAGAGTTGTATCAATTTTCTAGGCTTGTCAGAAAAGTTCGTTTGCTTGACGTAGTTTTTAAATGTTGAATCTATTTGCATGCATGCTGGCAAGGTGACATTCATGTAGTTAATCGATGCAAGCACAACGGACGTCTTGTTATCGGTATAAAATTGTTTAGTCATTTCTTTCAAAATTCAGCATTTGAATAATTGAAATATCTTCAATGCACCCACTCCCACACTAACCGTGATATCCGAGACGAGATGATAGCCCGAGTATGAAGGTCAAGTTTCCAAAACCTTTTTCTACCCTTTTAAGCTCTCTTGGGCAAAATTTATCCATAAACTTGAACTCCTTATTTTATTTTAATACACAGTGACATTCTATAAACTACAAGAGAAAAGCGTTCTGACTAAGGCTGAATTTAGTGAGTTTTTTAAATTGCACGGAAACTGACCTCAGGCTACAATAAAATGATGTAACAGATGCAGAAACCCCATTTTGTTGTAAATCACAGAAATGCAAAGCTAAATCGTTGTGCAATTTTAAGTTCCCCATAGGACCGCGCAGTGGCGTAGCTAGGATTTTTTCCAGGGGTGGGGGGGGGGGAGGTATGAAATTTCCCCCAAATTTTTCCCAGTCAATGTGTATGTATTTCATGTAAAAAATGCAAATTTACAAGCATAACAACATTACCATGTCATTATGTAATATTACCTGCATTTTTAATCTTAAAGTATAACATAGAGCAATTGGAAATAACAGCTCTAGTATATTAGTATATCATTTTGGTCAACAATATCTGGTTTATTTGTATGTATTAACGCAGTGGCGTACCCAGGATTTCTCTGAAGGGGGAGGGGGCATGCAGTATGGTCTAAGGGGAGGGGTGTCCGGAAATTTTTTGACGTTTTCAAGGAGCCTAGATGCAAAATGGTGCAAGATTTTCGACTTGACAGGAACAGTGTAAAAAGTTGAATCGTGGTGGTTCATGAGGATAAAACTGAAACTTTTGTGTCTTTACATGCATTCTTATGCCATTTATGCTACCTTACGAAGTAAAACTTGTCATTGAATTTGCACACTTTTAGGAGTCAAAATAAAAGGAGCATTGATCGGTATAAGATTTGTGGTATTTCTTGGCCACAAAACGTTATTGTCCTAAAGATTATCTAAGCGGAGCGCCACCATTGGTTGGTGCGGAGCGCAGAGAAAATTTCGAAAAATCAGACCCCTCAGATGGCCGGAAATAGCATTTTCCAGACTTATACGAAGAATCTACCCAGTCACGACCTTCTTTTGTCGTTTGCAAATAAAATCCTTCCTTCAAAATATGTTCGCAAACTGCAAAGAAAGTTAAGGGGTAATCTGACCCCAAAATGTAATTTTGCCTAAGCGAAACGCCACCATTAGTTTGCACGGAGGGTAAAAAATTTTCGAAAAATCAGACCCCTCATATGGTCAAAAATAGCGTATTTATGCTTGTAAAGAGAATCTAAACATGTAGTATTTATTTTGATCGATGCCACCAGTGGGAAACAGAGTCTACCTTTTAAATTAAATTTGGAGGGTGGGGGGGGGGGGGGGTTCTACGTCAGTGACTTGTCAGTTTTCACATCCTTGTACTGAATTCTCAAAGTGTACAACGCAGAGACTGTGTGCAAGGGGATAAGTTCTGGTTTACAGCCTTTCAGTGTTAGTTGTACTGTATCAGCTGTTGTTAAATTCCTCAGTGAATAACAGCTTCATGTGCACTGAAATGCACTGATCATAAAAACCGCGCGTATACAAGAGAACATTCAATCTGCTACGCGGCGAGGACATTTCTGTGGAACGCGAGTAGGGCCGGTTCATGCGACACTGACGAAATCTCAAATGTGGGTTAATTTGTTGCATGAAAATACGAATTATGTATGAGAAATGTCTCAGAATTTCTATTCTAACAAAAATTTCTCAAAATTTTTGTTAGAGTAAGAAAATTCATCATATTTCCCCAATTTCATCAAATTTCCCCAAATTATTTTCCAGGGGGGGGCAACTTCCCCCCCTGCCCCCAGTAGCTACGCCACTGGGACCGCGCAGTTAGAGAGAGGGAGAGAGCAGAAGGGGTGATATAACTTCTAGGGACCGAAAAATTTCAGGGGGCGCAATTCAAAATATGAAGAATTGAAGCAATGGTAAGTCTTAGTTTGATTCTCGAGAGGCATCGAATTGACCTCCCCTTGGTTCATTTGGCTGCGGCCTTGCTCATATGTTTCAAGGATACAGTCGCGTTCGCTCTCCATTACTTGATACACGCCAATGGGTACTCCAACGTTGGTTTTGAAGGTACTCACCTGAAGCTCTCGATTTTGATCATCATCGACAGACCTGATTCGGCGAGAACGTTCCAGACCGACTTCCTTGCGCCATGGAACGCCGAATACACAAAACGCAAGAGAAAGGGATAAAAGAACAATGATAGTTATCTTCATCGTGTTCCTTTGAAAATACAAATCGTTCTTGTATGAAGCTTACGTTATTTTTACAAACTACTACAGGTACTTATGGTATCAGTGTGACGCTTGTAGCAACTCTACAAATCTGTAGGTGAGATACGAATGTTTATTTATGACACCTTATTTTGTGTTAGTAATCAAGATGGGTGAAGTGCACAATTTAATTGCCTCCATAGCACCTTATGACAAATGAAATGTAAGTTAATAATGTATTTAGTTGAGGGCGCTGTACTATTTTCAGTGCGCTTTACGTGAGTAAACACCACACTTCCCAGACGGTTGATCACATTGAAACAAAAAGGGTCTACGTTCAGACTCTATATGCATGACCCCATGCTATTTATATAGCTCCAAAAGAGATAAGTATGGAAGACTGGTTTGTTTGTTTGTCAATATTATTTTCCATTGTAATTGGGAAATTTATTATTGTAAACAAATTTTAAATGCCACTCCAAAAGGTCGTCTCGACATTACGTAAAACCCACGCATACTGTGAGTTGTGGAAACACTCAAAGGCGACAGACAGCATTACGCAAATAATCACACTGAAGCAGCATGGCGTGAACGTTCACATAACAGCAAATAACATAGTTATTATGAGGAATTGATCTAGACCAAGAAATGTGCATCTGTAAAATGTTAAAACTTATTTGCTTCCAATAAGGCTCGGTAACTCCTATGCACACTGAGGAGGGCAACCCTCGTACATCCGGCTTTAGGAGGCACCCAGCGGTTCTAGCACCCGTCATGATGCCTTGTTTGCAAGAGTCAGTGGACACCTAACCCATGCTCTTCTGCACCCTAAGCAAATTTACGCTACATGTCTGCTTCTGCGCATATTCACATTAACACAAGCACGAACATCCTAACCCGCTGTTTGTAAGTTTTAATATCAGTCAGCAATTTTCCGTCGGGGTTTTACGTTTCTTCCGTGTATTGTCCAGGTTCAGGAAGGTCGTGCAAAATATCTTTTTTTTGGGGGGGGGGAGAGGGGCGTGGGAAGTTATGTTTGCCTAGAAGACTATCTGAGCCGGACGACACTATAGGTTGGCACGGGGCGTACGGAAAATTTTGAAAAATCGTCACCCCCAGACAGCCGAAAATGGTATATCCAGGCTTCTATAGGTACAACTGAAGCGTTCGTTATTTTGAGGTTTCGTATGCAATAAAATTTTCACTGCAATGAAAAAATGGAAAACTTGCAAGGTGACAAAAAGTAGGGCTATCAGATTAACTGCGCCGTTACCATGGTACATAGCATGAAATGGTATTGATTATTGGGAAATCAGCTTGTATGTGACGTTGTATTATAATCGACCACCAAGAACGGGCCTCTCCTTCAAGAGTGAGATTTGCTGGCAGACAACTGACGAGGAGCGCGACCATTGGTTAGCTCGAAGCGTACCGAAAGGGGGGATTTTCTGTTGAAAATACCTCTATATAGATTCCTAGAAACGGTACTTCTACTGCACGTCTTGAATTGCCATTTCGGATGTTTCGTGCTCCTGAAAATTTCATGGAAACATTCCGAGATCGGCATGTATTGATGACCCCCTAAAATTGAATGAATATGGGCTTGTATCCTTATAACTGAGGTAGAATGAAACGCAATAGAAATTTAAATGGGGGGAATAATTCATTCTCGGGTCTATGGCTATTAAGTTTTGCTATTTGTATTAGGTATATGTTTGATAACGAGAACATACTCTTCAAGTGACTCTAAAGAAGGGGTATGATACTCTATTTGAACTCTGCAAGAGTCCACGACGGACCTTATGAAAGCTTTGGCAGCACGTGAATTATTAAATGCATGCACGTGAGTTTTATCAGATTGGTGTTGAAATTAGGTCCAAAGGATGATTTTGGTGTAATATGTCAGGAATAGACAGCGGTCGGCATTGTCACTTGTTTTTAAGCAAGAAATCTACATTTGCATAAAAAATCGTTGGCATTATATAAGTGAACTTTTTTCACTAGAGGGAGACATTCATCGTAGGCGCTTAACTTGATTACGCTGAAATTCGTCGTGACTTTCGAGCTGAATGGGTAAGAATTGACAACCATGAGGACAGCTCTTCACAAGCAAATCGAACGCAGAAGTAACCATACTAGTAGGGGTTAAGATACTTTCATTGAGCTTTATTATTCAAAATCAACGAACTTCGCATAGTACCTCAAAATGCATTTTCTGACAAGCTTGAAAAACTTTGGGGGCTTGGGCACCCCGAGCTCCAATGGGCAGGACGCCTTTGTACGTGTTCATAACATCACACCTTAATAGCGGTTCCTCTCTGCCTAAACTCTTACCTTTAAAGGCCAGATATCCTCACCCAGACGGTCACAACAATTCTCTCAATCTATCAGCTATCGGCCCTCCCACAGATGTCTTAAACTCTTCATTGTGCAGAAAATATCAAAGTTATTTCTCTATGTTATCTTTGTGTTTGTTAGTTAGTTAGTTAGTTAGTTAGTTAGTTAGTTAGTTAGTTAGTTAGTTAGTTAGTTAGTTAGTTAGTTAGTTAGTTAGTTAGTTAGTTAGTTAGTTAGTTAGTTAGTTAGTTAGTTAGTTAGTTAGTTAGTTGGTTAGTTAGTTAGTTAGTTAGTTAGTTAGTTAGTTAGTTAGTTAGTTAGTTAGTTAGTTAGTTAGTTAGTTAGTTAGTTAGTTAGTTAGTTAGTTAGTTAGTTAGTTAGTTAGTTAGTTAGTTAGTTAGTTAGTTAGTTAGTTAGTTAGTTAGTTAGTTAGTTAGTTGGTTAGTTAGTTAGTTAGTTAGTTAGTTAGTTAGTTAGTTAGTTAGTTAGTTAGTTAGTTAGTTAGTTAGTTAGTTAGTTAGTTAGTTAGTTAGTTAGTTAGTTAGTTAGTTAGTTAGTTAGTTAGTTAGTTAGTTAGTTAGTTAGTTAGTTAGTTAGTTAGTTAGTTAGTTAGTTAGTTAGTTAGTTAGTTAGTTAGTTAGAGTTTTACTGCCCAGTTTCCAAACGTTTGGTTCAAATCGAGCAGGCCACGACCCTTTTTTCCAGTTGTGGCCCACTGGCTTGTTTTCTCTACTTCATTTCTTACGCTGCGCACTAAGCACAAAGACAGAAGGTTCGGTTTTTAAAGGTTCCGTAATCTTTGTGAACACGCCAGTTTCTAATGTATAATGTAATCACTACACTCTCTGTCCAATATTAGCGCCTCTGCATCTATTGAAATTGCACCAAAGCGCAGTGCCAATTGAAAATTTCGCTGCCCCTTCCACAGAGTGCTTGGGGTTAGGCGTATCTGTTTTTACGTTACATTTCTGGTTCAACAGCCGTTCTTATTTCTCTTTGTAGGCGTGGAAAATATGTAACAAATGCAATTTAAAACAAAACTCTTTCTAGGTCATTGGTAAACTTTTTGGCAGTTTATTACTTTTTTGTTTCTCAATATTATCTGAGCTAATTTGATATATTTATGCAAATTTGAGTCCAAATGTCAATACTTCCTGTAACCGAACCTTATAGTGGGGGTACCAGCTTAAGTCGGTTATAAACGAGGTTTAACAGCTCAATTTCACAGCAAATTAGATGCATGCCACGGAAAATTTTCCAAAAATGTCAATTCTCTGATTGTCGGATTTTAGAGTACGTTGTCTGCAACTTTGCAATAAAGGTTTTTCAGTTTGAATGTATTAGAATGGAATATTAAAATAATGCAAACACAGTTGTGTTTTATGGCTTGTTACATGATCAACAAACTCAACTTGAGGAAAGCCGCTCTTAAACACTTTCGACAGTCAACCTACGTAACATGCTAGGATGTGCACTCCGTTGCCGGGAGGTAAAGATCAAAAAGTTTAAAAGATAAGTACTGTTGTAACGGCTTTAAGGGGGGGGGGCGATACAACATGTTAAGGGCGTTGTGCCATTTTATCGTAAACATTTCATTTTAAGCTGTGGAATACCAGGACTTGTTAGAACAACTCCCTGAATATAACATCTACGCCTACCCACAATTTATAACGTCTCTTAGGGTAGAGTGCGAGTACTCCTAGTTTCAGTCTATAACCGGTATATATTAAATCAGACAGCCTTCCTGAACTGACAGCTACAATGTCACCGCATAACAAACAGCCACTGGCTGACTGGCAGCAAGCAATGTATTGAGAAATTGGATAATTCCCACGTTTTAAGGATTTGATTCAGGCCGAATTTAGGACAACATAGTTAACTCAACCGCCAAGGTACCTCCACCTATTTTCTTCTATATTTTTCATTTTTTCCAAAGTACATTTTAACGTCAACAATGAATGATACACTGTCATGGTTTCTGGGCTCCGAACATAAAATAATTACGGTAGCGGCGTAACCAAGGCAGGACAGGGACGGTAGACCCCAGCCTCAAATGCTCCCGAAAAAAATGAAATTTAAAGTTTAATTATTGGACAAAACGTGTTTAAGACAGAACCTTCACAAGCATACCTTGAAAGTATGGATTTTAGTTGTAAACAAGAGACGGTAGTGTCATTTCAGGCAATCTGAGAGGCATTTTTAGCCAAAATTTTCTCGATACGCTGCATTTCTGAGCATCTTTTCAATAAAATTAACGTTGGCATAAGAATAGAACATCCCCACCTCAGAACGGGAGACTCTTTATTAAACATGTGGTCAGTAGAACTGAAAAGTGCTAATTCACTGACAATGGCCATTTTTGAAAACACCTGGTAAAGGCGGTTTTGAAATGATGTATAAATTATGAAAAGGCTTAACTAAGCCCACCAAAAAAAAAAAATCATGCTCTCATATGTGCAGAGTTCACATTTCCGCTGTAATACTTTTAAACAATTTTAACAAACTAAACAAGTTGTCTGAATTTTTAAACAAAGACATATTAACTACTGAATCGCTCGATGTTTGAATTTCAAACAGCCCAAAGAGGTTTACTAAACACAATCACAATACCAAACATTTTTTTAAATTTTTCAAGAGCTACATAATTACTTTCTTTAAACAAGGGTATTCCAAACAGTGTTTTACATAATGATCAAATGTACATAAAGCTACGTACACATTAGCCTGCGTAGTGTCTCTGTGGCTGCAGCCCCCTAAGGCGTCCGCCACGTGCTGGTTTTTCGTAGCGATGACGTATATGTTAATTATGGCATTTATGTTATCATTTAAAGTGGCGGCAGGCGTGAGAGACCTTTCTAAAGAAAGCTCACATATTGACTGTTTTTTTTTATTTTTTTTGGGGGGGGGGGGGAGGGGATGAACGCTTGTAACAAATGGGAACCTTAAATGAAGACTTTGAAGCGACCGAAAAATGTGGGAGTTACTTCAATATTAACAAAATCGAGCCCCTAAATCCCTTTTCCCTTTTCCAAATAGCAATTGCAAAGGATTACGGGATACAATAGCAGTTAAATGTCATTGACAAAAACGATTCGTATCCAAACTGAATCCCTCAATCCCTTGTATTTTATCATTTGAAATGGTCTAATGACTGGTTGATAAAAACCCTACACGGCTTTGGTATGTTTTGAACTGCTCTGTCGTATAGACGAATCCGATTAGCGCTTGTTTTTAGTGACTGTGGGGCGGCCATTAGTGGGGTCCATCAGGCTAAAATCGTCTTTATTTATCGTTTACATGAATTTCAAACCCTCATATATGGTGAAATTGGAGAATTTAAGATACACATTAATGTATAACCATCCATGATAGAGGTAAGCAAGGAAATCGAAAGATTTAAAGGTGACGGACCCCAATTATGGCCGACTGAAATCAGACCATCAATTGCTGTCCGGATTCGTGTATACTCTCAATTGATGTTGGGATATTGTCTCAATACTGAGTCCTCCTCTAGCAATATATATATATTTCTTTTACCCCACTGCTAAGGTCTATATTGTGGCTCAAACCTCATATCACACTCGAACGTCGTTTCCTTGGTTCCGTGTTTGATGGAATTCTAGCATTGATGACGATTTAAGTGCGAAACTTCTCATCTCCAGACTCTTGAAAAAGTTTAGAACTAGCTTATTACTGGAACTTTAACATGTTTGTGGTAAATAATGGTCGTTTGCCTTTTAAATCGGTTGCCCAGCTGGAAAGACGGTTAGGTGTCGGACTGAAGAAGTTAAGTAGCCAACCTTGCTTTGCGCATTAAGATATAATCATAATTTTTAAAGGAATTATCCTCTCAACACAAACCACAATTTTGTTACAGTCTACAGAAATTCTCAATTGGACACATCTCTTTGACTGACAGAAGTTCACAAAATGCAAAGTACCAGAGCTAAAAATACACAGCATGAACTGTACATAGAGTGTTTTGACTATACATCGGAGTCTTGTATGCTCACTCTGAAGCAATAAATTGAGATTGTGTCTGAATGAGAGTAATTTTAAACAACTGTGAGAGGAGCTAAATTTAGTAGTTAAGGAGAAATGAAACTGGTTGTGGTGATAGAAGTAGACCTTCAAGAGAAAATACAGCAAGCTAAAAATTATCGAAGGGCAAAAATCCCCTACTCCCACCTTACCCATGTTATGACTACCCCGCACAAAACCTGAGTCAATGTGACTTTCATGCAGGCAAGGTCGAAAATACCAGGGAACTGATAATACCAATTTCATTACACTGTAGCTATGGTGACGTACTGACATAGGCGTCGACTATGGGGGAGGGGGACATGTCCCCCACTTCTTGAGTGGAGGGGACACTAACGTAAAAGTCCCCGTCCTCACTTTTTATGACCTGAAACTTAAAAGTTATTTACTACCAAATATACTATACATGTAGGTTATAAAAGATGTGCTCTACTATTTACGATCGATTTCTGTATCAACAATTTCACGTTTATACTTTGCAAGTCCCAAAAATTTTCCATTTATGTCCCTTTTTACTTGCATATTAAAAGTACATTATTTATCTGTTTCTATGATTATGTCGAATGTTCGAGTACATACGGCAGCAGGTGTGGTTATAAAAGAGCACAGCATTTAGGAATTTAAAGAAGAGGAATCGTCCCCTACTATGTTTTAATGGATTTTGTACTGTAATGTTAGTGAATGGCCAGCCTAGCAGGCTTAACCCATTTTAAGGAAAATGTCTCTGTGCATAGTTTGCATTCAACTTTTCAAGAAAATAAATGATTTCAAATGCAAAATTTCGACAGGAGTACATCACACATTCGAATAGCGATTCTACCATTTCGTATTTAGACCATTACTAGAGAAGTAAAATCACACTGAATTTTGCTACATTATAGACTTCAATCTGGAATTAGAGGTACATCTTCATCCTCTGTCTGCAGATAGTGTATAATGAGGTATCGTTCTAAACTTTGAAAGGATATATTTTAATGATTTTTGTATCAGCAATCTTAGTTATACCGGTAGGCCTATGCAACGGTGTCCCAGTAACACCAGTGGGTAACACCCCCCCCCCCCCATCTGCGATTTTCCTGCAGCAGACTAAAGTGTGCTTTGATCAGTTAATGGATTTTACCTTCTTTCATCAAAAATGGTTCCCTACTCTTAGAACTTTTGTGCAAATCCTTCGCAAACTATCACAATTTTCGTTGTGATTCTATTGACTAAAAGAATATATCCAGTAATTAAATTCACATTGACCGTATAGTCCGTTGAAGTAATTACCCCCACTTTCAAGACCATGTTTTGAAGACTTTGGAGTTTCTTAGTAATTCAAAATATTGAAACATCTAGCACTATTTTTCATCTGGACCCTGAGAATTCGGAAATTTGTCATTTGTGAAACCAGTGTACAATGTGGTTTTGACAACTCATGAATTTCCGAAGTTCTCAATTCTTTCCAATAAGAGCACCACATTCGTCATTAGTTGTTTAAAAAAGTAAAATTTTCCGAGCCGCAAATTGCAATTCCTTAGCAGAGGTGCTCACTCATGCCTTCAGTTTAGTAGGCTCTTCCGATCTCTGGAGGTGACAAAATTGGAAATTTGCTTCATGTTACACCACATCATCAAGTGACAACAATGATTACAGTACTATTTTTATAATTTTTCTTTCATAAAATTCCAAATTTTCTCCGATATAAGCTTTGACATAAAAAAAATTTTCTTCAGAGGGCCTCATTTCGTAGGCGGTGGATAACATTATATATGTAGCAACAGTGATCTTTGGTCGTCACTCAATCTCAGATTTGCCAACAGGATAAACAAATTCTTCAGTTATCCCCCAATTTTTCAAATTTCCTTACAGGAAACTCAGAATCCAAACTTTCCTGCAATAAAAGCTCCATATTTTCAAATATTCAAAAAAGGACAACAGTTTCAGCGCGCTTCGCGCGCCTCAATTTACGTCTCTAGTACAGCGGTGTTCACACTTAAAAGTCGTTAAATTTGGATACTCACCCACCCCTTCCCCCTGCAAAAATGAATAGCTACGCCGCTGTGGTGGCAACTTACCAGGACCGGATAAAAATTTAGGCAGATGTCCCCCACTTTAAAAATCAAATCGACGCCCATGCATACTGAATGATAATCATAAACTGCGTCATCCATTTACACCAGGCTGGCGACTAGATCTTTTAATCGGCCACGCATGATTGAAATCAGTCTTCTGAAATCTTCAGAGAATCAATGAAAATGTAAAATTACAAAGAAACAATAGTCTCACAACTAACTTTATGAGAAAGGTAATACCTCATATCTTTACACAACGTGGTTTAAAATCTGTATCACTAGGTACCATCATATTGTTACTATATAATAAAGTACGACTGTCGTCCATTATTTCTTCCCTTTTTCTCTTTTTCTTTTTTTTTTGGGGGGGGGGTCAATCTATCTTGTTAAAGTTCAAAACTCGACCAAATATATAAATAGTTTATTTGAAATTGTAATTTATGTCATTTCAAGTTTTTCCGGTGGCGAGTTCTAATCTATTCGAAGTTCTAACTTGGTGTATTGGGTTCGAAAGTCATCCTAAGAATGAACCGAATAAGCTGGGTCCAAGTGGTCCTGATAGGGGTTCTTCTAGCCGTTATGATCGAAAAAGGTCCCTGTGAGCTCGTGAAAAATCCAGAGGTGAGGCTATTGATAATTGTGTATGTAATTTCGAAATTATCTGAGCACAATTGAGTACCAGACTTTTTAATTATTGTAATTTTTAATTATTAACTAGATCGAGATTTAAAAATATGCGCTATAGTATACGGTACTTTTTATACAAATTTCGGAATTCTCCTCAAAAGTACAAATTTAATACTTAGTAAATGAGAGACTTTTCTTCCTCGTAATTTTTATAATTTTATTATTTTTATTATTACTTTCACTTTTTTAACTAAATCGAGATTAATAGTTTCTCTTACTTATCGGAAACTCATTTATTTTACAAAATAAACATTTTATTATCTCAAGTCATGTGTGTTATTGTTTAAATTCTGCGTATGTGTCATAAAAATTTTGTTTAGTAAAGATTAAAAGTTTCTTGAAAAATCACATACAGTGGGGTACGCAGGATTTTTCTCATCGGGGAGGGGGAATGCAGTATGCTGAGGGTTCGTTGGCCTGGAGAAAGGGAGTGTTCCTCTCCCCTACAATTTTTTTAAACTTATGAAATTAGGGTGCATTTATATGCAATCCTGTACTATGTCTGGTACCATTTAAAGTAAAATTTGTTACAGAATTTGCGTGATGTTAGGGAGTAAAATGAAAGGGGTTTGTTTGATGGTCAGCTTGGGAGAGAGGTCTAAAGGGAGGGGTGTTCTCCTTCTCTTTTGTAATTTTTGAAAAATTGGGTGTCCTCAAAATCTGTGCTATGCTACCTTTTAAAGTAAAATTTGGAGTATTACAAAACGTGGGAATTTTTCGAAACTAAAATAATGACATTGGTGCAAGGGGATCTTGTGAAAACATTCCCTTCCCTTTGAAACTCTTTGAGAAATTGCCTGTCCCTACATGCAACCTGGATGCCACATATGCCACCTTAGAAGTAAAATTTGTGTCACTAAATTTAAAAATTGTGAAGCAACCACAATGTCATGCATTGACTTCATGTTATGTCGATTGCCTCGATATTGCTCGTATTTTTTAATCAACCGGAGTACTTGAAAATAACTGCATGAAAAAATTTTTAGACAGGCACGGTTATCATAACCAAGTTGGACCATGCATGTAAGGCAATGATAGGTCGACTGGAATATCTACTGTAATCCAGAGCCTGCCCATACTAACAGGAAACCTTATTAACAAAGACCTAATATTAGATCTGAATTTAGTCCGACATTGATTAACTGACCTAATCCATGACAAAAAAAAAACATCAGGTTGATTGAAATGTATCAGTGAGATCCTTCGATTATCGTGATTCAAAGTGTAGACCAGGGTTATCATATGGGAGTTGTAAAAGCTAAAACCACGAACTTTGGGGTAACTTTTGAATTTGGCATACTGGTTTTTCAAAGGAATGCCAATCGGTACTCTGGCATATTTTTCGGTCAATTCAGATAAAAATGCATATCCTTCCGCAATTACTTTACATGAAACTGTAGTAAAACTCATATTTAGCCCTATATTTTAAATAGTAGCTTGATGAAAACTTTTTTAGTGTTCAATAATTGCACGGTTAGGCCCTCATCACAAGATATCTATGATTTTCATGCACTTCCAGTATAACATTCAAAGAATTGTGGACCGACTGCATGGTCAAGTGGTTAAAGCATCAGACTTCCAGTCCTTGCAGTCGGGGGGTCGGGAGTTCGAGTCCTGGCCAGGTCATACCGAAAACTTGAAAAAACGGAACCTACTGCCGTTTGGTGCTCAGCAAAATCAAGCCAGTGAGTGAGGCACAACTGGAAAAAGGCCGGTTCGATTTGAACAAATTGGTTGGAAACTGGGCCATAAAACTCCATCTAACATTATCTGCATTTGGCGCCTTTCGGCACCAAATTACCTGCTCCGAAGTATGGCAACCCTGATGTTGATGTAAAGAATCGAAAGCACAATATCGATGGTATAGTTAGATATAGTTTTACGGCCCAGTTCTTAACCTACTGGTTCAAGTCCAGCCGGCCCGGCCTTTTTTCAGTTGTGGCTCACTGGCTTGTTTTCCCTACTCCATTGCTTATGGGGAGCATCATCGAGGATAAAGTAAAACTGTAATGCGCTACCTATTCAAGAGGTTTCCTTCGTCGAAAATGCCAATCGACACAGAAAATGTTAACAGTAAAAGTAGTCCTCAGAAATGAAAGTAGCATCAGAGCGAATTTGTTCAAGTTGTTATGAGAATGTTGTAGCAAACTGAAGCACTAATTACAGACGAGAGAAGAAAATCGGTGGAAGTATCTTGCTTCCAATTACTCTGCGGAATCAAATGTCATTTTGAGTACGAGTCAAAACGAAACGACTTGTAACTCAGTTACAAGTCGGGTAAGTAACAAAAAGTAGGCAAAAAAAACTAAGATAAATATTAAAATGGGCCTGAAATTGTGCCTGCATGGTGAAAACCTACTAGAACCTAAAGACCTGGAAACAAAATTATAACCTTCTTTGTCAGAAGACTTAAAAGTAAACAGTAATTGCAAAAGTTATGGGACGACAATTTGGTTTGGGTACCTTAGCCATTAGTATAGCAGATACTAAGCATGGACCTGCACAAAACTATGTCTCATTTGCAAACACTTAAAGGAAAAGTTAGAGATAATTGAATCAACTTTGTTTCATGAGGAGATTTATTGTGTGAGTGCGCTATTTCAAATTGAAACAAAATGCTCTTTTGGTCCAACATCACTCTAAGCTGGCCAGCATAATTGATCTTTGATAACTAAATAGTTTTTAAGAAGGATAAAAATATTGCGTAAAGGAGGGAAATGTTTCATTTACCAGTTTCTGAAAGGACTCCAAGTACTGAATATAATTATGTTCTTAATGACCATAATTTTGGACGGATGGGACGTTCCATTCCCGAATTCGTAGGACAGTTGTTGACCCGAAAGATTTTTGCATAGCTACTGATGGTGCTTCCAACTATTTTCTGACAATTCAAGAACAACTTGTGATGGAAAATAATTTAAATAGATCTATTACTCTGTCAAACATTATACCTCTACATGAATTCATAGCTGAAAATATCCATCGAGATCCTTCGCCATGCCCTGTAACCCGCGCCATTGGTTTTCGTTCTTATTGTTGCCGTCTTTCCTTTTCCTCTAGGTTATGTGGTCCCACGAAGTTAATTTAGAATCAGGGGTAACAACTAGCTAATATTGCAATTTTGCTCTTGATCCTCTTAAAGCGACTCATTAAGTTGGTTCATGATAATGCAACTTTTGTTCTTAATCTGTTAAGTTTACTTCATATACCAATGGCCAAACCTTTTCATATTCAAATGGTCAAACCTAGACAACCACCACATCCTAAATACAAATACGGTTACTGTTTTACGAGTGAGTATACCTAACGATTCAATTCGGTTTTCAAAAATTTGGGACCCTGCAGACACTTTTTCAAATTATTCAGAAAACCATTACAAGTCAGGACCTCGCAAATTATGCTTTTCTTTTTTACTTTTTCTGTAACTAATGGATACGAAACTCCACTCATTACGCTAGCTATAAGCAATATAAGCACATGTCTAATGCGTGTCTTTAGCAAGTTTTAATGACGATTTATTCTTTGTTGGGTATACAAGGCAACGTAAAACGACTGACGGTTTAAGACAAAAGACCATGCAGCAATTATTGAGCAGTACATATTAATAAGATCCAGTGGCGGGACCGGGATTTTCTGGCGGATTTAATTGAAGGTGCACTCTCATATCAAAAGAGTGAACTTAGTCACTCTTTGATCGAGTGAAAAGGGTAAATTCACTCCAAGAGGAGTGAAGTTTCCTCCAAAAAGAGTGAAGTTCATTCCAAAATTACAACCCTTGCCCGAACTGATTATTCTACCACTTTGGGCCATTTCGGCAAAATATTGCGCAAGACCTTTCAGCCAGACTTTCTTGTAAGCTGACCGATTGTGGTTGTAACTGATTTGTTTTTTAAACAACCATATATCCCAGAATTTGGGGGATTAATATTTCTCTAGATTGGAAATGGGTAATGACACTCCGGATCTTGAAAGCTGCATTCATTAAGTTTTGATTTTGAGAACCTGTATTTGAAAAGTTCATTTTCTTAAGAGAGAAAATATTGTGGAAACCCTTGTCAGAGCCTGAAATGCCTGATGAATCATAAAAACACAAACGTCAGATTTCACTTCCACAGACTTACTCACGATTGTCCCTTCTTATTGAGCTGAGGTTATGCTCCATCGATTGTTCCCGCATAGTTCTCAAGTTCAAAGAAGCAAGATTCGGATCAACTCCGACCTATCCGTTGGAGGAAAATGGTGGCAATTTTATAGAAAATTTGTCAACACAGCCTCCTAAAAGTTACCTTCAAAAGATCAGCACTGGTACTTTCAAATTCGTAAAGCAAAATTTTCAACTCTTTCAAAGAATGGTCAACATTGGTTATTTTTACCGTAAAATCTGATACATTACAAATCAAGCGATTCGAAAAGTTTATATATGTACCATGTTGTGCCAATTTGATGTTCCATACATATGTACACACGCCGTGCTAACGTAGCAACGCTAAACATTTATAAACATTTAAATTTAGGAAAACACCTAAATTTTAGTGTGAAAGTTACTGTATTAGGAATGCAATTTGCTGCATGCAAAGTGCACTAAAAGTTTTGCCTTTTTAAACAAATTTTTGAAAATAAGGAGCTTTCATTGCAAGATATTTTTCAATTCTATATTTCCTGTGGGGGGGGGGGGGGGGTAAAAATTAAGGGGTTATTGGAGGATCTGAACTTATAACTCTTAGCATATCCGAGAGTGCAAGGCGACTGAAGATGGCTGTTATTATACTCAATGAAATCTTATGCCACTCTGTGGATTGTTCTCTCCTACACTCGTGTGGCATTTAAAAAGTCGCCGAAACTTTGCTGCCATTTAAAAAAAAAAATTCAAGTGAATGACATATGATGGGAACAATTTGGTATATTATTAAAGAAAACTTAGGAAAACAGCTAGTTGCCGGTGTCTCTTGATTATCTTCTACCACATATGACAAACTTTCGATTTTATTTCATCGGATACAGAGACTATCACATATGACAGACTTCAGATTTTGTTTCATCTGATGCAGAGACAAGGACAATTTCCAAAACTTTTTCTAAAAGTGTACGCATAATCGCATCAGGGACCACAGTTTTAGACGGGCGTAGCGCGCTGAAAAGTTTGCTTGTTTTTAAACAAATATTTTAATACAAGGATCTGTAAATTAATGAAAATTTTTTGTTTGAAATTATGTCATTTTTATATCCTATGTGTAATATTTTTTTTCGTTATATATTTTATCCCCGATCACTAGTGAGGGGTGCTAGAGGGCTGGTCAATATCAAAAGGGTTCCAGTACACAGTCTCTGGTAATTACGCCATTAATTAGATGTTGTGTGTAAAGTATAAAATTACAAGATGTACTAACACTGTTAAACTAAATACAACCAAGTCATACCGAAAGCACTCATCGATCCTCAATGTAAATCACGCCGAGTATCATTTATTGCATACTTGGAGGATTTTAGCGCTCTATCAGTTTAATAATCATTATAAGGGTTATTTCTGAAAAAATACTATTTTCATTGTCCGAGCAATTGAATATTGCGAAATAGAATAAATGTCGTAACGTGGCTAACGTTTTCAGTAAACGACGCTCAGTCAAAACGATAAAACTTTGGAGGCTCAAAACAAACTCGAATGACATAGCCAACGAGAATCAAATGCTGTAGTCGCACTGACAAAAATAGTCACAAATGATATTGATAACAGCAAAATTTAATTACGTTATTCAATCGTCTTCACAGTTCAAGGATACGGAAGTCCTAAACGAAAGACTATTTTCTTGGCTCTACAAACTGCTCCACAAACACAGTGATGAAGATGGAGGAGGTGGAGGCGGCGGTGGAGGAGGCGGTGGAGGCGGTGGCGGTGGCGGTGGCGGCGGGGGCGGAGGGGGAGGCGGCACTGGGGGAGGAGGTGGTGGGGGAGGTGGTGGTGGGGAGGAGGTGGTGGGGGAGGTGGTGGTGGGGGAGGAGGTGGTGGGGGAGGAGGTGGTGGGGGAGGTGGTGGTGGGGGAGGAGGTGGTGGGGGTGGTGTAAGGGGAGGGACTGGAGGTAGCGGTGGTCTCAACGGTCCACCGGGAGGGAATGGTCCGAATAGAGGTGGTGGAAACGGACCTAACCGACCACCCTTTAATAGACCTGCGCCAAATCGAAGACCAGTTGGCAAACCGGTTCCGAACAGACCCCCCTCCAATAGACCAGTACCAAATCGACCACCAGCAAACAGACCTGTTCCCAGCAGACCGCCGTTTAACAGACCTGTCCCAAACAGACCTTCCTTCAGGAGGCCCGTTCCAAGCCGACCACCTTTTCAAAGACCTGTGCCAGGAAGGCCTCGTCCTCGACCTTTTAATCCACATCCTCGACCGAATCCCCCCGTCTCCTTACCTCGACCCCATCCTCGACCTCCATTTGTGATACCAAACTTTGGTAGTAGCAGCAGTCGAAGCAAGGGAAGTCGGAGCAGTAAGGGGAGGCGTAGCAGTAAAGGGAGTCGAAGCAAGAAAGGAAGCCGAAGCCGAAGCCACGGTAGCCGTTCAAGCAGGGGACTTGACATCGTCGCAAAAAACGACGTTATCGAAAAATGGACCGACGTCGACACGCCAGTATAATTTGAATTTAGGCACATCTTAACCCACGCATCGTAAAAGAACCATGGACAGCGATCTGCTGTTGAGAGTAGGAGGTGAGAGGAGTATTGTTCAAACGAAGAAGCAAGACCCACATAAGCGTTTCACGGCTTCTTGAGGAGGGGTCTACAAGACATTTGTATCTATCTATGTAATGATTATTTGCGAAACGGTGCGTTGTTTGACAAAACGTTGAATTAATTTTAATGTTTGGGGAATTTGATATTGGGGAACATGTTTTTTATTAATTACCAAAATAACCATCTTTACCGGTATGTAGAATTTACAATTGTCATATCACCACAAAAATAACCGTATATTATATAGACCAGGGTTTTTAGTAACAGTTAAAGCTAACAGTCAAGCAGACAATACTGCTATCCATGGTTACTTCATGGTGCTACAGGGGTGAGCTAAGAGGGGGCCCACCGGGCGTGCGCCCCCTTATCTTTAGTGGCTAGTTTCGCTACTTTTCTGAACTGCTAGATGGGAAATTTGCATTCTTTTTTGTACATCATGTTGTATGGTCTTAAAATTGTTACAAATCAATAGCACTTCAGGATTTTTTTTTCAGATAAAATGACTTAAGGCCTGTATACACGAGCGGCATTTGCAAAACATTTCCAAAACATCTACTGTGCAGCAAATCCAAAACAAGCTGTTTTCGGTTTGCACAGTGTAGACAGGGTATACAGCATGTTTTGAAAATGTTTTGGAAATGTGGCAAAAGAAATATCATGTCAATTCTTTTCAAAAAATTCTCAAAACATTTTCAAAATGTTTTCACATTTTATTTACTCTGTCCACACTGTGCAACAAACCGAAAACAAGTATGTTTTGGGTATTTGTTGCAGGTGAAGTGTTTTGAGAAAGTTTTACAAATGTTGCTCGTGTATACAGGCCTTTACGGTTATACCAATTGAAGTTCGTAAGCTTCCGAGAGAGGGTTAGGGCAGACTCCTACTAAACTTCGGAAAGACCCGAATTTCCGGCAGGGCCCACAGGCATTGGTTTATGCGATCCCTACTCATTAGACTATTAAGGCACCCCGGTGTTAAACAGTGCTCAAAGTTTTCTGCGAAAATGGTACATTTTATCTGGCAAATTTCTGATCACTTTGCAATTCGCTCATGTTTTATTGCAGAGAACATATTTGCGAAACGAAGCTCAAACTAACAATTGATTAATTCTAACTAGAAGCCTTGGACATGCAATTTCCATGATCTGTCTGAGGGGTCGCTATTTCCATAATATTATGTACGCCCTATGCCAACTTCAAATGGTGGCACTTCGCTTAAACAGTCTTTCAAACAGCATAAAACATTTTCTGCCTCCGTCAAAAATGAGACCCTTCACAAACTGTGCATATGCCGTCGGTCGGACTCCTCTTAAACACTAGGGACATCGACCTTCAAACACGTGCTGACCATCGCGGCGCACCCTCTGTGACAAGAAATCCTAAATCCAACCGTGTGCTAGGCCGGGACAGTGCACAAGAAGAGCACAGTATGAACCCAGTTCGAAGACTCATACAATGGTTAGCGCAATGGGGTTTAGTACAATGCCCCACAAGTCACTGGAAACCCCGTTGTTTCCATACTGGTAGACATCTTACAGTGGAAGTAGAACGCACTTTTGATGGGTACGGTCTCATGCAATATTAGGCACCGTACGTGAAAAGTGTTTTCCTTGTCTCTGTCCCAACGATGGCAATATGTAAAGTTAAGCAGTTGAATTTTAGTATGCATCCTCTCAAAGGATTATATGGGGATAAAGTGACTCAGTTTTAGGATAGTGACTCGCTTTTAATTTTCTGTGTATAGCAGTCGGGTCCTGGTTGGACAATACCAAAGACTTTTCAAATGAAACCTGTTGCCATTGTGCTTGGTGCCCAGCACAAGCAATGGCGTAGGGGAAACAAGCTAGTGAGTCACAACTAGAAAAAAGGCCGTGACTGAATCGACTTAAACCAATTGGTTAGAAACTGGGCCGTAAAACCGCATCTAACTTACTAACCCAAAGAGTTTATTAACCCCAGCCCCACGGTAACTTCCATGCATAAGGTGGGTCACTGTGTAGCAAAGGTACAGTTGAACCAGTCTCCCACAACTAATGCAACCATTTCACCTACATCAGTCCATGTTGGCTACCATAATTTTGATCAAAGTAGAAGCTACCACATCATTGGTACCTGGTCCAAAACTCACAAGTCCAACTTTCCTAGATAACGCTTAGAATAATTTACAAATTGGTGACTGAATTTTGATGTAATAAAGTGTTTAGCATGTTATGTAAATTAAACGTTTGTAATGGATCTTTTTCTATCTTACGATCAAATGTGCTCCTTATGGAGATCTTCATAAAAAAGGGTGTAAGGCGTGTAAGGATCTATGTTGTTCAGTGTGCGAGGGTGTCACAGTGGCGGATTGGTGACACTGTTGCCATTGTTAATATGATCACCAGATCTTTTAAGTCATGCATACAAGCCCAATATTTACTCCCAATTCAATACCCCACCTACTTGAGGCATAAGGAACTAAAAAGCCCACATCACTACAAATTCGTGGTTTAATTAAAGCCACCAGTTCCATCTGTAAAAACCAAAACACACAAATGACGCCATGTGCAAAACTGTGAATAGTTGGGCCAGGGACCGGTCATTGTGGATTAAGTCTCACTGGTTTGACACTAAAAAGGGGGAATCATTGGAATCACTTGAATAGCTCATTTAGAGATCCCCACGATTTTCAAAAGATCTGGCTACTGGTCTAATATCAAGAATCCGATCCACTAATTTCCCTAGCTCCAATTCCCTTCTCCCAGCCGACGTCAACACCTGCCCTCCTCCTCTCTCTGGACACTATATTTCTTTTTATTTCGTTTCGCAGAGAATATCATTTAAGAGTCTTAATTTCCTACCCCCCCCCCCCCCACCCTTCGAATACTTGACTCTCGACGTAGGTGTGATAGGTTTTTTTGTCGATGTTATCCCTCTTTTTCGTGGTATCGTCCTAGATTCTCCCTGGTTGTCATAAAACTCAAAGCGGTATTTCTTTCATAGTAAATGTTATATGTTACGAGACATAAGGTTCAATTATCGTGACCACACCCATATGCCCAAATAACTTTAAATATTTTGTTCTGTCATATAGGGAATTGCTCAACAAGGAACCAAATTCTTGTTGGTGTGCAGGGTAGGAGCGATTATGTCTTATATGAAGAATGAAATCAGCGAAGGGGTGAAACCCTGGCCTTCTAAAGCATTATTCCTCAGATGCAAGTAATCGAATCCGTCGGACACATTGTATCAACGGTCCGGCTTCTGCCCCTTTGTCCGACGGATTGAGCACGGTACACAACGCCACGACTACGGAAGACTATCCGTTGTGGACAATTTGCAAAAATCGTAGACACTCCTTTGGTAGTCGTGGCCGTGTGACCCGGAATTAAAACGCACCTATTGCATCCAATTATACGATTGAACATATTCAATCGGATCGACGGCTTACGAAACGACGGTACTCTAGTGGTGAAACTGGCCACACCGCCAGGACTACAGCCGACGGGACGTCTTGTCGCTTGGGGTCGTTAGTTGCCGTGGCAGTGTGTACCGGGCTTTAGAGGATAGTATGCGCTTTATTGCTGTAATAGACAAATTCGGCCCGAGTGATTTAATACCAAATTTATATACCAAACGACGAGTTCTTAGTCTATACATGATCTTTATTTAGCTCAACAGCCAAATCAAAACTTTCTACAAGGCAAAAACAAGCAAATAAAATGATATCGATGAAACAGTGGCAAGTCGCTTCCTCAAACCGTTCCAAATTAACCAGTTCAAACCCCTTGTACCTGACAGCAGGTCAACACTGGAAGGGTAAGCGGGTATGGCAATTTGCATCATTTTCTTCTTACGGAGAGTGATGGTATCATGCTGCTGACCGTCACGCAGTCAGCGCCGAGCACCTAGCCGGTGATGTCATGCCCAAATTGACGAATTATACAATGTACAATTGTACAATATTTAACCTTAACCCATATACTAGAATATTGTTTTTCTTTTTCTATAAATATGTCTGTCACTGGAAATTTTCAGGAATCTCTCCATTTCAACTTGGCAGAAATCCGCTGTGTGAGGAAGTCTCCATGCAATGATCATAATAATATCTTATTTAGATACGGATTTAATTTCCCATTGTATGTAGATGTTTTGTTGTATAACTGGTTCAATTATTGCTTTTAATGCAGAGGGCTCTTCTTTAAATTTTCAGTATAGTAAGTTATCATGAGTCGATCACTATCATGAGTCGATCACTGCCTTCTTAACGCCAATGCAGCATGTAATTGCGATGTGATTGCAATGCTAGGATAACATGCGATGCCTATTTTTTAAAAAAACATCAAAACCAATTATTTGTCATCATATTTTTAATTTATAAAGCAAAAATGTTCTTACTCGCCAGATTTTCAAGTTTTGGCAAAATTATGAACCAGACATTTGCAAAAATTACTAAAATCATCGATGAGAATGTCCTTCATAAAGCTCTTAATAAGAATTCTGATGGAAAAGAAATTATTCTGTACTTTTTAGAAAAAATGCCTTAAATGTGGTAATTTATTAGATTTTATTTGTTTTTTTTTATGGAGTGATTGACTTAAGATCACTTAATTAGCATTGCTACTTGTACTGACACCTACATTTCAAAAAGCATTTTCTACACATTACTCAATCCAAACAACATCAAAATAAAGCACAAAGAGGAAGACATATTACAAAATATTACCTTAAAATTGCATTGATTTTGATAGATGTTTTCATATTTTTATGGTTACGAAGTTTGTTAAGTTATCGATTCATGATTAGTCCAGTATACTTCTTTTTTATAGGTTCAACACTTAAGACAGAGTCGCCAATGGCGTAGCTAGACTTTTTTCAGGGGATCACCCAAATTTTCGGGTTTGTATCCTAAAGCATGAACGCTACTCTATTGAGGACGTGATTTGCGGCCACGGAGCGCACCGAAAATTTGGGTTCTTTTAGACGAATATTTGCAAACGTTGGGCTTGCATTGCAGAAAATACTTTAGATTCTGAGTTTTGTGTAAGAAAATTTGAAAATTTGGGGGACTGTAGAAGAATCTGCGTTTCGTATTGGCACATATCCTTGCCATATTTCAACCTTCTTGCAAAATATGGTGATATACTTGAGCAAGTCCAAACTTTCACACAAAATCATAGCAGACGGCCATCTTGGTGCGCTTTTCCTCACACGTACGGTAGAGAAAATGTACCGTGCAGTAAGCTCTGTCCATGTATAGGAGGTCCGTGGTTTAGGTGCATAGAACTGAAAATGGTAGGAAACTGCAACGAGGAAACAAGCGTGCAGAAAAAGTTTGGATTCCTACAAGATCACGTGCTTTCCTTGGGTGCAAAATTACGTGAACACAGTCGTTGTCAGATTTAATATACTCTCATATCACATAAAAGTACCCCCCTCCCCTCGCCAAAAAGAAAAACTGACAAGAGATATCCCGAAGGAAAGAACATCCTCCGTAACTTGGCAAATCCTTCTTACCCCATTCGGTGTTAACTCTGGTTTCAAGTGATAGCCAGCTTGATGGGTCACCATTCAAATCACGTACATCACGTACATGATGTGTATTTTGACAGAACCTCCCTATAAAGTTCGATAAAGTTACAAAGATTATTCAGAAATTAAGAAACTAGGCATGTAGACTCAAAGTGTTTCATTGGTGATGAGGATTTTGAAGAACGAGTTCAATTCCTGTCGTTAAGAGCTCGGGTAGGTTCACACTCCCGAATGTTTTCGTTCTAGGGAGCTGTTGGAGCCATAACAAACCTTATTCCTCCCTGAGTAACCAAAAATATACAGTTCAAAGAGAAAAAGTAATCGACTTTTAGCTCTTCGTGGAAGTAATGAAGATAGAATCGGTTTTAGGGCTGTTCGGTATCTCCGTGCACGTGGGTACCCCCTGGAACAATGACATACATTAAAACATCTCTTATTAGTGTTTTTATATCGAATGAATCTAAGCTTAATGGCCCCTCATATAAGCAAACTTCCTTCCTCTGAGCAAGGAACCTCCCCACAATCACGTACACACACAATTGGTCATCACAGGGAGGCCTGAATGGCGTTGCCGTCCTCTAAATTTCGAAGGCGTCTCACGCGATTGTCATGCAAAGTATTTTGGGTGAAATCTTCATTCATTTCCCATGTTAGGTTTCGAGATATTAGCAATTGAAGTTGACACATTTTCTACAGAACGTGAACTTGAAGCAAGCAGGTGTGATATCATGCAACCACATGGAAGACGGGTTATGTTTATATATCTGGTCTTCTATCTCTCAATCTGCGGCGTGGGCTCCAGGATCGGCTACCGAAACCCATCTGTTCTTTCTTTGATCCCAACGCAATCCCTTAGAAAGTAGAAAATAATTCGGCTTTCGCTACCTGTAAGTGTGCCATCAATACCCTAAGAAACCTTCACTTCTGTATTAACAAAAACTGCAAACATTCAGTTTAAGGAAAACGACCGGGACCCTATCCCATCTCCTTTATAACTCTCCGAGTAGCTTTTAAAAGTAACGAAATTAAATAATAAAACGGAAATTGATGACATCTTCGTAAAAATCTTTCTTTAATGCGACTGTAAGCTTCAGATGGTCTTAAGGATGTGTTTTAAAAATCGATCACGCTTTTTTTTTAACTTAACCACTAAGACAAAACAAAACTTTATATAAAATCAGCTTGAAATTCATATTTTAGGTAACAAAAACCTGCAAAAATGCTGTAGTAAGGGTGGTGTACATTAATGTCGCCCTTGTTTCTTTTTACCTTTAGGTGTCCGGGCACCTGGCCCATGGTGACCACCAGGTGTACGTCCACCTGGTCCATGACCATGACGACCGTGAGGTGTGCGTCCACTTGGTCCATGACGATGGTGTCCATGACGTGTGCGACCACCAGGTTTGGGGCGATGGCGGCCACCAGGTGTACGACCACCTGGACCATGATGGTGTGGATCGTGGGGTGTTCTCCCACCAGGTCTATGATGACGACCACCAGGGGTTCTTCCACCGGGACCATGATGCCCACCTCCATGTGGTGGATGACCACCAGGAGTGGGTCGATCCGTTTGGTACCCAACAGGAGGGCCATAGCGTGGAGTTACATTACCGTTATTCCCATCTCTGCCAGAGTTAGAACCACGATTACCCCTGCCACCACTTCCTCTGGCTCCAACTCCCCTACCACCATTTTCTCCAGCTCCACCGTCGCGACCAGCACCCCCTCCTCCACCGCGACCACCATTTCCTCCAGTTCCACCTTCGCCACCAGCACCCCCTCTTCCACCGCGACCACCATTTCTTCCAGCTCCACCTTCGCCACCAGCACCACCTCCTCCACCGCGACCAGCTGCTCCTCCTGCTCCACCTCTACCACCAGCCCCTCCTGTGCCTCCAGGTCTTCCTGCTCCACCTCTTCCTCCTGCAGCACCATCATCTCCAGGTCTTCCCCGTCCTCCTGTAGCTCCTCTACCTTCTCCTGCAACCCCTCTTCCAGCACCTCTGAACCCGCCATCTCCACCACCTCCTCCTCCACCTCCTCCTCCTCCACCTCCTCCTCCACCTCCTCCTCCTCCACCTCCGCCACCACCAGCTCCTCTGCCAGCACCAGCCACACCACTCCTACTTCCACCGCCACCGCCTCCACCGTCACCGCCAGTCCATCCTCCTCCGCCACCAGCTCCGCCTCCGCCACCTGCTCTTCCCCCTCCTCCGCCGCCGCCACCATTCCCACCACCTCTTCCGCTGGACGGATTAATTCTTCCACCTCGTGACCCATAGCGATCACTACTATCGCCGCCAGTATTTTCATGGCCACGGCAATCTAAGCATCCACCAACCGGATCTGCCCGTGGTCCATTGTATATCCTTGTGTCTCTCTGCAATTGAAAAAATAAGACCTTTTACATTATATTTGTAACTTTCGAAATTCTGCATCGCCCAAAGTACGGAGAAATGTCATTGTTGCACGGTTATATTACAAAATGTCTGCGTCTGGCCCCATGGGAATGAGAGACCGCACCTTATCAAAATTTAGCTTGTCTTATAGTACGGTTTTAGCTCAATAAAAGTTTACTTCGTTGGGGGTTCGGTATTGCACTTCATTGCCACCTTTTTTTATGGGCACCACCGAGGGGTCGGGGTGCAAACGATCCCCCTTAGATTTTTTTTTTTTAATTTTTTCTTTCTTTTTTTACAGAAACCTTTGAAGGATGCATAAAAAATGAAGATTTTTTTCTAACATTGCAAAGTATAAAGTTCTCTTAATATGTTGAATCCTTAACCTCGCTGCAATTACATACCGAGTCCTCCAAATGACTATTTATATTTCTTTTTTTAAGTTGGGATGTACCCTTGGTGTGACCTCCTGCAAATGTGAGCATTCATTTTCTGCGCTTCGTAGGCTACGCACATGTCTACACAGATGACGACTATTGAAAGCAAACCTCCTTTGCCTATACAGTTGAATGTAAGGTAAAATGTAGCTACACGATTCCATAGTAGTATAACAGTGCTGTCGTCGAGTCCTGAAAGTCCGAGTCATGATTCCTGCAATTTTCAAGTTTCAAGGACTCGAGTTCGGACTCGGACTCGAGTCCCTGTAATTTTTCAGTGGAATGAAAAAAATGAAAAAATCAACCGCTCAAGCCGAGTCCTTCAAATTCTGAAATCACGAGTCCGAGCCCTGACTCGACTACAGCCCTCAGGGACCGCGGAGGAATTTTGGAGTGGAGAGGCTGACAACTTAAGACGCCCATCAGCAATGTGTATCGCGGTATATTAGTTGCTCGACCGAACGGTGACATGAACTGTAATATCTCTTTAGTGAGCCTTCGCAGATCTGAAGTCTCGGTTACACTTTAATTATTAAGAACACAAAATGTTCGTTTTAAGAGTTTGAAACCCAGGATTAAAAGGTGTTTCATCCATTAGTTGCGTAGGGACTTATTATGAATGAATGAATGAATAGTAGGAGGTGGCATTTCCAGATATTACGCATGCAGTTCCTTGTTTTAATTTTGAATTTGTATGCGTTCTAAACGGATAATGTCTTGTAATAAGACAGCCTAGCATCTCTGTGCTTTGGGATGGGATTAAAGATCTCAGATACTTTGTATTACTGCTATGTTAGGTTTCTAAACCCTTTACCGTTGTGCTCCAATCGATCTAAATATTTGCGCGCCTCGGGAGTGGGCGGAAAAGCGGACGTAGCACGCCCCGCATCAGCTTCCGTAGGCCATTGACCCCGTGACCTTGAACTGTTGTCTCTCTCGTTGTTGTGGCCGAATTTTTGAGTAGCTACTCGCAGTTTCGAGCTCCGCGTGAAACAGTTAAAATGGGTGACAGCCGCGCTCTCCGTATGGGTCTAAAAGGACCCAAACAACGGTAAAGGGTTAACTAGACATGTTTCTGTTCTTGGATTTTAGATATTGAGCTTCATCAGTGGTTGGACTTTTTAGTTTGTCTTGGTCTTTATTCGATAGAATATTTGCTCTTTTAGACTAAGCGTCTCGACGAGAGAATCGGATTAGGATTTTCCGATATTAAGTGCTAGTGTATTAGTACTGCATGTTTTTTGTTAGCTCTTTGGTGTTTGTAAAGAGTATATCGTATCCTCATTGTTTTAAACGGTCCGTTGAGGACTATTAGGTTTGATATTCTGATTAAAAGTGGGGTAGCTATAAACTGTCACCCCTACCTAGAGCTATTTTTTATTTATCCGATAGAGGTTTATCGGATACGTTATTGATGAAGTGCTCGGTTTGTTGCGCTTTCAAACAAAATTTGGCAGTTTTAGCTCTGCCTTTTAAGGTTGTACACTTGATTCGAAATTTTTGAGATCGTGCAAGAAGTTTCTCCACTTTTGAGGGCTCGGGAAGTTTTCCTACTTTTCTTGGAAGAAATTCTTGATTCAGTATCCTGTTTCTCGAATTTAACTTTTAAGGACGGTAATACTTTTAGTCAGTTAGTCAGTTAGTTAGCCGGCCACGGCTTTTTTCCAGTTGTGGCTCACTGGCTTGTTTTCCCTACTACATTGCTTATGCGGCAGGACCATCACGCACAACGTCAGTAGATTCAATTTTTAGAGTCTTTGGTATGACTTGACCTGGGAATCGAACCCGGGCCTTCCGCGTGAGAGGCGGATGCTCTACAGTTAGACCAAACACGCAGTCTTACAAAATGAGCAGGATTGTCGAAGAAACTTGTACACAAGTTATGTGCTGACTAATTTTCTCTGTTTTTAAGAGTGCTGTGGGATTAACACTTATTCTTTTTCTTGCTTTATCGGCACCTCTCTTATGTTTTTTTACTTTCTCCATAATGAACTTAGCAGGATAGCTGCAGTGTGCATATGGTGGTGTGGGCATGCCGGCCTGGCAGTACACTTACGTAAGTAGTAGGTTCGCGCGCGCTTCACAAAGTTAGAGCAGGGAGGTGTAACTAGAGGGTTTAGAGTAGACAAGTCTGGTCCGCTTACGCTTTTGGTTGAATAGGTCGTACTCGACTTAACATGCCGTCATTTCCTTCTTTCGAACATAGCCTACAACAAATATAGCAGTAAAATACGCTTTAACGGACATGTTTTATGCTAAAACAGACGGAATGGTTATTGACAAAATAAAAATTAAGCCTGGTATCGTTTGTATTATGATTCCATTTAAATTTTATGTAATATATTTTTAATGCTGATCAATACTGTTTCAAAGTAACACTGGAGGCGCATGTATAGGGGCCCAAACTGTAAAAAAGTGCGGGGGCTAAAGCCCCGCGCCCAGCCCCCGTCTCCGCGGTCCCTGGTTCTGTATTTATTTTGGTGGGTAAACTGCAGTGCTTCATGTCAGTACAGGCTAGCCTCTACCTTAATATTAGAACGAAAAACTGCTCATGTCAGTATAGGCTAGTCTATACCTTAATATCAGAAGGAGGCGAAGCCGAAGCCGTTATGTTGCTAGTTTGGAGTCGAGACTCGACGGCTTAAGAGACAATAATGGTTTGAAGAATGTGGTTTATCCCTTTTCAACCACAGAAAATTTGTTAAAAACTTCATCTTTATCCCTCTTTTTACGTTTGCTGACCTGTTATTTTACAAATAACAGGTCAGTTTTAACCAATCAGAATGCAGGATTCTCAATAATGGATGGTAGAGGTGGTAGAATTGAAAGTTAACTTCCTTTTATCTATTTATACGTAGGCTATCAAACTGAGTGATGGGTCAATCATTATTCTAAATCTCAACCAAATTCTTCTGTTCTTCCTCCAATTTTTGCTGGGCGTTTTGAATTTTTACCTTTCCCTTACCCTTTTTTTAATGGAATAAATGACACCATTTTGTAGATCTAAGGAGAAAGGTTGAAAGTAAAAAACAAAGTATCTTGGTAAAATCGCATTGTGAATAAATTACTGTTCTGGTCTAGAGTCTGATAACTTAAGTATTTCAATAGATGTCGTTCATTGCAGATTTGAATGATTTTTTTTTTAATTTCTTTGAATTGCAGAGTTTAATTCGGTTAAAATTTTGTATGATTTGTTATTTGAGGTTCGCTCTTTCCCCTTGTAAATCTTGAATACTTCATTATATTCTACGAACTTCAAAGGGTTTTGTCTTAAGAATCCTTAGCCTCTGGCTGCTACCAATCCAGTGGTTTCCCTTCACCTAGCCCATGGATCCCAAAAAAAAAATTTAAAAGAAAAAAATTCTGGTGCCATTGTCATTTAAGCTTTTTCTTTGATCCCCATCCCGGTTGGGCTCACGTTTTGCTCTGAACCTTCATGAAATCATAACTTTTGCGTTACCGAACTAGCAATATCGACGACCATTTCACCGCATTGTAGGCGTTTGAAATGTTAAACTCCCCAGAGCTTCCGGGGACTTCGCCCCCTGAACTCAACAAGTGGCCCTTGTGCGGGCCCCTGAACCCCACGCCGTAGTTCTCGCACTACCGAGCAGGCATTGCCGCTAACGTGGCAATAACTTCTTTCTTTGCAGGTGCGTCGGACAGCACATTGTAGCTTTACATTGCTCGTCCATGGACCGTGTCGCGCATCTGCTACCGAATTTTGCTACAAAGAAATGAGGGTTTCTATTTAGACGTTTCATACGTCATTATATATTTAATGCATGCATTGCAACCCATCATTTGGGGACTGGCTTACTGCCCCTGCTGCATAAATATGCCCTACCCATCTTTCGTCAGATCATAAATTAGCTATTGAAAGCACATAGGCATGTCAATTCTGATAGCATCAGCCGTACTAGACTTGGCATAGTCTCTCGTGAGTGTTCCGAGGAGAGGTGACAACTTTCTCTTCAAAATCCCCTACTGCAGTATACTGTAGTACAGCATATCGTATTTTCCTCTTGTCTTATACGCCTTCTATCGTTCTATTAATTGTATCGTTTCTCAGCGTTGAGAAGAGATACCCTTATAGACTGGTAGAGGGCGCATTAGAAAAAGGCCTAAGAAAAAGGCAAATACGGTATGCTGTACTGTGCTGAAGTACTGGATTTGTGTAGAGGTAGTGTTGTCAGCTCCCTAGGGAACACTCCCGAGAGACTTGGCCAAGTCTACAGCCATACCAATTTATAGACAAATTCGAATGCACATTACTGCCACGAAGTCCGAATCTGAACTATGGACTTGATTCTTCATTTTAATTCAACAGTTATTAGACGATAATATTTATAGAAGTCACGGAACATGCCTATTAATTTAGGTAATGATGTCATATTGTTATTATTTTATTTTAGCTATTACATTTACTTTCATCTCCAATTGCCACTGGGGGTTCCGGGGCCAATGGAGCTGGACAATTTCACGGGGGATCTAGTACCCCCCCCCCCCCCCCAACCCCGGCAGTTACGACTTTGTATGTAAAATAAATTTTCGCCAGGTGAAAGGTACTTCTTAACTAACTTTCGTACTTCCTTACCCATCAGTTTAAGGAATTTAAATACGGAAACACCCCCCCCCCCCAAAAAAAAAAAGCAGCATGCATAAAAGAAAGCACAAGGTCCCGTAAGTTTAGTTTCACCCTTTTCTTTTGTCCCACTAGAAGCAATTAAGTTACCTAAATATCACAATTTCTTATCACACAAAATATGTGCAATGTTACAGAACTATGTGGTATGAATTTGTTCATATACTTTTGGGGAATTGCTTGTTTTTATTTTACCTAAAATTAAAGCACACTTCTTCGAGTGTAACAGAATAAATTATGTCATATCGGCAATGGGCGAGCTAAATATTCCCTTGGTAGCTACATTCCAAGAGCGCCCTCCCTATCCACCCATGTAAACATAGAAGGAAATGATCTTTACAAACGTTTTGTTCCAGGGTCTCATTTTTCCTTGGACAAATTCTCAAAACATACGGTAGTCTTTTAAAATTTTTATCACACTTCGAGAACGTAAGCGAAATCATGTCTTAATTATTGAACTTATTATTGAAGTAAGAACCCGACCACGCCACTTAATCCAAAGTCTGATTATTTGTTAAGTGAACAGTAATGTGTACTATTACAGGAAGCATTTTCGAAATAACACATGCTTGTGGACAAAGTTTACTTCTTATGTATTTTTGGCAGGCACGACGGGTCCAGTTCTGAAATGTGAGTTGTGGACATTTCATTGACTAGGGCGGGTGCGACCCACAATTTTTAGAATATAAAAAGTCACATTTACCACTTAAAGGGACTCGCCACAAGGATATTACGGGTGCTAACGTCATCACAATGGGGTCCGTGCTTCGGACTCACGTTTTGATGAACAGGGGCCAAACAATGTACAATGGTTTTCAGTGATAGATTTTTACAAGGCTTATCCAAGGGAAAGAGAGCAATCAAAGCCCTTTTTATACGCCGCAAGTAAAGGATATGCATCCTTTTCCATGATAACATATTTAACAACTTATAACTGTATAAAGCACCTATAATAATATAGACATAAAACATTTTACTTACCCAGTTTTTCATGTATACCCCGCGACGTTGTCTCTCTGTTTCGTCTTCACCCAAGGTCAAGCATGAAACACTCACAAACAAAAAAGCACACGCCGTCACCACGGCAATTCCGTGAAGGGGCTTCAGGACGCCCGACTGCCCCATTTTTTCTCACAGCTACCCGTGTAGAATGAACAATCTAACAGCCCACCATCTGTAGTAAACAGGTTCGTTGGCTCTCAGCTCCAATAAAGATACGGTGTAACAAATTCTTAGATTTTATGTTTATGGTTCTTCCGATTCTAAGGCAGACTTCCACTAAAAAGTACTGCATCCTCTCTATATGCTTTCATTTGTGATGTCATTTCCAAAAATTTGTCTAGGTAATTGTCATAACAAGTTACAGTTCAATGGAACTATTTCCTAAAAATAAAAAGAAACAGGTAAAGCCAGACATAGTCTATCAACTGTGGGTTGTGAGTTATTTTGTATTACTTCCGGTTAGGAGCTTTCTAAAAACGACTTCGGAAGGTTTGAGGTCTATTAAAACAATGACTTGTTACTTTCTTTGAACTTGTGTACACAGAGCAGGATTACAGGAACCCTGTTCTATGCTTTTTTGGTAAAATAGGTAATCCACCGCGTAGGAGACTGGCTAGATTTGTCGCTAGCGATCTGTTTCTGTTCATAGCAAAGGAAATGAATATTCGTTTTCTTTATCTATCAACACAAAAGGAGGATTGTTTTGTTCTACACCAAAAATTGCAAAAGGACAACCATGACTTTTCCTTTGGCACTGTATTATTCATCATTCATGTGAGAAGAAGGGTCCCGAGTAGCCTGAAAAGGCGGGCATTAAACATTGGGAAAATCGTCCGGTTTCTGGTTGAAGCCGTGATGTTCCCGTGCACAATAAAACATGTCTACAACGACGGCCATCGACGACCAACGACGGCCAGTGACATTTTTCCCCTGCTAAAATATGACAAATTCTTCAACACAAAACCCAAAGTTTTTCAATTTCCCCAATCCAAGGGTTCCAAAATTTATCAAGTAATAGCAGGAAGACATTTTTTTATTTCGACATTCTCTTGGCAGCCTGGGGAAGATGACACAGTATTTCGTGTAGAATGTAGAATGCCGTAGAATTTTAGTTAACCGTTTTATCTTAACCCGGCGGGGTTTTCCAGCTTACGGCCGGCGGGCCAGGGTCAGGTCCGTTACGCATAAATGCGTCCGGGGTGTCAGAATTAGTACATGGTGTATTTTTCAGTAAGCAGATTCAGTGTTCTCCACGCGCAATGATTCCATTTTTTGCATTAGCGCTTGGACAAAAAAGTGAAAAGGCGAGTGTTAAATACGGTACGGTTCTCCGTCCATCATGACCATTACATGTGGCCCTCCGCTGCAATAGGTTGGACAACCCTGACCTTGACCTACTGTTGTCGCCAGGACGGATCCGGTAAGTAAGGGGTTAAACAATTTCAGCATTGAAACAGTACACGCCTAGCAAGCTGAAATAATAGGTGTGAAAAATTATTCCCTTCCCCCTCAAAGGGTTCGCATCTGACCATTGAACAATTATTCAATCATAAGCAGCGATTCCGGGGAAGGGAAGAGGACATTCCCCCCCCCTCCCCATATTTGAGAAAGGTATTGTGAAAGTTTCTGCAATAAACCTTTATACAAAGGGGCAGATGCAGAACAATGTCCGGAAATTTCGATTATGTTTCATTTCTTTTGCTGCACATGCAGTTAATTTTGAAACAAACTTTCACTACTAAGATTTATGTAAATGAATCCCCAACTGCGAACTTGTCTAACTAAATCCCTCTTTCATAAAGGGGGGGGGGGTAGGGGTCCACCTGACACATTACGGTTTGTACGTATACACTATTAAAACAACAGTTGACCCAATCAAAATCAAACAAAACCGAGTCCCGAAGAAATCGAACTGCAGCATATCCGCTCTCTTCGGAGACCTGAACTGAACTTAAACTGCAGTGGGCAAACACTGGTGCACCTTTCCCAAGGGTGCCCCAGAGACAGTAACGTAGTTATAGGGGGCAGTGGGGCCACTGTAAACTGGCTATGAAAAGCCAGGGTGGAAAATTCGGAAACTGGATGTAAGTTCCCTATTTGTAATTATTAGTTTCAAAATGCAAAATTTTCCGCTCGCTTCGCGCGCAGCAATTTCCAGTTCATAATGCAGTCGTGTTTCCTCATCAATCAGTTTTTAAACTTTTCCGAACTCTGGAAATGACAAAATCACCCATCATCAAGTGATATCGGCAACTACAATGCTATTTCCATGAATGTTCTATCATTAGGCTACATTCCAAATTTTCTCCAGTATAGGCTCTTGACCTTTAAAATGTCGTTAGAGAGCCTCGATTTGTAAGCCTTAGAATAACACCGTGGAGCATAAACGACCTTTGGTCGCCGTGCAATCTCAGATTTGCCAATAAGAAATGCAGATTCTTCAGTTATTCCCCAACTTTTTACATCCCCTTAAATAGGGAATGAATCCAAAATTTTGTCATATAAAAGCTCCAAATTTTCAAAAATTTCTGCGCGCTGCAGGGAAATGGCGTTCACACTTTAAAAAAAATCGGAAAATTTGGGTCCCTGCCCCCTCCCCCCGGACAAAATGTCTAGCTACGCCACTGCCTGGAAGCGAAGACTGAAGAACGTTTTGTACCAACTCGATTTGATCTTTTTTGTACTGTATGTAAAGACATCATAAACGTAGATTCCAAACTCCTATTCCTACACTGTTCGACGCGCTGACTCTTCATGGAGACTCAAACGGAGGGCGGAAGTGTTGACTTGACATGCGTGCCATTCTATTCGGTTATCTGCGCTTGCAATTATGCATGCGTAAGTTCCTTTGCGACGAGATGCCAGCGTGCGTTTATTTTCAAAGCGAGTAGAGTACGCGCACAGTGCATTTCTCCGTGTGCAGTCCAGAGTAATTGATGCGTACTTCCCCATGCTTGGAAACGAACGGAGTAGTTGATTTTGTGTTGTAAGCGAGTAAAAATGTAAACGCGTGCATAGATGTGCGCTTGTGAAGATATTATACACGAATCCGGACAGCAAGTGATGGCCTGATTTCAGTCGGCCAAAAGTAGGGTCAATCACCTTTAAATCTTTCGATTTCCTTGCTTACCTCTATCATGGATGGTTGTACACTAATTTGTACCTTGAATTCTCCAAGTTCACTAAATATGAGGGTTTGAAATTCATGTAAACAATAAATAAAGACGGTTTTAGGCTAATGGACCCCACTAATGGCGGCCTTCAGTCACTAAAAACAACCGCTTATCGGATTCCCCTATAGGAACTGACCAAAGAGCAGGATCCTGCTCTATGGAACTGTCCAATCAATAAGTCAATGAACTTCAAACCAGTCGCTGTATGTTCATTTTCAAATGGTTCTAAGTAGAAAGCCTCGAAGAAGCCAAAAACTGTTTCATGTTGTAGAAATTAATTGAGGAACGGTGTTTTGCAGGAATTGCAAAAAAATTGAAATTTACCTGTTAGCTTTCAAAATGACTTGACGGTGATCAGCACTTCGGACCCTCCTTTTCGGCCTCCCCGAGGAGTCACCGCTCCAGTTTAAGTTTGGTATGCTTGTAATATCTTTGCTTGTATGATGCAGTAGCGCCCTCAACTTTTAAAGTATGTGTGTGTTCAGAGAGAAACACACCGCCATTAATTGTTCCATTGACTTACACCTTATTTTGCCTTCATTAAATACCCCCCCCCCCCACAACCTTCAAGCCAGAGCTCAACACCCCTAAAGCTACCTCTCCCATGAAATGAGTTGGCCAATCATGGTATCACAAATTCACCACAGCATTATCGTTTAGATTTTGAGCTACATGGAAGAAGTTTATGGGCTCTGCGCCCACCCCTATTAATCCGCAAAGTGACGGAAATTACCTCTTTTTCTCACCAAGTACTGAAATGGTCTCAATTACCTTCAGTCCATCCCAATTTAACATCACTCACACATGTATCTTCTCTTTGTTATCCTTAAAAAATAAGTAGCAACTAATCTTTCTAATATGTGAGCAGCTTACACTCAGAGAGGACCTAAAATTGACGACGTACTTTGGAACTACTTTTCCCGGGAAGGTCGTCCCGCAAATGGTGGTGTGCTTCCAAAGGATGAGAAGTGGTATAGCTAAAGAGGAAGCTTGTGAGAGAATCCCACTAACAAACACACAGCATCACATCTGTCGCCCTCTCAGTCCTCTAACCAGGGAGGTCTAATCACACCTCCCTGCCCTAACTAGAGGATGGAAATCAACAGTGCAAAAAGCAAAGAAATGCCCTTTAATTCATATTATAGGAACATGTAGTGGAACTTGTACGTTCTCTTTTCAAGTTTTCAGACAATGATAAAAAAGCTTCTTCTTTCAGTCAATTTCACTGACGTCATTTGACGGACAAGCGTCTTTTTTATCAACACACTCAATAAGAGTACCTGCAACACGCGCGTAATATGTGGGAGCGTTTTTATGGGAATATCGTGTGCAATTATACGCTTACTGCGTGCTTGTTTTGCCCTTCAATGTCGGGCAAACTCAATCGAGTAACGTCACATGAAATTGCTTTATACAGTAACTTAACAGTTGAAGCAACAATGCAGGTAGAGAAAAAGTTGCGCACATAAGGAACTTGTTGAATATAGTTTTTCTTGAAATATGAACACGGAAGGAAGATTTCCTTTTGTTTCCTCACTCACTCCAAAACGGCTGGTTATACGGCCACGAGAAAGTGGAATTTAAAGACACCAGACATGGTTTGTTACTTCAGACTCTATTCAGACTTAACATATAAAATATCATGGAAATAAAGTGCCACTACCTCATCTACAGCGTTGTTAAATATCTTTGAAAATAAATATACTGAATAATGATAAAACATGTAATAACAATGATAAAACGCGTAATAATAAAGATAAACGTGCAACAATAATCATGCCTCGAAGGACATTTTGTAACGCTAAGTAACCACAAAATTTGGAAGAAGCCTGTGGTTAATGAGTTATGAAATTTTTACTTCAGGTAGCATCCATCTCAACAACATAGGTCGAATTTTCTATTTTTAAGTCCAAATTTGGTACCGCATGAAAGTTGACAGGAGAACACGGACAGGAGAAAGGGTTTTTATTAATAAGGTTCATTGTTCATAAGGGTTGTTATTCATAACATGATGAACTGCAAAAAGGTTCATTGTTCAAAGGTTCGTTATTCACAAAAATGAAGGATAAAAGATCCATATTTCATCAGGTTCGTTATTCATAATTAAAAATAAGGTTCGTTACTCATAATCGAAAGTAAGATTCGTTATTCATAACTGAAAATAAGGTTCGTTAGCCACAATCGAGAAAAGGTTTGATATTCATAATCGAAAAAAGGGTCGATATTCATAATAAAGGTTCTGTATATGCCACATAACGAACCATTATTGCTATTATGAATAAAGAACCTTTTTCTATTGTGAATAACGAACCTTTTTTCCTATTATGAATAACGAAACTTTTTTCCTATTATGAATAAGCAACCTTTTTCCTATTATGTTAAAGAGACCTTTTTCCTATTGTGAATAAATAACCATTTTTTTTTTCAATTATGAATAGCAAACATTATGATGGACAACGAACCTTTAATTGTGACGATTATGAATAACAAACCTTATGAATAAAGAACCTTATGTTCAATGACCCTTAGACCTATGTATAAAGAAAACCTTTTGAATATCGTGTGGACTCCATTTATTTGGATGCGGGGTTTGGTGGAAAGGTTACCCCATTTGCTTTTGTGTTCTAATACCACATATCATGCATGCCTGGAACAGAATCTCTAACTAAGGAGTATGGGCTCCTCAAGTTAAAACCGTAATTATGACTGTAATCAGAGTAACTCCGGCCAGAACATCTAGCTGGCAAGCCTTGCGGTTCGTCTTTGAAGCACTGCTGTTGGAATCAAGGGTGTTCCCATTTGGCCCTCCCATATAGATTCAATATGGTGGAAGGCATTTTACATTGTTACATGGTCATCGAAATCAAAGAACGATGCAGAGCATGTAAGACCGGCGGAACGGTTGATCTGAATGTTTGACCATTAAAAGGAAATGCCGAGCGACCCCTCCCGGTAACAAGAAACGTTGATGTAATACAGCATATAGAGTGTATAGGACTACAAATATAGCGCTTTGCCAAAACGATGTAAAGATACTGCTTCCGTCATTCAAATTAACCAGGGGAGTCAGTAACCAACCTTTAGCCATGTAAGTACTTCTTCGGAGGTAGTACTTCCATGTTCAGATAATTGTGGGAGGGACTTAAGTGTAAGAAGGTTAGGAGAATTGGTACTTTTGGGGGTGAGAGAATTGGGCCTTTATATCACGACGTTAAAACACCTTAAAGGCATATTTTCATCATCCAATACAGTTCCAATTCTCCTAACCTAGGCTTCTAGCCCCTCCCACATTTATCTAAAACTCATCTTTATCCAGACACAGTCCTTGTTTATTGCTTCATGGCTTGTCCCAGTGGCCATACAAGTCCATAATGTGTAATCAAGACACTCTCAGTGCCCATGCTGTGTAATTTAGCTATGATGCATTGTTTGAATGTGATGCCAGTCAAAGAGCTGTACCAATTGAGAGTTTTGATATATGTATACTGAAACTGTAGTTTAGGGTGACGAATGACTGCCAGGAGCCCAGTGCCGGGGCTTCACCCCCTTGACCCGCAACGGGACTCGATTACATTGAATTACCCATCAACTTCTTTCTCTGTAGTTTACCCCCCCCCCCCTTTCAAAATGGCAGCCAGATTTGCTTTTGGTAACATAGTAGTTTCACTACTTTTTTACCAAAAAACTTAAGGCCTACTTGAAGTTACCCTGGTCGTTATTTTTCGACCAGTGCTTAGTTAGCCAATAGAATTGCTACCTAACAAACACCATAAAAACCCAGGAGCTTCCGGAGGCTTCGCCCATGGACTACATCTGATTAACCTCGCGCTTCGCGTTCGGTGGCGCCTCCGACGGTGCCTCCTGCAGTCCCTCCTGTAATTAAACTGTTATGCCCTCGGCCCAAGAATAAAAAGTCCGGTGACCCCAATGATCGATATCGTGTAAGTTGTTTTTATTTAAATATAAAGAACTATAGACCCAAAATACAATCATGTAAATAATGCAGAAAGTGCTGCCATTTTTTCCCTTTATTTCCTGCTTACTTTTTTATTTATTGTTTCAAGCAGTAACGAAATGCGGAGTCACCCCAATCTTGATTTAGTGAGTGTAGAATAGCATTGTTTCATGAATGGCTTTTGAAAGTCATGTGACAACATTTAACTATGAAATGAATTTTACGGGGATCTAACCTGGGTATGCAATGTGAATAATGTCCTGTAATATCATGAATGTTTCTTGGAAAAATAAATTTGTAGTGAGATTCGGCCGAGTAGAGCAATGCTCGAAAAGCCCGTCTCATTATTGTGTCGATTTATCCTTGCAGGTCTTCAAAAAGTACGCCCTCTCTAATATCGACCTCATTGATTGTTCAGATTCCAGCTGTTGCTATGACGACATCAGATTTGTTTATGGTTTGACTAAGTAGAGTTGTCATGTTGTTTTCGCTTGTACGTACGTGCTGTATGCATATGTTGTGTGAAATCTTCTTCTACACTTGTATTCGAAGGTTGGTACAGAGAGGACTGTAATAAAAAGTGTACGTGTACGGTGTATGTATGAGAAAAGTGCATCGTGTGCTGAGTACTAACGTCAAGGAAGACGTTTAATGAAACCTGGATTGAGACGAAAAAGCCTGCAAACTGAGAAATTTCTGAATTGTTTTTTAGTACAATGCCGTCAGACGAGAAAATGAAGAATAAGAAACAGACCAAAGCACTGGTTGCAGAAGGATTCTCTGTGAAATCGAGGTTGAAAAATTCAGTCGTCCTGCCTCCACCGAGTGCTGGTGCTTTCAAAGAAAATCCGTTAGATAAACCAACAGATTTCAGATACTTTTACGAAAGAGGTGATCTTCCTATAGCTTTAGAACACGACACCAAAGGGAACAAAATAGCATGGAAGGTGAGAATCAAGTATTACAGTAACTTTGTGTATAGTCTTGGTCCTTTTTTTTTTTGGGGGGGGGGGGGGAGGCAAGGACAAATGATAATTGATACTGCATGTAGAAGCACCTAACTGCAAAGCCCTAACATTAGGCAAGTCAGTAGGATAACAATTGCTCAGGCAATTACATTTTTCCAAATGAAATCTGAACCACCATTAATGCTTAGGGCACACAGCTATTGCAACTTGTTAGTAGGCCTAGCCACTAGTAGCCTAGTAATGTGTGGTCCACACATGAAAATAATGGTTTGTTGCTTGTCAGTCATTGCTAATTTGTGCATGCCCTAGCTGCAGCTTCTTCTTCTTCTTTGGGAATATGTTGCAGACTCCCAGAGGGCACCAACGCAACAGAGTAAGAAAGAGAGAGGGATCAGCAAGACACCAGGTGGCATAGCCTATTATTATTTAGATGTTATTATGGCTGACATGTAACTATTAAAAAAAAATTGATTCATTTCCCTTCAGAGATAGCTAAACATAAAAGTTAGGATTTGCCATACTGTAGCCCTCAAACAGAGCTGTGCGTTCTTTACGTGGCCTAGGCTTATTCTCACAACACAGCCCTTGCTCGGATAACGTTAATAAACATACAGTACCCACTAGCACTAGTCAGGACACCAGTGGACCGGCTCACAAAAGTTCACACATTTGATCTCTGGCACCATATTTACCTTTCTGCCAAAGATGTTCACAAAGTTTCAGCAAAGAATAGCCAAATTTTCACTTTCAATTTGGACTGTAACAAAAAGTCAATGCTCCATGATTTCGTGTTGTCGATAACTGTTCTCAGCAAAGGGCACAAGGAGAAAACTTGGTACTCCACCTGAGTAGACATCTTCATAATATCAACTTTAATTCAGTAACAATAAGAAGTGAATATTGTTAGATTGCCTCGTAGACTCCAGTGCTTCTGTCACCTACATAGCAACTGGATTATCTTTCCACATACACCAAAAGAAAATGGCTGCTACTTGTGAAGTTGACAATTAATAGTAAAAAGTTGAACAAGTATCAAACTGGGTCAGTGTTTTCATATTTTATGTGACATGGCCCGTGGGTATGTTTATTAACATTATTCGCCCAAGGGCTGTGTTGTGAGAGGAATGAGCCCAGGGTATACAAACACGCAGCTCTGTTTAATGGCTAGGATTTGCGTACCTATTGTTCAGCCTCCCTGTTTGGTAGGGTATATCCCCCAAATTTATTTAGGCCTAGGTCAAGGACGAAAAAAGTATGAATCAGATAAACTGTTAATACCAAGGGGATAAAAGTAAATGTACCTGTTTTGTTTGCAATTTAAAGGGATGTCTAACCTCACTGTTCCTCCTTTAAATTGACTTAAAAATGTCAGTAAGGGTGGATAACAAACATATCAGTGCAAAAGAAATTATCCATTCGAGGATATTTTAAAAGACTCAGAATATTTTTACAGAACCATGCAGCATAAATAGCTTACTTAACAGTAATTATTTCTGTGAGGAATGGCAAGAAAACTCTTCTTCTTTTTTCCTAACATCTGTGGATACAGAGATGTACCAGAGGGTTGAATGCTGGGTATTGTCCAATCATAAGCAGCATATGTTTGTGGAAGGATATTTATCAGATTTTGCTGATATTAAGGCAAATCCTCTCACCCTAAACTACACTTCCAGTGGGGGTAACAGAAACTCTCAGTTGCCTCAGCTCTTTGATTGACTGATACTAGATCAAACAAAGCAGAGTACCAAAGCTTACAGTATTACTGTGTACAGCATGGACCCAAACTACTGAGAGCATTTCATTGCATTGAGCTTTTCTATACTCACAGTGAAGCAATATAAACTGAGATTGTGTCTGGATGAGGTTGGATTTCAGATAATTGTGGAAAGGGCTTAAGTACTGTAAATGGTCAGGAAAGTTGGTACTGTTTGGGGTGAGACAATTGAAACTTAAAACCTCATTAGCCAAGATGAGAGCTAAGTCTATCTCTTCTGATCTGGAAGTATGCTTGCTTTGTTGGTGATCATTGGAGAGAGTGTTTTGGGCCCTTCATTGTTTTGGGTTACATTATGTTAATGATTTGCTTGATGTTATACTGTATATCTGGGTGCAAGACCAAGGTTAGTACTCTTTATAAGAAAATTGGTGTTTCAGGATTGCAAGGCACAACAGATGTCTATTGATAAGATGTTTGACTGGTTAGTAACTTGACACCTTTACTTCCATCCTGACAAGTGCCAGATTTTAAGGCTATGTAGATTGGCCCATACTTAAAGATTACATTTTCCCCACCAATGAAAATATTGGGAGGCCAATTTATTGTCAAAAGTTACCCTCAATAAATCAGGCAAATAAAAACCAACAGGCCAACAAATAAAATATAATATTGTGGTACATTGATGATAAAGGCCCTAATGGCTTTGAGAAAATGTCAGTTTGAGCCTATTAAGGTACTTCTACTAATAAAAGACTGTAATACTGGTGCCTCCGCCCAGAAATGCTTAACTTTTTTATGTGTGATGTGTCATATTTGCTTAAAACTGATACCCCTCTCTTCATAATACTTGACATAATTTATTCTTGATGTTCACCCAAATATGGTTCCCAACTTCCCCTGCACTTAATTTGACAAATTTCAAATCATTACACTTTTTCATATTGAAACATTCATTGCAAAAAGAAAGCTCAAAATAACGACTAAATAATTTTGTTTACAAGCCAGGGGAAAAGCTTTTCTGTCTATATGAGAGGTGATATTACTGTACTAAATGTGCTCCTGGCTGACTGATGGTGCACTGTCTTAATCTTTCCGACAGAATTACAAAATAGCAACTGCTTACTGTAGATTCTGTTTACAAACTCCTTGAATGCCATTTCTGGTTGTCTGGGGGTTGTGCTTACCAAAATTTTGAGAATGCTCTGCATCGATGGATGGCAATGCACCACTTAGTGTATTGGGCAATGCCATTTCTGGCTGTATGAGGGGTAGAGAGTTATCCAAAATTTTCTGTATGCTGAGACTACTCTGTGCACAAACTAATGATACATGTAGATGCTGCAATTGGGTGTACTTTTTCAGACAGGATTTGAAAATAAAAACTCATTAGTTTCTGCTTTCAAGTCTGGGAGATGCAATTTCTGGCTGTCTGTATGATTGACCAAGCCAGAAGTCAAACTCCAGACCACTGACTGCAAGTTGGATGCTCTAACCACTTGACTATATGAAGTTGAGTGTAGTTTTTTTTATAAATAAAGTTGTAATTGCCTCATTGACAAGTTTTATGCATCATGCCTGCTGATTTTGTGTAAATTAAGATTTCCATTGTGATAGTGATACTTTGTACAAAGAATGTGTACATGTATTACAATATATGTTAACATAAGTTGTATGTTTCCTCTCCACAGGTTGAAATTGAAAAACTTGACTATCATCACTATCTTCCTATGTTCTTTGATGGACTTCGAGAAACAAAACACCCATATGGATTCTTTGCCAGACAAGGAGTCCATGACATGCTTGAACATGGTGGATCTAAAATACTTACAGTCATCCCTCAGCTCATTATTCCTATTAAGAAAGCCTTAGAACTCAGAGAACCCAAAGTAAGTGGCTTTTTATCTCGAATCTTACAACTTTTTACTGCAAGATGAAGTTGGTAAATTGTTGGACCATCTTGTTACATAATGTGTGAGGATGCCTCGATAGTGAGTGCCCAGATATATGATTCAGAAGCCTCAGGGTGTAATCTTTATATGATTGAGAGTGTGAGCTTTATATGATGGATAGTTAGGTAGTTATATAGATAGAGTTTTACGGCCCAGTTTCCAACCTATTGGTACAAGTCGAGCCGGCTACTGCCTTTTTTCCAGTTGTGGCTCACTGGCTTGTTTTCCCTAACACAATGCTTATGCCAAGCATCACACACAATGGCAGTAGGTTCCTTTTTTAGAGTCTTTGGTATGACTCGACATGGGAAGCTTTATATAATTGAGAAAGTCCATATTATGCCTTTTCAGAAAGGTAAATAGAATACTGTATATCTGTTCAAAATGATTATCAAGATGTGGACAGCATGTCACAATTTTGCAATCCTAATAAAAATAACTTTAAACCATTTTTTAAACACAGTAATTTCACAAAGCAGAGAACTTTCAAGATGAAGATTAATTTTCTCAGAATGTTACAAGCATTTTCCATACTTTTACTTTGAGACATGAACAAAACAGGATTTTTTCCCTCCAACTGCAAAACTTTGCCCTCAAAGCCGCAATTCCACTTTTTCCATCCAGCAATGTGCATGTTCATGTCCTTTTGTTCTGAAAGCTGAAGATGTGTGCATATAAGCAAATGAGGCGGGGTGGGGGTGGCACTGGCCCTTTCAATTCGGGCAAAAACAGTTGGTCCATTCAGGCAATACTTTGATTAAGGGTACCATTATTCTTGCAAAATTTGCTCTTGCCCTCCCCACAAAAATTATCCCTGTACACCTATGAATGTGTGTAATGGAGGTGTTGGCCAAAGGTTGCACAAAACTCAAATTTTTATATTGAGTGTATTGATCCAATGGATAATTCTTTGGAGGAACCCAGGTTTCCACATTGGTTCACAATACTACAACAATTTTCTTCTAATTTTCACTGATTTTTTTAGTTTGGAGGTTTAAAGTACAATAAGACATGTCAACCCTTTCTTTCATGATTGTTTCTTAATATCCTGCAGGTTTTATGCAAAACTCTCAAAGTTCTTCAGCACTTGGTTGTCTCAGCTGACATGGTTGGTGAAGCTCTGGTCCCATACTACAGACAAATCCTGCCCATTCTCAACATTTTTATAAACAAAAACCTCAACTTGGGTGATGGAATTGATTACGGTCAGCAGAGGAGAGAAAATGTTGGAGACTTGGTGCAGGAAACCCTGGAAGCTTTTGAAACACATGGTGGTGAAGATGCATTTATCAATATTAAATACATGGTGCCTACGTATGAATCCTGTCGTCTCAACTAAAATGCATCTGCATGGTTACAATTGATACAAAAACGAACATTACAAACTGGTCTTTTTGATCATTTGACCAATTGGTGTTCAGCAACCTTGAACTAAAAGCTAGAATATATTAACTTCCCATCTACCAAAGAAAAAATTTGTAATGTCTTTTATTCATAATTCAATGGTCTAGTGGTAAGAAATAGTTCTGATATACTTCAGGGTGCTATTTTAATATCTTCGTGGATGTGAGGCTTTAAAAAAAACTGATTATTTTTCAGCAAAACAAGGATCAGGATTCCGTCCAAACTTCTTAAATTATATTGGAATTTCTAGGTTGCAACATTTAGACACCGTTATGCAAAGGTTGCAATGATGTTAAAAATGGTCAGTATGTGCTTTGTTGTGGGAGGTATTGTTATTTTCTTTGATTTATTTAAAACTTATTTAATGCAAGGAGTATGTCAAATGAACATTCCTTAGCTTGAAGCTTCTCTTGTAGGAGTAGACTTACCTACTGACAGCTAAAGGGCACGTCTGTATTAATGTGTTGATAAACCAGTGATAAAAGGACCACCTAAAATGTTCTACTGTAGAACTTTAATGTAAAGAATTGCAAATTACCTTCCCTAAAAGAGAAGAGGACACCTTTATGACTTTTTTTGTCAAAATTTTGTGAATATTGTAAATATGTAACATTTGTAATTAACTTGGTCAGAAGTGTAAGTAGGATCTGGTCATGTGTAATAAGAATATGAGGCCTGTACTTTTGAAAGGAAAGAATGTATGCTTTAAGGGTTCATAAACAACTGAATGAAAGTTGGAATTTCCATTATTGCTGTAAAGAATAGAATTATTGACTGCTGTAATATGGAGGCTTTTTTTCCATTGGGGATTAAAACCAAAATTCTTTTGGCAAAGAACCAAGTTGTCCTGTATGCTGACTTTCTTACTGTAGGTATAATATCAGTTATTATTCTTTAAACAATGAGCATGGACTGTGTCTGACATTTTCAGATGACATTCTCTGTCCAAATTTTGAAATAAAAAGCTAAGTATTTAGGTATAAAATTGTATTGAAACTTTTGAAAGACATGTTCGCGTAATCTTCAGTTGCCATAACATTATGCACAGTTTGAATTTGGAAGGTACTGTCAGTTCTGCCAGGATGGAAGGTTTTTGGCACTACCCACCTGTGACATTTTTAAGTCAAATTGGTGACAAGCATCATAATTTTCCTAAATGATAATACAAAAATTTGCTTGAAGTGCAATTAAAATCCAGTATTGTTAATAAGGGAGGGAACAAGATGCTGTAATAAATATACAACATGAGTGTTGCTATTCTTCTGGACTGAAATTGCAGTTTTAGCAACTACTCACACCCAACAAGAAGTTTGTGACAGAAGCCAGTTCTGTAGCCCCATTCAGTTACTCAAACAAAAAATATGTGTGAAATGTGGAGTCTTGAATGCTGGATACTGTACATGTCAAGAGTTGACTTCAAGTACTGTAGTTTTAGAGAATATAACCATCTATTGTAAAATTTTGCCACCAGCTTTATTTATAAATAAGTTTCATTCATGTAAAGCCTAACAGTCTAGAGTTTCTTGTATGTTAGTGCTGATTGTGTTATTGACAGTTATATAAACTGACATATACTGTAAACACTATTACAGTAAGGTCTCCTTATGCAAGTAAAGCAATAAACTTTCGGATGAAAAAAATGTGTTTTTCATTTCATTATCTAATATCTCACCATTGTTATCCTCAATTTGGAATGTGAAAGGGATCAGCTCCAGGCTCCTGAGCAGACATGCTGTTGATGAGGCAAACAGCACAGTGATGTAACCAGGAATTAGCAAGGGGAAAGCACTTTTCTGACTACTAGGAAGACTCCATTCCCTTTGAAAAATTTTAACAATAAAAGGTTCATAGATGCAATCAATGCAATGTTTTGCCAGTTTCATGATTTACATAATGTACACTGTCATATAATCAGAAAATTTGTTCCTATTTGAATTAAGAACATATTTGTGTATAAATCATGATCAGAAAATGATTGTTGATAAATCATGTTCAGAAAAATTGAACAGGAGAAGATTCTGCTTGATAAAATAATATCACATGAAAATGAAGACACTGGAAAAACATGCATCATTTACCTGCCATATTGTCTTTGAAATTCCCTGACTCAGGAAGACTAATGATATAATCTGGGCAAGTTGAAACAAAAGAAAGTAGCCTACTAACCAGTACCAACTGCTATTGTGTTGAGAGAAAAAGATTGCCCATTAAGGATTAAAACAGTAGATGATGATGTAGCACTGGCATGCTTTCTGTTAGACAGCCAAATGGTGTAGAGCGGCTTTGAATCAAATACTGTTATTGCAGCGAGTAGTAGTATATTATTATTCACAGAAAGTGAATATCATGTATGACACCTGTATACAAGCTACAATCCTTGAAAAAGAAAAAATAAATGCAACAACCCTGCTCCCCACATCAATGTTGAAGTGTCAGGATGCCTTGGGCTGCCACAACATTGAATGTGGGATGGTGGTCCGTTGATTGCTTGTTTGGCTTGCTTTTGTCAAGGACTTTAGTGTACTTAAATAAAAAACAAATCTAATAAACAGGTGCATTGCAATCCTTCCTAATTTGGGTTATACATACATTACAGGAAATGCCCATTAGCCAGAATTTAGAAAAAATCCAACACAACTGATCCTCTTAAATCTGTTTAGCCCAACCTCCTGGCAGACATGAACCTCATCTTGACTTCTGAGACCATACAAGTTGACAGTCACCTATGCATGACACACTGAAAAGCTGTGCTGGGCCAATAGGATGCCCTCCCCCAACAAATCAATAAGGTGGCCTAATCCTTCTTACCCGAGTTGCCATTGTCAAGTTAGGTACAGTAAGAGTAGTTGGAGGGGAAGTCCTGTCATGAATGTAACGTAGCTTTGTCAAGAGATAGCACACACTATGTACAGTGGCCCAGTCAGGTGATATGAATGTGACTGATGATGGAATTAATAGAACAGATGGAAATTTAAGATCAAAACACCCTGCAAAAGTATTAGTTTCCACTTTTTTTGATCCTGAAAGGGGTGGGGAGTAGTACCTTCCTCTGCTCACCCTCTGGTCATGTCCTTGATATAGCAGCACCTCGGTCATTGATCATCCAATGGAATCCTATTGGTATAAACTCACTTTTAAGGCAAGTAACTCCCGAATCTTATTAAATGTTCCTGAACCAGTTATACCATATATTTGTGAAAGATAGGCTAACTTTGGTTCATTCTTAAAGATAAACCATGAGGTTCAATAGGTCCATTACAGTCAGGTGACCATCTGTTATCAAGGATAACCTTAATGGTGATGATGAACAACCCCATTTTACTTGGGGGTTTCAATTTTTTAAATTTGGTGACTTCCAAATAATTTTCTTCCTCTTCATTCTTTTTTTATCATAATCTTGTTTTGTAAGGAGTGAACAAGAAACAGCACCTTATCTATTGCTTGCATTAACCCCCATTAGGCATTATACTATGGTGGTTTGCAGTTTAAAATTTGATTATTTGACTCCAAAACAGTTTCCAAATCCTAATGGACAACATATAAGCACATTGCTGAAGAGGAAAAAGCTTCCAGCAGGGAAGAGAAAGGTGGGAAAATTTTCATGAGGAAAGCAACAAATGCATTGAGATGTAATCAACATTTACAGCAAAACTTGTAAACATTTTGTTCTCAAAACAGTTTTACACAGGATAACAATTTTCTGGAGTCAATATATACAGTAGGTTGATGGGGATTCCTCTCATCATTTTGTTTTGCATCAATTGTTATTGTCTTAATTTGCAGAGGAGGTAAGGACTCATTCAATCATCCACCAACTGTGAATACATTGCTGCCAATACATACACACCAGGCCTCAGCCCTCCCTTTTTCACCAGATCAACAATAAAACATACAGGAACTCCCTTACTTTCTTGATTTCCCCTTAGTCAGCCCCCCCCCTTTGGATGTCTGGATCTGCACCTGTACTCTATGGGGAAGAAAACACAAAACAAGACAAAATTTACAAAACATGAAATAGAAGGTATCTACATCTTTCATGATTTATTTGATTATCAAAACACTGTACTCAACGGATGTGACCAAGAATGAATTAAGCAACATTTCTAGATTTTCACCATTGGTTACCAAAAAGAGGGGTTACTTCCACTTGAATCCCTGTCTGACTTAACTTTAAAAGCAATCCCTCCAAACTTATTTTGAAGCAAAAGCAAACATAACAATTTTCCTCTTATTTAACAGTATCTTACATCATTTTTTGCAACTTCAATATTGCATGTCCAATGTAAAGCAACCTCAAAAAGCTGACCTCACTTTAAAGATCAAAAGCAATCCTTCCAAACTTATTTTCAAGCAAAAGGGAACATAGCAATTTTCCTCTTATTTCTCCACAAAGTATCTAACATCATTTTTTGCAACTTCAATATTGCATATCCAATGTAAAGCAAGCAGTTACTTCTAGTAAATTTCACATATGGAGCTGACCTCACCTGAAAGGTCAAAAGCAATCCCTCCAAACTTATTTTGAAGCAAAAGGGAACATAGAAATTTCCCTCTTATTTCTCCACAAAGTATCTAACATCATTTTTTACAACTTCAGTATTGCATATCCAATGTAAAGCAAGCAGTTACTTCTAGTAAATTTCACATATGGAAAGAATAATTGTTATCACATGACTCTCAACAGCAAATCATGTAAGAGGACAACAGTCTATGACACTACCTCAAGTTGGGGTGACTGCTCTTGCCCCTGTAAGATGATAGCATGCAATAATAGGTATCATCACCACCATGCATAGAACGAAACACTTCAACCCATCAAACCAACTTGAACAAAAGGCCTCAAGGACCACTCAGTCAGGGTAACGATGTGATACATACAATCTTGATCTGATAAACATAGAAAAATATCTGTAACTTGTGAAACATGCAAATAAAATTTAGAACAAGGTGAACATTACTAGCACCTTCAAAATGTTAACAACCAATGTTTCTCTCTACTCCCTTAAGATTTATCCATTTCCTCTTTCCTCCCTGCTTAATTCAAGCATCCTTAAAATCGATAATGTATGAGAAATTTTCTGCAACAAGTCATAAACAATCTGTCTTACATATGTCACAATGTACACCTCATTTGAACATACATCACAAGATCCATTAGACTGAAGATTATTTATGGTCTGCTTTGGAATGGAATGGAATGCACCATCAAATGTTATGTTTATACCCTGCATACCTTTTGCATACTGTAAAAAGCCTCAGCAAATACTCCTTTTGCCTTTTAAAGTTATTTTCAATTTCCACAAAATTTTAGTCCTTATTTTCCCCAAAATTTCATTTTTGCATGGCTGTCCCAAAAGGTAGGGGTGTACCGGATTTCAAATCCGGCCAAAATTCTGGCTGGATTTTGGGATTTTTACAAATCCGGTATCCGGCCAGATTTTGTCTTGAATCCGGCCGAATTTGCCAGATTTGTAGGTAAGGTGTACAACACAACTTAATTTACTACAGGACTTAATAAAATGTCATGAAATGCTAAAGACTAGGATGGGAGTGTGCCACTAACAAAATTATTTAAAGATCTAGCTACTGTATAGGGTGTTATCAGTAGTTGCAAACTTTCTAATATGATGGACTTGATCACCCCCCATTCAGTACTAAATGTATGTACAGGATAATTATTCATAAAAGGGCCCAGTGATTTAAAATATTTTGTGAAGCAGTGTCAATGAATCAACCCACAGCTTATCAAGTCCAGATAAATCTCCTCTGGTGCTCTTTTCAAGTTGATGTACAGAAGTCAGTTGCTGGATTAATAGTGATTCTGGGCAATATATATTCAAAAACCATCAGAAAAGATGTCAGATGTCAAATTTTCTTAGCCATAATGCAACTTACTTGGTTTCAGAGTCCATGAACCCTGTTACTCACCTCCTATTTACATATGTAATTCTCCTTGCCTGAAAGCACTTTCTGGCATAAGTCATTTGGCGCAAGGATAGCACTCTCTAGAAGTAGAGGGCAACATGGTAGCTCTTCCTCACTCCTCTTGCCCAACTTCAAGCTCCGACTTGTCCTGACACCGTGGAGCGATAGCTACCAGGTGTATGAGGCGTGTAAGTACCAAGGAACATGTGAACTAAAAAACTCAACTAGCAAGTTGCATTGAGAGAGGAAGAGCTATCACATTGCCTTCTAGTGAAGAGGGCGCTATCCCGGTGCCAAATGACTGATGCCAGATTGTGCTTCCAGGCAAGCTGGGGAATTACATAAATAGGAAGTGATGAGGAGCAGCATTGACTTACAGGTCAACCAAGAAAGGTTTTATTCGGTAACACCAAATTTAAAAAAAAAATATATCCACTAGTGTCCAGAGTCAGTCTTGCCACGGTGAAGAGAATCAAGTATTTTTTTTATTAGGGCCTTTTAGCTGTTTTACTAACAAATCTTCTAATCACATTAACATCCTTACCTGTCAACTAAAATAGTACAAATGATGGTGGCAGTATAATAGTGTCAGTGATTTCTTGACTATTAAAGTCAGCTTTGCAATTAACAGATAAAAAACCCATGAAATACAATGCCAATGACTGATAGGCCTACAGTACATCTAGAAAGTTTCACAAATTACTTACAGTAGCATAGTCCTACATCCTATGGTCCTTTGACAGATGGACAACTTCCTGATATGATTCCGACCCTACCCCTACACTGTTACTAGCATTATTACCACCACTTTGCATGCACAGTATAGCATACAGCATGTCAGTTTTATACTGAAACCTTCCAAACCAAAATTTAAAACATGCATTGAATCACCTTAGGAATTGTAATTGGTTCCTTTTCAAATTGTAATTGATTCCTTTTCAGTTTGGATATTGACTGCCAATGTTTTCATACTTTAGTCTCTCAATCTGCATGGACAGACATTTATGAAATCATTTTCAACATGTTGCATGTCGGGCTTTAAAAGTGTCAGCTAAGTGTTCAACATACATCTTGATTTTATCCCTTAATACTGAACTGAACCCTTGGGCATCTCATTCAGGGTTGGAATGAAGTAACATTCTGTCAATTAGCCCAACCATTAATGAAACATGCCACATCACAAAACCCAAATTAGACATGAACTCAACAGTTTCTGTAAGGGAATACCAAAACTCTGCTCACAAATAAAATAGACATAACACATCTCCTGACCACTGCTACGTTTGCTGATGGTGGTTAAGATGATGCAGATACAGAGGTCAAAAAGACCTGCATCCACTGAGGCTCCTAAGGTATAACCCCACCAGTAGGTTCCTGTTCTTTCATTTGACTAAGTCCGGCAAATCCGGCCGGAATTTTGGTTTAAATCGGGCAAATCTGGTTTCGGCCGGATTTTAAAATTCCAAATCCGGTGCACCCCTACCAAAAGGTACCCTCATTAAGAGAACACAACGTACTTAAGTCAGTCATGCTCCCAATGGTCATTTCATACTGTGTTACTATGCACAGTGCTACTATTGCTATATGCACTCAATACAAAAAAACTAGCTTTCCACCCAAACCTTAAACTTCTTTTCAAATAGAAATTACAAAGGCTTGTGGGATAGCATTTGGATAACCATCAATTCTTTTCTGTATTTTGTCAGTATTTCTGTAGCCAAAACAGGTGCACTATACCAACACCCAATCACAATTTTTTTTTTGCATGTTTTCTTTTTTTATGGGGGGGGGTTGGGGGTGTGAAGGGGCTGTGTAATGTAAGAATTAACATAATACCATACAAAGTTAATTACAGCGACAAAGTTAACAATCCTCTTACAGGCACTCATTTATTGCAATTGCTGTAAAAATATGTGGTACATTCACATTTTTTTGCATATTTTTCATTCATTTCAAATAAAGGCAACAAGAAGGCTCATGAATTTTATTAACTTAAATCACTACAAATAAAGCTACATACTTTGAATGAACAACATGAGTCTGAGGTAAATCCAGCACTGGGAACAAAAGAAGGATTAGTTGTTTCCCTTTAAGCACTTTTTTATTTCTGGGAATTCCTTTTCCTGACTTGAAATATTAAATATACAGTAATATGGCATCATACCTGATTGATTAATATTTGGTCATGTAATTGCAAAAATACAATGAAAATGGTTTGTTTGTGCATATATTTTGGTTTTGTTTTGTTTTTCGTTGGTATGTTTGCAATTCTTATTTTTTTTTTAACTTTTCCTCTTTTACTTTTCAGCAGAGTGCTAGTGGACTAAATAAAAGATATTACCAGAATAGTTCTGCTCATCATTGGAAGTCTAACTCAAAGTAGCATTTGAAAAAAAACAGAATCATGCTCTTGTTCATTTCCCTATATGATGGGTCTTTCCTGTGTGGCCATTCTAGACTGACTGAATAAAAAAAAAAAAACACCACAATTAATCTAACCCAAATGGTCAGACCTCAAAGGGCTTGAAAAACAGTGTAACAATAATAACTAAATTTTGTTTGATCGATAATTGAAAAATGATTCTTTTTTTAGTACTGATTTGTTGATATGAATTTTGATAGATAAATCATACATCAGGTGTGCACTACTGTAGCATGGAATAATACTTTGGTATAACACTGTTAATCTTATTTTATAAAACTTCAGAAAAAGTAGGAGCAACTTCTTTGAATACAAAAAGCAAAGTCATCCCTGATTTTATGTTCAATTGTGTTGAGTCAACACAACTCAAATTGTTCAAAATCTTTGACCAATCACTGATTCTTAAACTAGTCCCCATGTGGAACTTTTGCAAATACGCAAATCACTCAGTAAAACTGTGGTTTCCTTGAGAAAAAAAAGACAAATGCTTGTATGTGAAAAAGTTGATACAAAATTAAGCAAAACATTCTCCCTTTCATCACACTGAACAAAAATAACAAGTTCAGTTATTCATATGCAAATACCCACATCCACCAGATCGTCAAGACAAACAAAACTGTGTCATACCTTCAAAAACCACTTCCAAAATTTGGGTTTCCTTGAGAAACTCATTGACTCTACCCTCTTCTAACCTATCCTAAACATAAGGTTCTTTCGTTTGGTTTTGATTCCATGTTCCATGGAATGTATACTGTATACAAACTGTCCCTCCTGTGTGAGTCATACCAAAGACTCTAAAAATGGAACCTATTGCCTTTGTGCATGATGCTCTGCATAAGCAATGGAGTAAGGAAAACAAGCCAGTGAGCCACAACTGGAAAAAATGCTAATAGGTTTAATAGAAACTGGGCCATAAAATACTGTCAAACTAACTAACTTACTAACTCATGTGTAAGTCTTTGTACAGGTCTGATGTCTGTTCTAAAGGAGGGGAGAGAAGCTTGTTCATGAAATTAGGTTTGCAGTCAAAAATTTGTAAAACTGGGGGCAAAACCTATGAACAGGGTATCTATGCTAAGGCCACCATTGACTAGCAGCGTGCAGAGCATACACAAATATTTGGCCAGAGATACCTCTCGGACTACTGGAAATGGCACTTACCCAGCCTTCTTACCACACATAAATTTGAGAAATACTGGCAATAATCATAGGAAAATAAATGAAAAAATATTTTAAATAATAAGGAGTAAGGGGGGGGGGTGGGTTGGGGTGGGTGGTGGTGGGGAGGACTTTCTGGGTTATGTTCAATTGACTGTATTTTTTAATTGAATTTTCGTTCGTTATGCTTGTTTTTGTCTGTTGTCCTACATACAGTATCAGCTCATGATCTTTTGCGCAGTTTTGAGTAGACAGTGTACTCTATGTTACATCACTACATAAGTCTCTATATCTTTCTACGCCAATTTCACACAACTACTTTACCACTTGTGATAGTTTTAGTAAAGTATATGCTTCTCATGTGACAGCTAAAGATTTTTTTAACTATGTGACAACTGAGAAGGATTAAGATATGCTCATTCAATTTTTGTTGTATATTAATAATTTGTGTTTGCTTCAATAGTGCAGATGCAATATGTATTTGCACTGTTAAAGTTGTAGTCACTGTTTTTCAATATTGGGTTGGCATTCCACACCATTTTAGTCCCATTTAACAATACTTTGGTTACACTTGAAAGTAGATTGCTATCTTTCAATTAAACATCACATAAAAACACTTCTCAATATTTCAGTCATGTTGATTGAAGGGTGGCACCAGGTGGGCAAGAGGGGAGGGGACAGGGTCCACTTGGGGAAGTTTTCCAGTTTTATCAGTAGTGGAGAGGCATCAGCATGATGACACAGATTTGACCAAATAAGGCAAAAGTTATGAAACTCCAGATCTTATAATATTTTCAACTGTTACAACAAGCAGTCATTAAAACAATTTATCAAGTAATTAACCAGAAACCTATTCCAATCATTTGTTGAACATTCACATGTTGTCAAAAGATGAACCATACCCCTTTGTTTTCTCTTATCCAAAATCATTTATCACGTTGTATAAAGACATTTCATAAGTAATACCTCTCCTTAGTCATTCTACCTTCTTCTTCTTCTATTTCTTCTCTACCCATTCCTCCCAGCCACCAGGGTAATGTCGAATTCTGCAAAAAATAGAGAATAAAAGACGATCTCCAGAGGCCAAATCAAAGTTACAACTTTACACAAGTTACGTCAATTAAACAAGACCAACAAGGACCAGGTTTTTTGGAAGCTGAAAACTGTGACAGTTCTCATTTGTTTTTAAATTAAGAGGTCAAAAAGCCCCCACAAATAAATATAATAAAAAAATGTCTACTGTGTGACCTCCCTATACCACTTGGTTATTGAGTTAGTTAGATGGCGTTTTACAGCCCAGTTTCCAACCTATTGGTTCAAGTCAAGACAGCCACAGCCTTTTTTCCAGTTGTGGCTCACTGGCTTGTTATCCCTACTCCATTACTTATGCGGAGTATCACGCACAACAGCAGTAAGTTCCATTTTAGTGTCTTTGGTATTGACTCAATCTGGGAACTTAGCCCAGGCCTTCCAGGTGAGAAACAGATGCTTGACCAAACACGTGGTCTACTAGTTTATTGAGTTATTGCACCATGCCTCTCGTATAACATGCACACATACAGTATACAACACCAAGTTTTCACTGAAAAAATATCAATAACTAAAGTTAGAGACATTAAAGAAGGGTAGTATTATTGCCTTTTTTTGTTCATCTCAGCAAGACGAACCCAGGCATCAATAGGTCAAATGAGGTCAAAGTAGATTAACATGGCACTATACTTAGAGGAACACAACTTTCAATTATGCCATCCCCCTATGTTACTTGGTCCATGATTTACCTTGCATTTAAATGCATATCACCTGCACACTTACTAAACTGTTACTCAAGTGTCAGGAACATCGTCAGAGAAGTATAATTTCCTTTTGGGTTCGTCTAAACAAGACAATTCCAGGCATCACAAAAAGTCATAAAGGTCAAAGGGTCAAATAAGGTTAAGTGAGGTAAAGGTACGTTATCACATGCATTTCACTTAGAGGAATACAAATCTCCATTTCACCACCTCACTAAATTGTTTGAGTGGTGAGATATCAACAAAACATTACTTTCTGACCTTTGACACTTTCCAATTATTTTGGTTAATGTAACAACATTTTCACCTCCTACCAACCCAACTTATCCTAAAATTATTCCACTGTTTGAACAATGGATACAGAGTTACAGCCACTACCAGAAATTCACTTTTTGGCCTCTGGTGATCATCAGTGACCGTTGACCTCCACCAAAAATGATAGGGCACATCTACTCAACAACATCTATACATACCAAGTTTGAGAAAAATTGATCTCTTGGTTATTTAGCTGTCCCACCACATACCTCACATTCTAAACCATCACATCCACACACACACACACAAAAAGAACAATTCCCCGTAAGGAAACCATCGGAATTCTCCTTTGGCCAGTTAAGTCATGCAGCACGTGATTGCTGTGAGTGAGGGCAGGCTCTTACATATCACGCGACAGAGCACATTGCACTGTCCAAATTTTCCGGTAGCTACGCCAGTTACGAAATCTGCGAGAGCGAGGAAAGACTTTGCAAGGCTTGAGCTCTAATGAAGGACCTGTACCTGCCAAAGGCATTGTTCACGGGAGCACACACAATCACCATGAGGAATGCATAGGTTCCTTTGTTACAAAAGGAACCAATAAAAGTACCTTAACAAACAAGTCTTCACATGCAATAAATAACTGGATGCTGATTTGGCTCTCCAACAAATCTGATCACTACTTGTATTCTCAAATCACTGCACGTTTGATTAGCCACCTTGAGCTGCAAGAGTGACGGACAGAGTTAACTGGTCTTTGTGCTTAACTCCATAGTTCCAGTCACATTAAAGGTTAAGCACTTGCTTCAATGAACAATTTACTGTACTTGGATGCAGGAGAGATAGAATGGTAGTTTGTTAGAAGGAAAAAAACCAAGCAAAAAGGTGTGAACCACCATACCAACTAGCATCTTGAAAACTGCAGAGCAAAATTTAAACACTAAATTATGACACTACCTCAATTACCTCCAAAACCTTTTGTTAAACTCATATCCCTTCCTTGTAAATATCCTCTAGTCCAGTGTTTCCCAACCTTTTTTAGCACAGTTCCCCATTTTGTCAATTGGTTTTGTTCAATTAAACGCCCCCCTACAGCTCATCAAAGAAAAAACAAAAAAAAGCTGTCGAATAATTTTCTGAATTTTCTTTATAACCATGCTGATGTGTCTATCATTGAGACGCCATGTTTGTAAACTGCTCTCAACAGGGGCTGATCTAGGATTTTCCGTTAGGGGGGCGCACTGACGGTCGATCATCTGCCTGAACGAGTATCTAAGCGGAGCGCCACCATCGGTTGGTGCAGGGCTTACAGAGAATTTTGAAAAATTGGGACCCCTCAGATAGCCGGAAATGGCATTTCCCAGGCTTGTAAGTAGAACTTAAGCAGTCGTGACTTTGAGGTTTTGTGTGCCAAAAATATTCCCCTCAATTAAAAGTGAGAAAATTGCAAAAACTTGCTTCATGAATTATTTAAGCTAAGATCACTCTTTAAACACTTTTGATAAAATATCTTTCCAAAAATATTTTGTAATGTTTCAGGTCCAGAAAAAGTGGTCTAAAGATAAGGGGATCCTCAAACAAGGTAAAGGGAGGAGAATCTTTCCTTTTAAATTTTGAATAAAATTTCGTTAAACCTATAGTTCAATGAACGTAAAAAAAAATGAACGAATCCAATTTTGGGTTCTCCAACAGCTTTAAAGACGATGGTGAAAATATCTGACCAGTGGCGTAGCTAGGATATTTCGTGGGGGCTTAGGGGGGCTGGATACTTTTGTAGGGGGACTGGAGTTTAGTATCTAAGCACAGTGCCACTATCAGTTGGCGCAGAGCGCATAAAGAAAAATTTGAATTTCAACACCTCCCAGATGGAAATGGCATTTTCCAGGTATAACTGTCTTTAATTCTTGTAAGGAAAATTTGTGATTTTTTCAGATTCAAACACACTTTTGAGATACTGATTAGCTCAGTTCATTGCTCGGCTGAACTATGTATCCTAGGATTGCAAATCCGGAATCCTTCTGTATGTTGTAAGCAGTGTACTCCGCAGTAAGGTATTTTCATAGGCATAGGGGAAAATTTCAGTTTGGGGGAAGAGTATATTTGCCCGAAAATTTAATTCTGCCTATAGGACAGGCAAAGCTTAGCGCCACCACTGGTTGGCGCTGAGCGTCCAGGAAATTCGAAAATTCGTACCTCTCAGACAGTTGAAAATGACATTTCCCAGGCTTATAAAGGGTATCCAAGCAGTCGACATTTTAAGTTTAAATTGCAGATAAACGTTCATTAATGGGTCCGAGGCGTTCAGAAAATTTTGAAATATCTGAACCCTTCTGACAGATGAAAATGGCATTTCCCGCGCTTATAGGGGTATTTTCGCAGTTGCTACTTGGAGTTTCCACTTGCAAAAAATGTTCACTTCAAACTTAAATTTTATTCTGCTTTGAAGCGGTCTAAGTGGAGCCCAACCAAATGTTGGGGCAAAACGTACAGGAAATTTTGAAAAATTTGACCTTTCAGACAGTCAAAAATGTCATTTCCTATGCTTATAGGGGGTCTAAGCAGTCACCATTTCGATATTCCGTTTGCAAAAAATGTTCACCTGAAAGTAAAATTCTGCGAGGGAGACTTCCTACAGAGAGCTTCACCACTGGTTGGAGCAGAGCAAAGAGAAAATTTTGAAAAATCAGGCTCCTGAGACAGTCAAAAATGACATTTCCCAGGCTTACAAGGGGATCTAAGCAGTCGCTATTTGATCAGAAAAATTACCAGATAAAATGTATCACTACCAATCGATGAAATGGTCCCGCAAATTTTCGGGGAAAACTTCAAAACAGAATGGAAAACATGGTAAATGGTTTTGGTATTGGGACTAAATTCAATGTTTATTGATAAAGTTGGGTGGCTGCCCGAACTTCCAACTATATACATGATTTTTTTGAAAAATGTAACATTACAAGGTGTGTTTTAATTTTCAAGCAGACTTAGGGGAAGACATTCTCACTCTGCATCATTAAAGTATCGAAAAACAAATTACCCGCTTTTCATCTCCTTTGCCCTTATTTGGCTGTAGAGAAGGGTAGATGACAAACTCTTGGGTACTTGAACACCCTCCTGTCTGTCTATTGAATTAATTTGCAATTGAAAACATCCCAGCATTTTTTAACCTTTGGCTCAATACTTGACTGTTTTGGGCATTTTTTGCAAGACTACAGTATGAAGTGGGGATGATGAAAACCTTTTTCACATTCTGCCCAAATGTGTCACAGATCTTTGTTATTTTTCATGAAAATTTTACTTTAAATATAGTGTTTTTTGTTTTTTTTGGTAAAGATTTGAAGCTATTAAAGTAATTGGCCATTTAGGGTATTGTATGTTTTACACAGGATTTTAAAGCAGGCTCAAGAATGATTGTTTCTTTTAATTGTTTAAGCCCCAAGCTTCCCAAATAGGTGGTGATTTTTTTATCTCTTTGATTTTTTGTTACTATGTTACCCAAACTATGATACTTTTCCATTTTGGGGCAAATGCTTGAAAGAATTTGGATTTTCGACAATTTCGGGCATTGTGTTATGATTATCTGTGAAGTAAAAGTCACAAAAATTAGCTTTTCGCGCTGCCCGAAAGTGTAGCAATTTTTTTGAATCTTGACTTGGTTTTTCATGAAAATATTATTGTGACTATATGACGTTTCTCTCCTTTTTTAAGGCATATCTTTTCAAGATTTCGGTCACATTTAGGAATATTCTGAAAAACCATCCCATTTTAACAAAATTTAAGGGCTGTCCGAATTTTTTTCCAAATTCCTGCCCGAATTTTTACCAAATTCCTGTCCAATTTTGCGGAAATTTCGGACAGTCTTCCCCCTGCCTCATCTCGTACGCCACTGGGTACGTCCACTCTACCCAAGATCTAAGTGAGGTCCTGTGAGGTAATAGTGGTAAGGTTGCAATCCTTGGATTGTGTTATCATTGATTTCATTAATGGCATTGAGGTTCAGTCTCCACTCCCTGGGGATAGCAGAATTTTTTCATAATATAATGTAAAAGGAAAAATACTAGTTAAAAATTACATTTATGGCAGAAAACATTCTAATATGCAGTTGTTCGACTCTCTCATTAAATTGATGAACCCAAATATCAAATGGATTGTAAGAAAAAGTTTAGTGTTCTACATAAAGCGTGGTGCGAAATAGGGTTGAGACCTTTGATATCACTCTACTGATATTTTATCAGAAAACTTGAAACTGTGTGCTATTAATTGCTATTAGTTTGTAACAGTTATAACTACATAGTTTGAAAATTATAAGATAATGAAACATTATGGAGAAACAAGAAGGCTAAATGATCTATTTAGTGAAAGTAAAAAAAAAAAATCAACTTTGGAAAATTTTAGGGGATGATCTAAATGATCTATTTAGTGAAAGTAAAAAAAAAAAATCAACTTTGGAAAATTTTAGGGGGGCGAGTGCTGGATGCGCCCCTGCCTAAATCCACCACTGCTCAATGTATCCACAATCAGGCCAACTATCCAGCAATTCAGCCAATCACAAGTTCATTCCATCCCATTCATTCCTGTTACTTTGGAATGTTGTGTTGTAACACATCATACCTGGGTGGGTGGAAAAGTACTGGCTGCATTACGCTTTTCATCAAACCCTGGCACTACATACAGTACTATAGAAAAAGGCTCTAGTAGAAGTGGGGTATAAGCATGAGATTTATGCTGGAATGAGGTAAGCGTGCATGACTATTGAATTATTGTTTTTTTTCTGTCTCATTTCCTGCTAATTCCCCTTACCCCCCCCCCCCCCCTTAGTCCTAACTGCCCTCTTGGCACATTCAATATTCCCCAGGGGGATACAGCCCCTGTTGGGAACCACTCTCCAGTCTAATCTAACATGTCAGTGAATAATTAATGAAACCTTAATCTCCACGTAATAGTCAATAATAATAGGTGACAAAATTATAATCGGATTCTTACTTGTCAAAACCTAGACCCTGAAGAATGTTTAATCCTGTCTGACTCCTAACCCCTCCAAGACAATGTAGGACAACATTTTCATCCTCACAGCTAGGCTTCGGTATTTTGTATCTTTCTCTGAAATCTTCCTTGCTGAGGGAGAAGGCACTCTGAAGATCACCCACTACAAAAGAAAAAAAAGGCTCATGTCTGAGTTGCCACAACAACAGAACTTTATGATTCTTTATACTTCACCACATCTATTTTACAGAATTTCCTCCTAACAGGAATGTACTTAACGTTTTTTTGAGTGTCCGGCACACTTATCACCATTGTGGTGGGGATCTAGGCAGGGCTAGATTTTCCAACTTTTGTTGTTTTCCCAAATTGGCATTTATGAATGAACCACATCCCATCGTTGTTATAAAGTGGGGTAATCATGAGTGCTAAATGGGCGAAGGGTTCTGGAAGGGATTCCCCCTTATTATGTGGAAGACTTTGGATAAAAACACTTGAAATGGTGCAACTTGCTGACATATATAAGCTTAATGATAGACATATTTAAAGATGTATTCAATGTGTGATTATTTATGAAACATCTGTAATAATTTTCATATTGTTATAGGTAAAGGAGATTCTGAATATTATTTTGTGGTACCCTTGGCTAAGATCTACAGAGCACTGCAGTGCTGCGAAAAAATCCCAGAAGCACATATCAACCTATCCTAAATACAATACTTTTAATACTTAAAGTTATAAAATTTTTATTTTTATGGGTTTAAAAGCTCAGAAAATGGAAAAGTGCCCATTTCAAAACTGTGCTTTTTGCAAGTATAGTATAACAAATGTACCTAGCTGCCTTTGTCACTGTCAATACATTATCAGCACAGCATGACCAGGATTGGTTTGGCTTTTTGGAGTTCTAGTGTCTCAACTTCTGAACATATTGAGTTATTATCAAGGGACATCCACAGATTTTTTCCCCCCTGTGGGCTGGTGGTAGTAGAATTTGCCCACATTATTCCCGGTATGTCGTAAGAGGCGACTGAACGATAAGACTTGCACAGTATTTGAACTGCATGACACTATATAACACATTCGTGTTAGGGTGTAAATCTTATCTAACTAACTAACTAAGCACAGCTTCTTTTTTTTTAGTTGTCGGTCACTGGAAAAATTTTATTCCCTACTCCTTTGTGAGTGAGTTAGTTAGTTAGATGGATTTTTACCACCCACTATCCAACCTAGTGGTTCAAGTCGAGCCGGCCATGGCCCCTTTTTCCAGTTGTGGCTCACTGGCTTGTTTTCCCTACTCCACTGCTTATGCGGAGCATCACGCATAACGGCAGTTGGTTCCATTTTTAGAGTATTTGGTATGACTCAACCTGGGAATCGAACCCAGGTCTTCCTTTGTGAGGATATGTAAATGAGTATATGGAAATGAGGATGAATGGTCCACCAGCTAAGTTTAGTACAATCGTCCTTCACACAAAACTATTTTACAAGCAAACAATTTGGAATTCTGGCATAGGCCTAATTGTCCTAGGGCAAGATTGACTAACATCTGCTGAACTTCTTTTGTGAGAGTAGACATATTGACAAACTACATAAAACTTTCTTAAATGGTACTCACAGAAACAACTTAAGCAGTTCCAATGTAATGAAAAACAAAGAATAAATGCACATTAGACAATAATATGAGGAAATGCAGCTAGTGTAGTCAAATTTGGCTCAAATGGTTAAATAGTTAAATAGGCATATTAAATAGTCAAATTAGCATATTGGGCAGGTACAAACTGGTAAGAAACATAGCTTCTTGGTAAAGCTCACCTTTGTGTGTGTCCAAGGGGCTCTTTGTATGTATGACAACTCTTTTAAGCTTGCACAAAGTTTCACAAAATATTTACATATTCTTTCCTTCATGCATATCAATAAGTCAGTTAAAGAAGTTTTTTCGAAAGAAGTCTTTGAGAATCCGGCTCTGATTCTTTCATTGTAAGTATACATCTGAAATAATCACTTTGAACAGCTAACTGGACACAATCATTCCTTGCCTATGTAAAGTTTATTACAGAATCAATAAGCCAGTTAATAAGTCAATTAATTTCCACTACTGCATGTCCTCATGAGTTCTGATGTTAGTACTTTAGGCTGGAAAGAGAGAGCAAGCTTTGTAAGACAGTCCTGTACCCCCTTCCTCCCTCCCTCCCCCCCCCCAGAAGGGGAAATTTCCTCCCTCCCCCCTCCCCCCCGAAGGGGAAATATACTTTCAACATTTATGAGTTGCACTTACATGGTATGTTGATTGACTCTCCTATCAAACCAGTTTGTGCTAGTTCAAACGGCTCCCTGACATCAATTATAAGAATTTCTTTGTTCTTGATCAACCTTGTCATCTCCTCAAATGACACATTTTTTTCCGAATCTGAACCATCAACTGATGAAGACCAACATCGTACATTATGCAGAGTGTGCTGTCGGACTGTTCCAAAAAATAGAGAGAACCAATATAAGTCATTTGAAGAATTATATCAATAGCAAACTTTTAATGTAGTAATCATTTGCATAACTCATTTCACTGACCACAGGCACTGTCAGTCAAAGCTGATTCAATAATTTATGACAATCCAACTTTATAAATGCACCCATGTGCCAACGTCATCTGTTACTAAAATGGGGACCACAGTAACTTAGTTTGTTCACTGGAGAAGCTATTTTAAGGTTAAACAATGGCCCAGGATAATGCATGACAGCAGTTCATTCAGGAGCAAGATGCAAGAGGGCTCAGCCCAAGTGAATCCTACAATAACATTAACCGCAAGAGTGCATTTTTCTGTTCTCATCCACAGGTCCAGAGTTATCAGATCTTCTTTATTCAAACAAAACAACATTTATAAGGGGACAATCTTCCTACCCCAAACTACACTTCTAGTATAGGGTAACAGTAACTCTCAATTGGCTCAGCTTTTTGATTGACTGCTAATTCAAACAATGCAGAGTACCAAAACTTATATTACACAGCACGAACTGTTCTGATAGTGTTTTGATTAAACACATTGAGCTTTCTATATTCAGCCTGAAGCAATAAAATGAGATTGTGTCTGGAGGAGGGTGAATTTCAGCCAATTGTGGGAGGGGCTTAATTAAGAAGGTTAGGAGAATTAGTACTGTTTGGGATGAGAAAATTGGGCCTTTAAAAGACTTACAATTTGTCAACACAAATTTGCATAAAATGGAGTAGTCTAAGATGAGTAGTGTCTTCATTCATTTACCATGAGTTAACTTGTGAGATAATGCACAGTCACCTGGCCATAATGGACCAATAGCAGTTCAGAATTAATACTTTTTAGCATGAATGAACATGTAGGCATCAGGAGCTAGTTTGTCTTAAAAATATGGATAGATAATAAATCAAACCTTTGAAAGCAGTATCTGTGACTTATTATTAGAGCTATACATTTACCAAGACAATCCAGTTGCATTAGAGCCTGAAGGAGCATGCACTTGATCTTGGCATGACCTGCTGTAGGCACCATGTCAAAGCCATAGGGGGCAGCAACTAGTGTGCTATGATGTAAGAAACAAATAGTAAGTTTTATAGCCATCTCAAGCTGGCAACTAATAATCCAGAATCTAAATGAGAACTTCCTCTTCAGCTGTCTTGAGATCAATTAAGTTAAAGGCAATTTGCCCCCTTCAAAAACTATTTGCTCAATAGAGCAACAAGGTTGGTTAAACGGGGTTTACTGCCCCAATTACAGAGACAAGCTTCACCCGCAAAAATGCCTTCTTCTCGGGTAACATTGGCTAAAACATCCTATTCAATTCTAGCAGAATGCCTTAGTTAAGCTGCAGCTACATCAGCCACTATTGCTACACACAATACAAAAACACCAGTTTAAATCTGGTCTGCTGTTGTAATGTGTACAATATAAAGTACTGCATAGAATGTGCTGCGCAACTACAGCACCTTGGCTATTTTGACATGGTGCCTTAAAAAGCAAGCAACATGAGCATTCCCATCTCCAAGGAATTTCTAAAACCTATGCAGCTTTGTATTATTTTAGGAGTATAAATTTATCTTTTGTGTGCCTCTATACTACAGGCTAAGTCATGTAATCATAAACATCACCAACACATGAATGAAATAAGGCATTAACCCTTTCCCTTTGTTTTGGGTCCTTTTGGACCCAGACGGAGAGCTCAGCTGTCACCCATTCTTACTGTTTCAAGCAGAGCTCGAAACTGCAAGTAGCTACCCAAAAATTAGGTCACAACAACAAGAGAGACAATAGTTTAAGGTCACAGGGTCAATTGCCTACGGAAGCCGATGCGGGGCGTGCTACGTCTGCTTTTCGGCCCACTCCAGAGGTGCACAAATATGCCCTGATTGGAGCACAACGGTAAAGGGTTAATTGCTGTTTGCTTACAAAGCAATACAGGCCTACAGCCTTGATTATTGGATTTGCTCAGTTTGTCATGTGAATTGTTCTATGGAATACAGTCAGTATGACTTCTTCATTTAAACTTTTATTACTAACTATATAATTACATATAATATATATAATACATAATACTAATCAAAACCTAAGTATGAAATGTTTCCCGAAAGAAGGAAGAAATATTTCTCTAGATGTGGGCAGTCCAACACAACCTTCAGTATCCTAATTGCAAAGCTTTTCTTTGGGTCTAATTTCAAGCTGTGAAAATAGCGAGTGAGACACAGTAATAACCTATACACTACTACAATCCGGTTGAAGTGACGTGACGAAATGATTCAACGAAAGTCACGCATTCCATGTGTTGTTACTGCAATAAAGAATAGAAAGGTCGACCGGATAAGTGACCCTTTAGGAAGTCCAGGTGTCTTCTACTTAAATCATAGGGAGTAAAGAACATATCTTGGCTAAAAAGTTCCTAACAATTTGTACTGAAGGTATATTTGAAGTTTGCAAATGGAAGACTAATCTTTAAAAACAATTTAAAACAATGTTTTGTGGAAGTATTGATGTATAAATCAAAATAAATTAAGCCTCCAAGCAAGAAACACGGTAATATTTTACTTTGCTCTCTGTTGCTATAAGGCCGCAACCACTAACTGACCCGAATGCATGTATTGTGCATGCTGTTACATAACTGTGGTCGAAAAGGCGGCCGGACGTGTGACCTTTCAGATGGTACAATGCCTTCCACTTACATAATAGGGAGTAAATCTTGAACTAAAAAAACCTCACAATTCTTAGCGAGAGCGTCGAAGTACCTTTCACCATGGATAACGAGTAGTAAAATTATAATTCTAAACAAAAATGTTTACAAAGTACTGATGTATAAATGTCAGTCACTTTGTGAAAACATGACAATATTTGACTATGCCCTGCTATCAAGTAATGTACAACCACTTAGTAAAACACAGCTTTTTCAAGATTGCTACATTTTACAGAAGGTACACATATTTCTGACGGCCTCATGGGGAAATATTTTCTAGACGAAATTTGATGTTTATGCAATTATGCAATCAGAAATTATAAATATACACGATGAAAGTCACAGTATTTTTTCAAAAAGAAACAAACAGGCAAATATTGCAATATATATATTTGGTGAATTAAGTGTCCAGCAATACCATTCACACAGATGTCCCTCTTAAAAATGATCTACCCTAGCAACAACAACCTCAATCATCCAAAATGAAGACAGGCTTTGGCTTGGTACTATTCTACTGAAAACAAAACAAAACAAAGAAATAATTCTCAATCGTTGAGCTTACAAACCATAGCTTAAGCCAACACTAAAATGCACGAACCCACACATGTTTAGCAAAAGTGTAGTCTGCATGAGTCCAAAGGATTTCCCTTTCGGGAAACCAAAAAGCAACTTTTATACAACTACCTGTACCTAGACATACTGCCATCTGACTGCAATAACATTTTCTCTGAAAGACCACATGTTGTGAGTGAAAGCACCTTGACTGTGTAGCAGAATTTATAGAAGTCCCTGTTACATTCAATGATGCGACTGGAAGAATTTTTGACCATTTTGTTCTATGGAATACAGCAGCACCATATTTCACTAGAAATCTCTGACTCTGCAGAGCCATTTCTTCTTCAGTTCCAGTCCTGCTCCACTGGACACTTTATGTTAGGAAACTGAAACAAACAATATGAAAACAACAGAAATGATGAGTAATGTAACATGTAGTTAAGCAATGGTCAGTGATCACAGTACAGCCATATCAGACAGGATTATGATCTGATTTGGGGGAATTTTTCTTTTCCAACTCTGGTCAGAAAGAGTCACAAATTTGACAACCTATGTAAATAAATGAACTTCCATCAGTGGACTGCAAACATTATGTTCAACTAATTAATTATGTGATGTCACATCAACAGACTGGGGTTATCGGACATCTCATACAAAAATCACATTTGTTTTTAAAATCTTCAAGTTATGTAATCATAGCAGAACAGTTTATTGTGAGTACAATTAGAATCAGTTATTGATATCTAGCTAGACCTACCCCAGAACATAGTCTTTACATTAAAAACTATGTACTGGTCTGATTTAAAAAATTCATATTACATTTCAGATTGAAAATTGCTGTAGTGTGAAACGCTCTGATATGACAAACACCAACTATCATTCATATTGACTGGAATGGAAGAAGTTAAAGTTTGACAACATTTATTTGAGTCATTTTCAAATTACATTATCACTTTATCAGTTCTTCCTTCTGGTGGTTGAATTTGAATTAAACTTGCAAAAGTTTTGCACAAAATCTGTCAATCTTAAGTATTTTAAGAAGTCAATCTTAAAAAAAAACCCAAAACAGGCAGCCATATTGATGACCCTAATTCTTCTGTGTGGTAGCAACAATCTACATATGATGTTACTGCAGGTATGGTCTGACTATCCTGGGAGTCTGTGGTACCAATATATTACCACCATATCTTGTGTTATGTTCTATCATAATCAGAGCTATGTTTCTAAAACAATGACTGGAGTTATTTCCACATTTGAAGCAAGCTTTTGGTGAGTTTAGGAGTGATACAGCCATTTATATACAGTAGCTATTGGATACATACGTAACTTAAATTATGGCTGCAGATAACACTTTTCACAATTTGACGTTCCACAACATACAGTTACAGTAAATGGAAATAAGTGGGGATCAACCAACAATTAGACCTGAGGATGGACGCCCCAACATTTGCTACTATTAGCAAACATTAAATCAGCAAAATTGAGCAATTTCCATAAATTGACAATGTCTGCCAATATTCCTGTCACACAAGTACTCTTGTTGAGGTCACAAGATAAGATACAAGCAGAGCACGGTTGATCACAGTGACAACAGCTGGAATTTGTAATTAAGCAAATTTTGTGTTTTAATTTATTCACTGAAAGTGTTCAAACAGACTTCTACAGAATTATTACAAATTTCATTAAACTGAAGTACATGCATGGGCATTCTGGTTCATACAATACTGTACATAATTGTATTGTGACAAGATGTGAAACCATTGATGGGGAAACATCAGATCAGCTGATGCTGTCATGCAAATATCAGCCATTGGATTGGTAGCTAAAATCCACATCGGTTGACCCTTAGACAAACCCAAGTCACCCTTTTGTGTGGAATTTTTATGGAATAAAAATTTAAAAATTGGCATGATTTCCAAATTTTTCATGAGTACAAAATTATTGAAAAGTAAACATGACAGAATAATATGGTGCATCTACTTTAAACAAAACCTCATAGTGCCATATATAAAGTTCTCACATTTTTTTTTTTTTCATCCTAAGGTACTCTCCTGTATTTTTATTTTACGTCCCTGATTTCGATTGAATGTGTCACAAATGTGACTTTATTGAACACCATGTCTCAGAAATTAATTCTTTTCCACACTTCTACAGTTAAGCTAATACCAGAAAATAATCGGGCCACAGAACATGCTCACTCAAAAATGTGATATAAATGAACCTTCATAGATATAAAATGAGAACCAAGAAGAACATATTAGAAAACATTACAATTTATTTCACAGAAAACTCACAAGACATGGAAAGAACTAATTGGAACACCATATGCCTTTATTGAGTACAGGAAACTCCATTGCATGCTTAGGACCGATTTTCTGGGGGGCTTTAAGACTGTATATCAAGCAGGCTTACAAATTGAAGGAAAAGGTGTGAAAACCTTCAGAAGTTCAGATTGCTTCTTAGTCTTCTGGCTAAAATCATGTGCAGTATAGATCTGTTGTATTTGTCCAGTCTAGAATGGAGACATACATGACAGACCAATGATGTAAATTGTCTGAGGGCCTTGAGGTTGGTAAAGTGCTGTCCTTCAGTGGACATAATAGCTTCTTCTGGAAGCAGTTTAATTTGGTTTGGCTGAATGGACCTTTGCCCTGTGTGCCAGGAGGACTATAGAAAAAGCTTACCTTCTTGTGCCTCAGCCTTTTGGCTAAGATCAAGGCGATAATGTTTATAGTCCCCCATCTCATTGCTCCCCTGTCTCATTGGTCCCTTGTCTCATTGGTCCCCTAAACTCAAAACTCTACCCTGAGGGACCAATAAGACAGGGGACTAATGAGAAGGAGGCTAATGACTCAGGGGACTAATGGGAGGGGGGACTATTGAGACAGGGGACCAACAAGATGAATAATGCTAAATGGGGTACCAATGAGACAGGGGACTATAGATGGGACCCAAGATAAAGTATATATGTTCTTTTCATCCAGTCTTAAATGGAGCCACATGACAGCCCAAAGATGTAAATGGTCTACGTTTTCTCATGGTTCCGAGCATATCTCAGACCAAGGCAATTCCGAGTGCGTGTTGGTGAGACATACTCCGAACCTCATGCGGTGGATTATTCTGTGCCGCAAGGTTCGGTGGTCGGTCCGCAATTATTTTCAGCTTATGCTACCACATTAGGTGATGTCGTCATGTCGGGGCATAACATCAGCCTCCATGGGTTTGCGGATGATCACGTCTTGAGTGATGAAATTGATTTGAATGATCCACTTGCAGAAAGAAGAAGTATCTCCGGTTTAGAGAAGTGCCTAAACTGTGTAAAAGAATGGATGGACTGTAACAGACTAAAAATGAACAATGACAAAACAGAGTTTATTATTTTAGGGTCAAAAGTTCAAATTTCTAAATGTATTACAAAAGATCTGAATGTAAATGGAACACATGTTAAGAGAAGTGGGCGTATTAAATATCTTGGGGCACATATTGATGAAAACTTATCTCTGAAAGAACACATAACTATCAAAGCACGAATTGCATCACTTAATCTTCATCGAATTCGCATTATTAGAAATTATTTAGATCATGATACCTGTCGTACTATTGTACATGCTCTTGTCATCTCACATTTAGATTACGCTAATGCAATATTAATGGGATTACCGGCATGTGATATAAACACATTACAATGTGTTCAAAATCGTGCCGCCAAATTAGTACTTCGTGAGGGTAAATTCGCCAGTTCTAAGGACTGTTTAAAATCTTTGCACTGGCTTCCAATTAATCAACGTATTAAGCATAAGGTACTATCTTTGGTATTCAAATCTCTCAATGGTGACGCTCCACAGTACTTAAAGAATTTACTGCATGAAGTCCCTGAATCAAAGTACAGATTACGATCTAGAAACCAGGAGTCAATATTCCTTACTGTGCCCTTCACACGTAATTCCACATTTGCTGACAGATCTTTCTCCGTTTATGGTCCTAAGTTGTGGAATGCCCTTCCAGACAGCATTAAACGTAGTTCAAGTATTTCAATATTTAAAGCTAGGTTGAAAACGCACCTGTTTAAGGAAGCATTTGGTACTTATTAAATTCTCTTTTTATTGTAAAGCGCCTCAGAAAACCTTTGGTTCTGGAGTGCGCTATATTAAGTATAATTTACAGTTACAGTTACAGTCTAAGGGCCTTGAGGTTGATCAAGTGTCCTTTTTCAGTGGATGCATAGCCCTTTTGGGGCGCAGTTTCAAAGTTTGGTTTTGCTGAAAGTCTCTTTGCCATAGAGTCGGGAGGACTTTGGGCTTTTGTGATGATCAGAAGAGGAGAAACCGAGTTACATACACACTATAGATTTTATGTTGGCCATGAGGCTTAAATTTTAATGTCTGTCACTACCATGTTACCTGAAATAAAGTGCACAGCTAGGTTATGGCTTTTTATTCTCAACACTTCAGAGCTTACCTACATGTAAGCCTACATAGGCCTATAACCTGGCTGCTGATCAAGATGAGTACCAAAGTTATCACTGAATATGTCAGCAATTGGTGCAGGTGTTCAGTGTAGCCTACGTTAACTGGCTCAGGTTATGTGTTACTTGTTGGTCTAAACAGATACAAGTACAGTATGTTGATGGGCTGATTGTTGAGATACCATTGCTACAGTATACACTTTTTAAGTTAAAATAGTGCAGCAACCAGCACTTCCTACTTTCATCAAGGTAATACCAAAATATGCTTAGGTGGGCACCGGCTCTTGGTGCCACACTTGGACTAGCCCTTAAACAAGGCCGTGTGCTCGTTACATGGCCTCATTCCTCTCACAACACAGCCCTTGCACAGATAACGTTCATAAATGTAGTCACTAGCCAGGACACCCGCAGAACATCATCTCTTGCGTCCACAAATAACAAAATATTCTCACCAAACTTCACACAGATGATCCCTCACACCACATTTACCTATCAGCAAAAGATGTTCACAAAGTTTTATCAAAGAATGAACAAATTTTCACTGCCAACTTTGAGTAAGTGAATGGGTTATGTTTTTGAGTTCGCGACAACTGTTCTCAGTAGAGGTCAAAGGTCACAAGGGCGAAATGGGATACTTTACCTGCATAACTGTCTCCATATTACTTTGTTTCATTCTGTAACAATAAGAAGTGAATGTTATTCAAAATGCCGCATAGAGCTTCTGTCACTTAGCAATTGATACCAATCCAATCATACACCCAAAAGAAAATGGCCACTACTCATGCAGACGATGACACCACACAGATTTTTCTTCATTTCTTGTTCCAAATGATCCCTATTTGCTGTTATTTTTGGCACAAGGGCTGTGTTGTGAGAGGAATGAGTCTTGGCCATCTAACAAGCACACAGCCCTGATTGAGCGGTTATACTAAAAGTAGCCCGACTCGCCCGTACTACCAAAATGTAGCCCGGCTATGCAATGTGTGTAGTCTCTGATAGAGGGCGTATTCACAATTGTGTCTTTATTGCACTAGTAGCAACATCAATGATGGTTGTATTTACCAAGCGAACTTTTGTGTATCTTTCATATGAAAACTTGGCATATGTTTTACCAGAAAAACCACATAACCTTTGAAAAAGGTGTTTGCTACAGTCTTCCTTTTGTAAATTAAAACCAACATAATATGCCCCTTTCATTGATTTGTAGAATCTCAGATTGACATAAATTTTAATACCTTTGATCCTTAGCATAACTTAAAAAGGGATATTAATCACAGGAAATATCGTAGGCCTACTGTGTTTTGTATCTGTGAAAGGGCTGAAAATCGAAGCCAGGCTTCATTTTGTATATCAGGAATTGCGTTTCCCTATTGAAAGATTTCATGAAACCACGACATAATGTAATTTTTTGTAAGTAAGGCTAACACTCCAAATGTCTGGAAAGGTGTTTTGAATGAATAGAAACATCTCTGAAATGGAACTTAATTGATAGTTCAATATGTGTTTTCACAATTACAAAAAAAAGGTGCTTACGCAACGTTTTTGCACAGGGGATATTGGTATGGAATGGTGGGGTTGGGGAGACCATCTCCTATATTTTCAAGGAGATATGAAAACAATGGAAGGAAAAGAAGCCGGCAAAGAAGGAGAAGAAGCACTCAACTCATGCTTTGCCCCTGTTAATCTATCAAAATACCTTGGCACAGGCCCCCTGTTGTTGCATTCCTTTTAACATAACATAACAGATTGAAGGGCAAAGGAGGGCCAAGACCCCATAAGATACCCTGAAGTCCAAGCCCTAATCAAAAGTCAAACCACCAAAGCTTGACAACAGCCCCAAACAATCAGATTCTACCACAGTCATGGAAAAACTTGTCAATGTTAACCTTAAAGCAGTGAACTGACCGGGAGTTAACTACCCAATCTGGCAGACAATTCCACTCGTTGACAACTCTATGGGAGAAACTAAACTTCTATAATGTCAAGCCTTGCAAAAGGCTTTTCCAGCTTTTTACAATGCCCATGCACCTTTGAACCCTTAAATAACTACAAGTCAAAAGCTGATTCCTTTCAGAAAGAAACTTGTAAACCTGGAGCATGTCCCCCCCTATCCTTAATCCTTCTCAGCTCAAAAGAGGTAAGCCAAAAATGTTTAAGCCTTGCATGATAGGGTAAATTTCTCACCTCAGGTATAAGTCGAGTGGCTCTCCTCTGAACTTGCTCTAAAAGAAACTTGTCCTTTTCATAGAAGGGGCTCCTGAGCTGCATAGTTAAGATGGGGTCTTACCAACTGCTTATACAAACTGCTTTGAGAATCAATACCCGGCCCAAATATGCCCCTTTCTTCTTCCGTTCTCTTGTGTTTCTTTATTAGAAAAGGGCTGAAAATCCCAGTCTTCATTTTGTATATCATGAATTGCATTTTCACTTTTGAAACATTTCATACAACGTAATTGTTTAAAGGCTGACACCCCCAATGTTTTTACAGAAGTTTTCAATGGAAGTGTCTCTGAATTGAATTTTTGCTAGTTTTTTAGGTGCTTGCGGTATTGTTGCGCAGGGACGTTGGCAGGGGTAACTGTTCCGATAAATTCGCAAGGAAATGTGAGAACAGAAGAAAACTTGCATGCCACTCCTCTAATGATGATCTCAGCTTAGACGGCACTGCCCTGGTCACAGTCACTAGGGCGACAATGTCAATTTCATATGATGGGGAGCCAATTAAGCCGGGAAATGATCCAAGTTATCAAAAGGAGCAACAAATCATGCATCTGAGTGATATTAAACTTCTAGTTCCTCTCTGAACGTGCCACTGCATCATTGCACATGATGTTAATAACACCAGTAGGCTATAACAACACCCTTGAATGGCAGGGGATCGGCAATTGCTTGAATAAAATTAAACACCATGATCCCTTTGGTTCAGAGATGTGTAGGTGTCTAAGACGATTAAAGTAAAATAAGTAAAAGGAGAAGTACCCGTGCTTCCGTATCTTTAAAAGAAGGGTTTAAGGTCATTACAGAATTTGGTATGTCAGAGGGGTGCTTATTCTTAGCATTTTGGTGAAATTTGCGTTGAAATCCAGTTTGTAGTTCTCAAGATATGAGCATGTAAAGTTTTTACATTTTCAACAAAAAGTGAACTTGAAGCAAGCACATATGACATCATATCCCCACATTAGTACACAGTCTTTTGTTTTTCTTTAAACTTTAGAGTTGATTTTCTTCCCCAAAACGCTCACATTATTAAAATGTGATTGCCTCAGTGGCATGAGAACTTTAAAAACTTTGCATCCCCCACAGGGAGGCCTCATTCCAGTTAACTCCACGGTCAACACAGCAGCTAATAAATCAAAGGAAAACAAAAGCATTACTTGTCAATGTGAGGAATTGATATGGCTCTGCTGCCCTCAAACTCACTTTGAAACACAGATTTACTGACTTCATTTACTAATATCTCCAGAACTACATGTTGGATTTGAATGGAACTTACACCACACTGTGTAGTTTTGGTTCCTCTTTCACATATGAAAATAAAATTTTTGCTTAAACCTTCCCTTTAAGAATTTTTTCCCACCCCCCCCCCCACCTCCAGGATCCCCCCAATTCTCTTCCTTGGCCACTTCCAGCAGGGAGTTGTCAGCTCTGACATCTCCCTGCTTCCAGTGAGTTGCCTTTTGATGAACCCACTCACACAGGAAAATGGTAGCTGTTATTATTTCTATTATGTTTTTATTGGTTTTCTGGTATTTGGTTCGAATCCAACAGTACACCGTCTTTAGACATCCAATGTCTCCATTAGTATGGGCGAGCCAGACTACATTTTGTATGACCCTGATTGAGGGCTACATTTGGACATGACTGTTAAATAACACCTTAAAACCCAGGACTAGCTTCCAGGGGCTTTAACCCCTGGACTCCGACTGAGGCTTTGCCCCTAGACCCCCAGGGGTCCTATGCACGAGTTACATCTAATGTTAGGTAGAACAGGTGGGTATGCTAGTAGTAACACTAACAACAGGCTAGTCCCTCATGATCACATTAATAAAGGGAAGATACTTAAAGGTAAAGAGCAGTCCCCAAACTTATTTTTAAGACAAAGCTAAGTAGGCCTAACACAATTTTCATCTTATTTCTCTACAAAGTATCTTTCATAACATTTTATGACTTTACTATTGCATATGCATGGTAAACCAAGCAGTTATTTCTGGTAAGTTTCACATTTGAAGAGAAATTAACATTGTCCCATGACTCCCAACAGCCAATCGAGAAACTGGACATACTACTACACTTTTTCAATTTGGGATGACTGCTCCCGCCCTTTAAGTTGAAGTAGGCCTATGACTAGGCTAGCCCTTCAACAGGACTATGTGTTCATTACATGGCCTAGGCCCCTAGGCTAGGCTCATTCCTCTCACAAGTGTTGTGAGAGGAGTGAGCATAGGCAATGTAACGAACACACAGCCCCATACTGGAAAGTAGGCGTAGGGCCTTTCACAGAAAGATCTTTGGCGTACAGAAAAGTACAAATTTGGCTTACAGCGTACCTAGCCCTTGAACAGGGCTGTGTATTACGTTACATGGCCTAAGCTCATTACACTCCTGTGATGTGGAGTGTAATGAGCTTATATTAGGCCATGTAACGTAACACACAGCCCCATCAAGGACTACGCGTACCAGGCTGCTACAGGGAAAATTACAACAGTTGGCATACAACTGCAACAATTGGTGTGGCATATAATTCCAAACACCTCCACCTTGGCGTGATTCTTTGGGGTATGGCAAATGCACTTTCTGGTGTGGACACAGCCCTGTTCAACTTCGAGGGCTAAGGCTAGGCCTAGGTCTATCTCAAACTGACGTGAATAGACCACTGAAGGGAGATAAATATTTACTGAATAGCAATAGCCTGATGTGATAAGGATTAGCCTAGTAGGTGTCTTTTTACTCCAGTTAGACTTTGAGGCTTGCTCAAGTTACAGTTACAATTAGGCCCACAGTGAAGAAAGGTTAGGCCAGTTCCTAACGTTAGGCCTAACAAAAGTAGGCCTAACGTTAAGGCTACTGTCTAACTTCAGGTTTCGGCCAAAAGAGCTACACCATGAATGCAATATGAATAAGAGCAACAGCCTTCGTTTCCTTGCATTATGCCTGTTGTAAAATTAACTGACCCAAAAGGTCTTCCAAAACCTACGGAGGTTTAATGAGCCCCGTGAACAGTTCAAAATAGAGTTGGCTTTTGCGATGGCCTAGTTCCGCGACAAGTTAACAAACAATCTCTTACCTAGCCTGCGTAGCGCCTCTGTGGCTGAAGCCCCCTATGAGCTGCTGCCCATCCAAAGCTGGACGAAAAAGTTCGTCCGCTCCGCGAGCTATCTCTTACCTTGTAGCCTGAGTAGCGCCTCTGTGAATGCAACCCGCTGCCGTATGGAATACCGTTTTAGCATTTATTCAGGAATTTCAGATATCTCTAATTAATTTCAGATATCTGAAATTATGCACTATTTTAGATATCTGATATCTAAAATTATGCACTATTTTAGATATCTGATATCTAAAATTATGCACTATTTTAGAAATCTGATATAGAATTAAAGATACCTAAAAAGGAATTGGAGATATCTGAAAAGGAATTAGAGATATCTGAAATAGAGTTAGAGATATCTGAAAAAGAATTAGAGAGATCTAAAATTTAATTAGAGATATCTGAAATTGTATTAGAGATATCTGAAATTGAATTAGAGATATCTGAAATAGAACTAGATATCTGAAATTGATTAAGGGATTTCTGAAATAGAATAAGAGATATCTGAAATTGAATTAGAGATATCTGAAATACTTCCTTATTTCGAGATATCTAAAATTATTTTAAGAGATATCTGCAAAATAATTTGAAGATATCGGCAATTATTTGAAGATATCTGCAATTATTTAGAGATATCTGGAATTGAATAAGAGATATCTGAAATAGAATAAGAGATATCTGAAATTGAATTAGAGATATCTGAAACAGAATTAGATAAACTGAAATAGATGTAGAGATATCTGAAATAGAATTAGAGATATCTGAAAAAGAATAAGAGAGATCTGAAATTTAATTAGAGATATGTGAAAAAGAATTAGAGATATCTGAAATTGAATTAGAGATATCTGAAATAGAACTAGAGATATCTGAAATTGAATAAGAGATATCTGAAATAGAATTAGAGATATCTGAAATAGAATAAGAGATATCTGAAATAGAATTAGAGATATCTGAAATACTTCCTTATTTCGAGATATCTAAAATTATTTTAAGAGATATCTGCAAATAATTTGAAGATATCGGCAATTATTTGAAGATATCTGCAATTATTTAGAGATATCTGGAATTGAATTAGAGAGATCTGAAATTAATTGCAGATATCTGAAGTTCCTGAATAAATGTTAAAACAGTATTACATACTGCCGCCCCTTAGATGGTTTTTCTTAGCGATGAGCTGAACGAAAAGATTTCAACCGCTCCATGAGCTACTTACCTGGTGGAGCAGGCTCTTGTTTTGTCTGTCAAACTCCAGGCCGGCTGGACATATTTTATTCGTCAGCTAGGGTGTCAGTGATTTTCATAAGGCCTACATGTTCTGTTATTCGTACAAAGATGAGAAAGTATTGAAATGATCAGTTATATTTGGACATTTTGTTGCACGAGATAGTCAGGATGAAGAATGGTTTATTCTGACAGCTAGGAGTCCCAAATACGCCTTATTTTATACATCCTTCACACCATGTGGCAGGACCGTTGATTTGATTTTTCCCCTGTCTTGGTAAAGGTGTCTATAGCCGCATCCAAATTTTAGGATTGCCAGCACCACTGACTGTGTCAGGGAGATTATTTGCGCCCCCAACCCACCCTTGGTGAAAAATGAGGGGCTGAAGCATGCTCCCGCCCCGCCACTTTCCGGATCAGAAATCCCTTCTTAATGTCAAAAAAGCAAGATTTCGGCCATTATCAGAGAAGTAAAATCACAATGATGTTTGGTGGATAAGAGACTTTAATCAGGTATTAGAGGTACGCCTATCCTCTGTCTGCAGAAAGTGTATGATGAGGTGTCGTTCAAAAAAAAACATTTTAATGTTTTTTGTATCAACAGTCTTACACCGGTAGGCATAAGCAACCGTATATCAGTAGCACTGTGCCAGTGAGTACCAGTCCCCCATCCCTCGATCTTAGATTTTCCCGTAGTAAATTGAAGTGCGCTTTTGATCAGGTCGATCATGGATCTATTTTACCTTCTTTCCATTAAAAATGGGTCCTTACTTTAAGAACTTTTGCACAAATCTTTCGCAAAATATGACAATTTTCGTCATGATTCCAATTACTTGTAGAGAGAGAACCCGGTGTTTAAATTGACCGTATAGTCCGTTGAAGTAATTACCCGTACTTTCAAGATCATGTTTTGAAACTTGAAGTTTCCTAGTAACTCAAAATATTTAAACATTTAGCACCATTTTGCATCTATGCCCCTTCTAGTAGACACCCAGTGGCGTAGATACAGGGGGCAGGCGGCTCTGAAAAAATGAAGAATTCGGAAATTTGCTATTTATGTGGTTTTGTGCGGTTTTGACAACTCATGAAATTCCGAAATCTCCCCATTAAAAGCTCCACATTCGTCATTATATGTCTCAAAGAGGCAAAATTTTTCTCTCGCTTCGCGCGCCACAAATTCAGTTCACGTTCTTTGTCTTGGCCACAAAACGTCATTTTGCTATAAAAAAAATCTTGCACCAACGCGGCAGAGCGGAGAGCCACCCTTAATTGGCGCGGAGCGTGCAGAAAATTTTAAAAATCAGACCCCTCAGATAGCCGGAAATACCATTTTCCAGACTTGAACGTAGAACCTAACGAGTGGCTATATGTTCTTTTGTCTTTTGCTATAACTACTCACTTCAAAATAAGTTTCGAAAACTGCGGAGTGATCATAGACTTAAGAAATACTTTGACCCGAAAATGTAATTTTGCCCGAATGACTTTGTAAGCAAAGCGTCATCATTGGTTTGCGCGGAGGGTAGAGAAAATTTTGAAAAATCACACCTCTCAGGGACTGGAAGTAGCATTTTCCAGACTTATACCAAGAATTTAACCAGTAGCTATCTTCATTTGTCGGTTGCAATAAAATTCTCACTTCAAAATGAGTTCGCAATCTGCAAAGAGATCAAAAACTTATTAAAAATACTTTGACCCGAAAAAAGTAATTTTGCCCTAAAGACTATATAGGCGGATCGCCACCATTAGTTGGCGCGGAGCCTAGAGAAAGCTGAAAAAATTGCGACCCGTCGGATGGCTGAAAAATCCATGCTTGGAAGCCTTGGAAAGAGAATCCAAACAATCTTTATGTTAAGCTTTTGTTTGAAATAAGAAAAAGTCAGCAACATGCTTAGTGATCAGAATATTACAACAGAATTTTTTTTACCATTATCATATAAATGGTCTTGATTTTTTTTCGGGGAAACTATACAACGGAATTGTATTGAAATATGCTGATGCTTCTCTGTTTTTGCTCTTGGAGAAATTCAAGATTCACTGAATTGATGAAATTGTCTGTGACTGCTCGAACCCCTGACTGTTAATGATTTACCCCTACATTTCTTACATGATAAATGGCAAACTATTGATCACCGCACCTGGACCCTGCGAATCCATGCCCCGTTACTCACGTCTATTCCAGCCGGGGAATTAAGGAGTCTTAGGAATAGGCTCCTCCTTTTTGAGAATTCTTAAAAAGGTAGGTGTCCTTGGAGGCAATCGGTAAAAACAGGGAGTTACAGAGTCTAGGGTTCAAGTAAAATTTGGAATTTGACAAAATTTTCCTATTTTTTCTTTTCTTGAAGGGAAACTGTACTTCCAATCATGAGCGTATTTACACTGTTTACAAAATTTGAAACATAAAATCAAATTAAATAAGTGAAAACATCATAACACAAACATTTTCTACTTAATCAACGGCTTAATCTTGTGAAAACATTACCTTTAGTGACTTTCATTTTCCTATTTTTAGGAATCAAAATAAATTTAAAAAAATGGTATCACTGAGGGGGTCTTGTGGAGGCAATCCTCCCCCCCCCCCCTTTTGAAAATTTTTGAGGAATTGGGTGTCCCTACATGCAATCTCGTGCCACATGTGCTACCTTTTGAAGTAAAATCTGTGTTAAAGTAGGGATGAAACAATTTTTAGGATACAAAATAAATTGCATCCCTGAGGGGGCCATGGCCCAATGCCTCCCCCCCCCCCTTACTTCGTACGCCACTGCACTGTACCATAAAGGTATTGAAAAACAAATTACCCGTCATAACTGTCTTCTGCCGCAGCTGTAGCCGGGCGGAATAGATGGCAAACTAATGTGCACTGCATCTAAACACTCTCCCGTCTGTCTGTAATTTATTTGGCAACTAAAAACGTCCCAGCGCATAATTCGGGCATTGTGTTTCGCATGATGAAGAATGAGTGCTCCTTTCAAGCGACATGTGTCACGATTTATTAATATCTTTGACTTTTGTCAATATGTTACCAGGCTATGTTACCTCTCTATTTCTCGGGGAAAATGTCTGAAAGAATTCGGATATTTGACCATTTCGAGCATTGTGTTGTGAAAGCTGCACGAATATTAACAGCTTTTTGCGCTGCCCGGAAGGGATGCAAATTTTTGTAATCTTGTTGAGTTTTTATGAAAATTTTACCGCTACTATAATGCTCTTTTCCTTGCTATAGAAAAATAAACAAATTGGAAAATGCGCTTATAGGAGATTTCTGGAAAACCCCATCTTTTTAACAAAAATTCAAGCGGCTGCCTGAATTTTTCCATTGTAATTCCTTCCCGAATATTAGATCAGGCTTACGGAAACTTTTGGGGGGCAGTCTTTACTCTGGTGTAATGCATTGGATTATGACCACATTCACTGACGCTACATGGGGGATTTTTAAATAAAAATTTTAACTAAAAATTAGCATGTGCCACCATGCATATTGCATGGACACCTACTTTTCAAATATTTCACAAAAAAACCCTAGCACGTACCCCTCTCAAATGACATAATTCGGAGGGAGTTTTCCTTAGGAAAGATACCCATTAAAAGTTAAGTACAAGTACGGTTACGGGCTTTTTGCTGACATGTCACACAATCTTTCAGGTAATGTTGAAATTGTGATCCAACTTTTACTGATTCTTGTCCCACCTGGATCTTGAAGTTGTATCTTTTGCCAAGATGGTTTATCTCAGTCGCTTCTTTCGCGACCGTAGACTATATTCCCAATTCTGCTTCTGAAGGGCGCTATATCAGTGTCCACTAAAGGGCAATACTTAACTGACCAACCTCTTAGTCCTCCGACCATTTACATCATTGGTATATTGTGTATGGCTCCATTGAAGAATGGATGAAAGAACAGATACTGCAAATGATTTTAGCCAAAAGGCTGAGTAACTCTACAGAATGACATCATCCGAGTCAGTGGTTCCTGAGATTCTAGAACCCCAGTAACCCTTTTCGATATGCTACTTCCTGGCACCCACAATAGCAAATATGAACACTCAAGACTGATGCAGGGTTTTCCCTGGGCGTTTTGAACGTCGCGGCTCGCGACGTTCGAGCTTCAAACCCAAGGAGGCCGCGACGTTCAAAAAACGGCCGCGATGTTCAAAATTGCTGCCAGCTAGCCTCCATAATTGTTCTTCTTTCTGTCAACGACTGCTTTTGTTGTTAATACAATAAACGACAAAATTATTGACTTTATTTGTAAAACTGCAACTAACGTTTTCAATTTCCATGCACATACCACTGCATGCGAGTCGGAGCTCTGTATGTATATCCCATAGGGCCAACGAGTAACAACACAGTATTATTATAATTAACTAGCCTGCACTTGCCGTCGTAGGCTTGTATCAGGAAAATGTTTTGCTCACTCTGGAGCACAGCAGCTATGTGGTATAACACGACTTGCATGTCCAAAACACATACACCCGCCTTTGGCAGGTTAGAGGCGGGGCTAATGTCTCAGATTTGGGAAATTATCAATCAAACGAACGAACCATGTCATTGTAACTTCACGATGTAATCCCACATATTTCCTGTTACTTCGTTCTTAAAACTTACGACATGATTGTTTTGCCCGGCTACAACCAAAGTTTGTGAAATTCGATTGTAGCAAAAATGCAATGGGAGTATTAGAATTCTATGCGGAGACGGTTGGTTTCTACATGTTTTTTCCTACACAGTAAAACTGCATTGACGATGTCACAAGTATGATTGGCTGAATAAACGCAATAATGAACCAATCACGCTGTTTAGAGGTAACGTAAAATAAGTGCGATGGACCTTATGTGTATGATGTCATAGAACCCTTGTTTTCCCAACATGTTTTCATGAAAAGATCGGGACACACACAGTCTGTGATTGCTTGCAGCCACGTGCTCCATTGCTTTTATAAATTCTGGCAATCACTTGATCATTACTCCCGATTATATGCAAACTGAAAAAGGGGTTAAAATATACTTGAAACTTGCCCAATAGTTTCGTTAAATTCCTGTAAACTCAATCCTTTAACTTCCCGCCAAAACTGGTTGCATTGATAATCACAAACGTAAAATTTTACCCCTGCCATGGAAGTGATCGTTTGATATTTTCCGCTATAACCCTGTAGTATTACATGGAATTAGACTTAGAATTGCATTCAATGTCTTTCCCTTGCTTATCGCAATAAAAGGCCGCGTAAGTTGCTGTACAAACTGTTCTGCACAAAGCAGACTATCTAGCTGCAGTGTTTCGCCTCTTTTTAATCCCAAAGCTTAGCATACACGTCACGTCTGTGGACGTTTTGTACACGTAGCTCCTAGAATCTTGTGAAGTCCGGTGATTATTATCTTGCATAAATTAAGTAATTCCCAGCATTCCTTCCGTAATGTTATTTACAGTAGGACTTGTGCAATGTTGTCATGCAACGTCATTGCAAACAAAAACCGTGATGCACGTGGTCTTGTGAAGCAAAATTCTTGGCCCACGCATGCAGTAGACTTCCGTGCGTGTCTGTTTTTTCCGCCAAACAAGGCATCATGTTTCGCTTGGTGACATCATATGCATACGACCCATTTCAAAATTTAAATTGGTTCCTGCATCGTGATTGGTTCAATTGCATTGATTCTAGCCAGCCAATCACAATTCGCGCCTTCGCCTATGTGATTTTGTGTGTGAAAATACTCTGTCTCGAGACAAGTTTTCCCGTTGAGTTTGTGTTAGGACGATCGCACTGCCAATGCTTATATAGCCGGCTAGCGAAGCAGGGCGAGCCCCGTGCCAAATTCACCATGAAACGGCATCACAAATCTCTGCGTACGTAGATTTTTCAGGGATCTGACCTACGTGCATTTCAGTTGCAGATTCTTTTTAAACAAGACGTAAGTTTTGGACAAGAACTGCTTAAAATTTCCGGGGATGTTTATACCCGAAAGGAACCATAAGATACGTTAATCGGGTGCAATTGTTGGCCGCCCAGAACTGCTAAGATTCTACTTCTTAGATTATCATGAATGGTTGCTCTACATGGGGTTCGTATTAAAGCAGGAGAGTAGCTTCAGTATATTGTAGCAACTACAACCGGCCAGTGCAGAAAAAGAATGCAAATGTTCCGAAATGATTGGGGGATGAAAAATAGAATGAGCATGATGTTGGCCTAAGAACTAAATTATTAAAGCCTGGGGCATGTGACATCGACTGCAAACAAATCTATCGCATTAACAGTTGATTTACATCTCCACTTTTGAAGTGAAAATATTACGCCTACAAAAATGATATCCCGTTGGTGAAACGAACGGAAATTTTCCCAATATTTCCTATCCTGAACTGGTAATATTGCAAGCCGGCCCAATCACGTAAATTTTGGTGAGCAACGGACGCGAAATAACGGCCAACCGGGGGCAAAAATCTTCCGGTGCCAGCGCTTAATAAAGGCCATGCTGATGAACCAAAACTTTTGAAGCAGAAATAAGGGTGACATGGAAGCCAATGTGACCGCTATCAGTAGATCAAAATTTGTACGAATGTGAGTGTCAGTGCTGATATTTTTGCGTCAACTTACAAAAATTGTGTTGACTAATTTGGCTCAAAAATGTCAACATTTTGCGTCTAGGGACTTGCATAAGTCACAAAATTTCCAAAAGGGGAGGGGGACACCCACTCCCCTTATACCCCTTCCCCCAGGCCGGCGATCCACCAATGGACGCATCAGATGCGCGACGTTCAATTCTAAAACCAGGGAAAACCCTGTGATGTATTGCCATACAGTCTGAAATCATGAGGTACAGCTAAATTTTGCTTCATACTAGTATTTCATGTCAAATGTTCTTCTATAGACGAATCTGGACGAAAAGTGATGGTCTGATTTCAATCAGCCACAACTGGGGTCTATCACCTTTTAGTCTTTCGATTTTTTTGATTACCTGTACCATGGATTGAACATTGAATCTTGATTCCCTCAGCCCTGACTCCCTCAATTTCACGGAACACGAGGGTTTGTACTTCATGTAGATGATAAATGAAGACGGTTTCAGGCTAATGGACCCCCACTGATGGCTGCCTACAGTCACAAAAAGAAGCGCTGATCGGATTTGTCTATAAGAACCCTAGAATGCCCTGAATTGAGAGAATAGGAACTGTCTCTGATGAAGGAAACAAAGAGATGAGGCAGCACAAAATAAAAACCTGGTTATCTACTTCAACTTTATTTGCATATTCATGGAAGACAGGTTTGACAGACAAACTTCTATGAACACAGCACAAAAAGGCACTACATGTCTTTAAAATAATTGTTAAATTGTTTCTTTTTGTTGGTTTTCTTTCTTTACAATATAAAATGGACAAACAGTTCAATGATACTAAAGGAAAAAAAGATTAACTGAGAACTAAACATCCTCTCTTCTCTTAAAAAAAAAATCCTCCATTCTCTTAAAAAAAAAACAAGCAATGAATACTATACAGAGAATACAACATGCGGTCTATCCACAAAGCTATCATACTGTGATCGAAGCATTTGTGTGTGAATATAAAGTACATTGTGATTTAAATACAAAGAATGAGAATATTACTGAGGGCTAGCATGCCATTTGAATAATATTTACATTTGAGAAGGAAATTGACCAATGAATACATTAAGAATTTAAATCTGAATACAATACAAACAAGTACATATAATGGAAGCTGAATTTCTTAATTTGAATACAATTTCCTGGAAGCACTGTTTCCTCTAACCCCTAGGGTTGGCAAGACCATCTTATCCGTAAAACATAGAGCAGCTTTTAGAATTTTGATGAAACAAATGAAATAGAGTCTGCAATTTATAAAATATTGTTTCTTTCTTCTCATATCATGTTAGCATTTGCAAGTAACTTTTCTTTCATGGTTTGACAAATGAAATCACAGTTGCATAACCACAGTACATTCCTGTACAACTATTGTGCTTCACAAAGTGGATGTCTTCTCCTTGCACTTCGGGTAAGAAGCTTACTGCTGGGCCTTCTCTGTCACAAGATGATGAAAAATTATCAAAATATATCAAACAAAAACATTTTGGAATTTAAGTGAGCATTACAATGAACTCTTTGTTGATATGACAACAAATTGATTAAAATAATAGCAGAGTTAAACTTTTTTCCATATGAAGGCACTCAAAAAATTCTGCTTCAGACAAAAAAAAAAATCCTTAAAAAAAAAATACTCTGTTGATAGTCTCAACATACCTCAAAAGATCTCGGTTTCGAATACTACACAAGGTAGGTTTCTACCAGAGCATTGCTTCAGAGACATGTTTAAGACAAGCAGGAAGAGTATATGAACAACAGGTCAACACATTCCTCTGCTGAATTCATGAAATCACAAAACTGACCAACATTTTTAAACAAAATGCTTCTGCTATTGTGAATACAAATATCTATGCCAACAATTTTGGGAACACACTTCTAATCATACTTTATCTGGAACTTATGTTTTGCAGCAGTGGAAATTTGAGGACTACATATGAAGTAAGTTTAAAATTGGTTTAAAAGGACGGCTTCAATTAAGGCACGCATGAATTTTCTGCCTGCTTCTCACGTACTGATTGTATAAAATAAGCGTTTCCCCTTCTACAAAGTTAGGATGTGTTCCAACCACATTTCATGATTTTTTTTTGGGGGGGGAGGGGGAAGAGAAAATGCTTAAGAATACAGTAATAAAAACTTTTGAAAACTCCTGCTCACTTGATAACCAACTGGGTCTATCAATATCATCAAGTTTCTCTGTGTGTACTAAGTGGTGAAACAAAAGGGAAAGTAAAAATAGTCACCTTCCTAACTCCTCATTTTGTTCCTGGTCCATCCCATTTTTTCAAAGCATCTGTGTCAAATGGTACCATTATGAACAAAGGTCCACTACTCTTTTCTGTTTGGTACAGAAAATGTGAATTCTATCTTGCACTGTTGAATGAAAATCTGAACCAAAAGACAAAATTATTGAAAACCAGGCAATATTGAAATTCTCTGAGTACTAGTACAAAATGAATACACAAAACAGGAAACAGCATTCCTAGTTACCAGCACATAAAATATAAACTTTGATAAACACTTTTGGAAAAGTATCATCTAAGGCAGGACATAGTTTGTTCTGAAAATACACTCCTTTGGTACTTTACACTGGGTTTACTATTGCATAGATATTTTCTAGGTTATAAACTCCTGTCCAGCTACATTATTAATTTGTTAAACATTAAAAAGCTCAAAATATTGTCAATAAGGTGGATAAAACTGTAATTAATAGGCCGCGGTATTGCCTATTTTTCTTCAACTCTGTATTATTTCTTTGACAGGCTACAACCAAAAAACAAAGTTGTAAAAATATATATCACATTAGTTGAACCGACTGGTGTAGTTTCAAACCATTGTGTTAAATTTTATCTCTATCTTTTCAATTGCATAAAATAAAAATCTTCTCCTTCTTTGGATAAATAACCATTTGCTAGGTTATTTGTCTGCTGACCACAATAATCATGAATACAATTCTAACCCACATGTAATAAAATTTATCTTCCTACTCACAATTACACAGGTTAGCAATTTACCTCCTCCTTGTCCAACTGAGGTTTACTGAAAGTGTTCCTAAACACAAAACCATTATTATTTACTGGGCATTCCTGTTAAGTGATGTTAACATATGTCACCTTGAGAGCAAGTGTTTATTATGTGCAACACCTGCCAACGATGACAAAATTATCCAATTAAAAGTATTAAATTCATGAACCTATATGAAAACTGTCTCTCAACTATTGATTGCCTTCAATAAATGAATATTCATCTGATTGCTTTCAATAAATGAATATTCATTTAAATTTGCATTACAAAGCTTCATGTGAATGTTCCATTTCAAAACATACTTTCACAAAGTTAAGTCAAGGAAATTCCTCATTGTATTAGCTTTCAGTAGGATAATTTTCCCTTCTACATAACTCTTAACTGTGCTCATCAAAATAAAATATTCACAATGCCTAGAAAATAAAATGAATAAACCTTGTAGTGGACAACAAACGATTTGACATATTTGACAGAGATGATAATGTTTAAGGGATTTCTCAGCTTAAACTATGACAATTGTGACAAAACTTTACCCTCATTATCTAAATTTTGAATATCCAATATTTGCTTCTTGCTGTTGAACCAGTTCAGTCTGTTTTTGTTTACATGAATGTAAAGCAAATTTCAGTGAAACACTTGATTATACTGGCAGTTTTGTATGATGGGAAGATATTGTTTCTTATCAAGGACAACAGTTTCCTCAAACAATAACGGGGAGATAAGGAGAAGAGAGACAGTTTTTATATGTGCATGTATGTGTGTGGGGGGAGGGTGGGAAGGGTGAGGGATACTTGCATAGACCACCTAAAGAGTTTGCTAAGTAACAAACACATAAATACATTTGTGTAAGCATTATATAGGAGGGGAGAAAAGTGTATTTCCCCAGAATGCTACTATGATTAACAGGCTGCATATCAAGCAATCAATTAATTGTATAAATTTGCTCAAGGCATACTTTCACATCCCTATATTAATGGTTTGTACTACTCTATTCATGCTATAATACTTTCAACGAGTGTTTGCTTTTAAATATTCAAGCTTGAGCTAGTGTACATATTATAAACTGTATCTTATTGAGGTTTTTCATTGATGGCACTGATTTTTTAACCAATTATTTGTAATATTGCTTAAAGAGTAGATGAATTACTAAACAACAGGAATACCCAGTAAACAGTAACATTCTATGAGATCAAAATGTGTGAGACATACCCTTGATTACAACATACATAAAACATCATCTCAGATATTCCACTATTGTAAAAGAAAACCATAATTTCCCTGCAAAAGTCAAACATTTAAGGCCATTTTTCTGTAAGGCTTAATGTGAAATTAGATATGCCAAAATAACATTACAACCTATTTTGTGCACTGTTAACTTTCAGTAAGATTAAAATGAAATACTTATTCAAATATTCCGTTTCTGTAAGGAAAAAATGTCACTTACTCAATGTTGCCAACATTTTCAAGGGTAAAGATGACAAATTACAAATCACTGAGAAGTAAAATGAGTTGTTTTTTTTTTTTTTCATTGAAATTCACTGATAAAGGCCTCATCATTCACAGAAGCAAAGTTCTGAGCTCTAACATCAATAAAAAAAGGCACAGACAGTGTGTTTATCTAGCAAAGAATACATATTCATTTTGTTAATGACATTATTTATTGTCAACAGTACTGGCATGTGATTCCTTCCAATAAGATAAAAAATAAATATCACATTTGACAACCATAGCTTCCGAGGGTTAAATAATTTCTCCAATGATCAAGAATTCCAAGCAGAATATAAGAACTATTTCCAAATAAAAGAAGCAAAATATGAACAACTATTTCACTGTACAAAAAAAAAAATATTTCTAGCAGTTATTTCACTTTGTACCCTTCATACTGAAATTTTCAAATTGAATGAAGTATGCCTGTCAAACCAAGTTTTGTCTAAAGAAGATGCCAATGCTGTGGTCAACCTCTTTCAGAAGGCAATAACTTCACCATCTTTGAAATCCAGTACTTCACTCTTTTCTTTAAACTTCTCAAAAGTTAAGCTTGTTACAAATAAAATTACACGCATTGACTGCATTCACACTTTTCCTCATCACCATTTTGTTAACAACCATCCTAATGAAAAAAAAAAACATTCTTGTACATAATTTCATCACTTTCCACTCAACTTCATAAGAACCCCAAATTCTAAATATATCTTGTTTTCAAAATTCAGCTCTTGAATATGTACATGTTGAACATTTCTCATAAAATTGTAACAATACCTGTAGCATTTGGTGATTCAGTTTTCCTTCATAGCTCAAAACTGAAACAGCTCAAGTGACTACCTACACCTCAGGTTCAACAAACTCCAAATCTTACCACTTACACATAGTCATAGTCCCTTTCATGAAAAATTTCTTTCTTACTTTATGGATGGCAACACTAATATCTCCAAATAAAAAGATACTGCATTTTTACTATGTCATATACATAATCCATGCTGCAATTAAAAATTCCTTATTTGCCAGGATACGATATTCCTCAATATTATCCATTGCAAACATTTTCCTCACCTTTCCTCATAATCTTTCCTCATGGTTTCGACAATTTTAATGAACAGTGGTATTCACTTCTACCACATAGGCCACTAATAATGAAACTAATAAACTTCATTTAAATCAGCATTTCCTCAGTAATTTAATATATTTAATCACTTCATTTCCTCAACATTATTTGGTCAAACCTTTCAGTCATGAATAAATTTACATATATATGCAATTTCTCATTCCTCACTTCCTCACATTTATTCTGCCATTAATCATACATTTCCACCTTTCACTAAAACTGCAATTCAATTTACTCAGATCAACTACCATTTTTCTGGGTTCCAATAACTCATTCACTCCCACCTCAAATTCTCTTGTCACTCTTCAGCTACTGTATTCTGCATCAGTAGTGATAAAGACAATTCTGTCTAACAACTGGTATGAATACTCCATTGATTACAAAAACAGAATATACAAAGGTCAAAATTTACAATCTCTTGGCCCCATGTAAGTTTTCTGAGGAAACATATCCATTTGAAACTAAATATAACTGAAACAATACTCGCTATTCTTGACCAACAAATACTCGTCATTACCAAGCCAGCTGACAAAATACCCTCCCTCTCCCGCCCCCCCCCCTTCCTCCTCCCAATCACACAGTAGAAATATACGTAGTTAAGATGATTACCTACATAGAATATTTTAAACATGCAACATGAGTCCAATCATGGCTTTAAGAACATTACTATGATAATGACAATCTGCTATGAATTCTATAATTTGAAGCAAAGTTCCCATCAAAAATGATATATAGGCACACTAATTGCAGAGGGTGGACTTTCACAAAACAAGAGATGGCTGTGCCAGAGTTAGAATACCTTTTTTCCTTCTTGATAGCATATCAACTTCAATAAATTAATACCTGGTATGCATATTCAAGCCTCTTCATATGCAAATGAAATTCTCAAAAGGTATACTATGAAATCAAATAAATGTGTATCTGCTTCCTCAAGATTTTTTATATGATATTTCACTTATCTTTGCTCTTCTTCTGCAATCATATATGGAGTCCCATCCCATGAATTTCAATAAGATTTCAAACCCAAATACATGGGTGATTGGTAAAGCTTTTGATGCACAAATTTAAGAGTTGTTGCACCAACTTCAAATGTTTCTTCCTGTGACCATCTTTCTCTTTACCCACTCACATCTCAACATGCATAAAAGTAAGTACACACCTTTTTTCCTTTGCACACCTCATACCCTGGCATTTGTCATCAAATCACCTCTTGTACAAAAGATTAGCTTCTAAGCAAAGCATTTGCAACTTAGCAGAAGCCATCATCATCACAGGATGGCAAAAACTTGTTTGATCAACCCAGACCATCATTTCAAATCAGAGACACTCATCACAACCAGGTAAGAAAGTTGTCCCCCCTGAGTTCGACGTCACCCAGGATATCGGAATTCAGAGCATCCCCCAAACTGGGGCCGAAGTCCTCTCCTTCCATGGTGGTGCTGTTGTTACCATTGTCCAGGGCGGTGGTGTCGACAGAGTTTATGTCAAGGTTGTTTGTGGGTATAACATCAAAGAAATCAGGTAGCTGCTGCGGGTTAGTTTGATGTTGTGTATCTAGCTTGCGATCCACACCTATGGGGTAAAAAAGAAACGCGAGGTCATCAGATTTTTAAGAGAGGGTAAAACTTTTTAAACTTCTTTCTAAAGATACTTTTCCAAGTTTACATAGCAGACCCCAAATGGATGTTTCAGCAGCTGTTCATATGGATACCATTCTCACACATTTCAACAGGTCTGCTTAAAACTTACTTGGTTGTTGTGACATAATCATACATGGTTCATCCTTGCTTTCCATAACAAATTATGTCCTGACACTTTTCATGTGTAAAAAAGGGGAACAAGATAGGTTAATAGACCCTTTTCCACATAGGTTAGGTTGGATGGAGTTTTACGACCCAGACTCCAACCAACTGGTTCAAGTCAAAGCTGGCCACAGCTTTTTCCACATAGGGGGTAGGTACACAGTATTATGGGATAAAACTTTGATGTATGAGGTTTTTTTGAGACAGAAAACTTCCATTGCCAAAAATTGACAGAATGACCCCTACCATAAACTAGCCCACAATCTTCTCTTCTCTACTTGCTATTCAGAAAAGGAATTTGTTTAGTTACTTTCAGCAGTGTCCATATCCTCGATAGTATTGCTCAGCAAATCATTCGGTGTCCCTGGGTGACTGTAATTGCTGGTTCCACAACCACTATCGTTACTTTCCTCCCTGCGATGGGTAGATGTGACACCACTGCTCAAGAAGGGGTCCACAGATGAAGTTGATCCTTCTGTACTGCCATTGGGCAGGTCTGTGATCTCTCTGCGGAGTCTCATCTCCTGGGAAAAAGTACAAAATGTAACGATCAGCCTTCTCCAAGACAAAGATTTGTGCATGCTTATACCAATTCTGAAATACTGCCCTCAAATAATGATAATAGTAGTTGAACTTGGCCACATCAAGGGATATGTGTGAAGCAACATTCCAAGTTTGTTAAGTCACGTTGGCCACATCCTGACTCCTGAGATTACTCAACTCAAGCTTTTTAACTCAAAACTGCTGACACTATTGTTCAGACTGACCACCTTAGAGAGTTTTTTGAATCTTGGAAAGGGTGGGAGGGCAGTAGGCAGCTGGACCGTGTGCCTGTTCTACCAAATAATTCAAAGGCTTATATGGACACAAAAGTGGGGTGGGATACTAGTCATAGTGGCAAATATGGCTGTCCCATTAAGACAGTGTTGGCATGTTAGGAAAAGACTGCCAGTCACGATAATTACGGTTGAAAATAAAGCATTTACAATGTCTGAGGGGAAATTAAGGTAAATGTCTGTGGAGTGAATTAGTTTGTTCATCTTTTTGGATTAAATTCTTTGTGATGTGCCACCATGGGTGAAAAAGTTGAAAAGTTGGGACGTTTATTACCAGGAAATTTGGGAATTTGGGGGATATTTCAGCAGCAGGAAAGAAGTTCACTTTTTTTTACATGAGAATAGTGACTGGGAAAATTCACCCCCGATTCCTAGCAAAAACAGTGCTGAACATTTTTTGAAGCTCTACACTTTAAGCACCATCTTTTAAAGGAAAAGCTGAGTTAGCTGTAAATAAAAGCTTCTGCACAAAGGGGTTTCATTCCACCAACTTCTTCGGCAGGACAACCAACTACAGTGTAGTTGCAAGTTTAAAGCCAAGTGGGTGGAAAGACAGGAGTACCAGAGATTTGGAGAAAAACCCACAATATATCATGCTGACTGAACCCACACACATGTGAAACAGGAAATAATAACCGAGCAGTATGAAGATAAACAAACATGGCCTACGAGAATGTTTGGAGCCTATCTGGCATGATGATTAAGCAATAATTAGTCATTAAGCATTCAGGTGTTATTTGTAACAATTACAGTTTACATTAAAGGTAATGCAATCTTCTGACTTTGAAGTAAACATTTCCATGTGTTGCTTCAAATGTGACCCTTTTTTATGAATGTCATTGTCAAAATACATTTGTAACTGCACTGTTATGTTTATCCAGGATAACTCCTGGGTCTAGCCAATTGCCCTCAGAACATTGGTGAAAAAAACCAGCAATCAATAAAGCTATTGCCCACACCCACCAGACTTTGAATCTGGGAGAAATTTTTCTGTTTTTGTACAGGGAATCATTTTAAATATTGAGGAAAACTTGACTAGCTTCCCAGAAATAAGCATGATCTCCCCTCCCGTTTCATCAACATAAAGTACTTTTTCACTCAAATATAACAACAGATTCTTAAAGAAAAGGAAATGAACAGTAATGTGAGATGTTCCAAAACATGGGGCTTGGTTCAGTTCCCTTTACACATTTCTTTATTTTTACTGAAAAGACTTCTTTATCCATGACTTCTTAATAACAATGTTTGCCTAGCATTTTCAGGGTTGTCACCACGCCGGTCGGGACTAACCGGCACTGGACACTGCCGACCGGTACAACACCTAAAATGCAACTCTTCAGACCTTCACAAAAATGATCTTTTACACTGAAAAATAATGGCATTGACATTAACCTTTAGCTGAAAAATTCAATGGGTCAAAAATGAGGTGAATTCCATGGGGATAGGGTGAGGTACAAACATTGAGTCACATGTTTAGCCGGCACTCAAATTGGGCTGGTGACAACAGTGAGCATTTTTTAAAACTGGCTCTGGAAGCAATGAAACTTGTTTTATACATCTTTGTAATAACAAGTCATGGGGAAAGGATGTGAAACTTTAAATTTTCCTTTTCTATGAATCAGATTACCTGATAGATCTTTTCTATCATCCTTTTTCTGATCTTACACAGTGTTTCAATGCTCAGTCTAACAATTATGATCATTCTCAACATCTGAGGTATGTGGTAAAACAGAAAGTACCTCATCAAGGATGAAATAATATCCCAGAAAAACAAATAAAAGAAATGTCTTACTATATTGGAATAGCTTGAGATCAAGTGAAATTTAATCTAAAGCCAGTAGGCATAAATTTAAGTCTAAGTGTCATGACAATGCATAAAAAAAGAAAAAATATCACACTAAATGTGAACCATTAAAACATATCCTATAGTTACCTAGTATATGCAATCAGACCTTAAATGTTATTTTAAGTTTCTGAAAACATATCACCTCACATGAATGAACACAGCATTTCTTTTGTAGTAATTCTAGAATTATGAGGTATGGACCAGATGTGTTATAAATTTTGACTTGACTTCTAGGACATCAAGCATCAATAACACTTTCAAAATTGGAACTGAGCATTCTCAACCAAGTCTAAGCAAGTTGAATGAACCTACAACCCTCTTTCTTTTTACTTTACAGGGAAATGCAGTTACTCTAACTAATTTGAGAACTCTGAAAAGATAATTCATGGGATCTTTTGGACCTTGTCCCAGATCTCGCCAGTTTGCCCAAAGTGGCCTGAACTACTACACTAATAAGAATGATGATTTTAATTCTAGTTGTTTTTTAAATATTAATGTTGTGTTGTTCTCAAAATAACTCATTTGGAATATTTCAACATTTAATATTAAACAAGTTGGTAACATTACTTTGAGAACAACTCTCTTTCTATCACTACAATAATAAGTAACTTGGTAAATTGTTCCCCAATGTTTTCATACAAGATAATGCTTCCCTTTGCCATCAATATGGTATGTATATGTTTAATGATATTATTTTTATGCAAGCTATTATTTTTAATTAGAATGGCACATGTTCCCTTTAAGGTACATGGTAAGTTGCCAAGTGTTCCAAGAAGCAAACCTAATCATCAACCCAAACTAAGTCAAATGTCATCAATGAAGTCTTTATCAACTACCAATGAATCACTTCACCAATTCGATCTGCTTTGCCTTTTCCTGTTAGTACCCCTGCATTAGAAGAGTCCAACTAAACCTGGAGAGGTGCTTTTACTGTATTACCGGAAACTGAACATGATCAGCATGACAAGCAAAGTTAGTTTTAGGATACTGCAGCTAATTACCCTTGCAGTTTTCAACATGACAGTCAGTTGAGACATGTCCTGAATGAACAAAATTTATGAGGTCTTCTTTTATATCAAATTTTACATCACTGACCTTTCTCTCAAAAAACAAACTTTTAATGTTCAGTCAGAGGAAATCATGTACCATCTGAGGCGTGAACACACCTTCAACATGGAGAACTAACCCAGCCAATAATAGTTCAATGCAGGCATTCTGCACACTTTACAATACATTTCATCTCTTTGATTTGAATGTCACATTCATAATTCAACCACAATGTTTATATCTTGACATTGAGAAGAAAAACTTTCTAGACTGCTCTAGTAGTAAGCTCTGCATACCACCTCTTACAGGTTGAGTAGCTAGTAGAAAAACAATTTTAAACTGAAAGTATTTCTCCAAAATAATGGCAAAGTTATTCTTCTGCAACCTACACATGATGCAACATAAACAGAAGTCAAGCTTGCCTCTAACTTTTGGACCCCAGTGAGTACACAATACAAATTAATCTCCCCCTTCTCCCACATAAGGTGAGCCTTGTATTTTTAGCAGCCACTTTTTGTTGTGAAGTCTCCAACCCCAGAGAGCAAATAATACAATTATAGCAAAAGATTGATTCAGAGACCAAACAACCTAAAGACAGTGTACAAGTAAACTTAAGGCAATATAATTTACACCAGAGCATACGATTATAAGACAGATTACATGCTATTAATAACATGCTGGGTCAGGTGATATGTTACAAGCAAAGTGGGGCTACGGCATTACATCTGCAGGGTAAATGGGCTTTAATATCCCTTGACGGCTCATTTGTTAGTAGCATGCTGTTTCTTTTTCTTGATGTTCATTACAGCTAAGGGAAAGGTCTCGCAGTTTGATACTCAATGAGATTTCAGTCTTAGTCACAGAAAGAAAACAAAAAAGTCAATGCAGGGTGATTAGTAAAAAGATAAACTAAGCTTGACGAAACCAGTCTAAATGAAAAGCATGATTTTCAAGCAACTCTAGAACCGATCGTAATTTAATTTGGCAAACTATAACCTAAATACTGATTTTGTGGTGGGGGACCAGGTGAAATTAGTACTAGGTAAACTTAATGGATGACTCACTTACTCAAGGACTGAACCTTCAAAACAAAGCCTTGGAGTGAAATGAAAAACCTCCTCTCAAGTGTCAAACCGGAAAGACTGATATCTAAGTCCCAAGTCCATAATTATGGCAGCATAGTACATAGAGATAAAGCTTATCTTGTTCAAAGTTTATGAACCCTGTATGAAGTATAGGACTATTACTCCAATATTTTTGGAAATCTGGTTCAGTCTTCTTTCTGCCTTCAATAACAGTTGCAATTCAAAACTATAGTAGTAAAATGATGTGACATAACTGACACAGCAACCTACCGTACTCTGCACACAAGCATCACGTCAAAACCCTACAGCTACCCCAGTAATGTTTTACTGCTTCATGTATGCATCACAGTACATAGTAGGATTGAGCTGGTCTGCTGTTGTGATGTGTACACTTACAGGTGCATAGTAGCCAGGATTCTGTCATGGGGGAAGGGGGGGGGTTTGGTATGATGGGGGGAGGGGGTTTGGAGGCATGACATGAGGGAAAAGTCCAAGGATAGTGATGAAAAAGCCACTATTCTGGGGTTTTTTTTTACAATGCAAGGTTGGGTTATGGGGGCTTTCTACCCCCCTCACTGGTACAATAAGGGGACTGCAGCTTGGCTATCTTGATATCACATTTACACTGACAAGGAAACACACTGTTTATAGCTGCAACGTAAAGGTGTTAATGCAAACCTATTTCTACAATAGTACTTAGGCACTGTACCACAAAACAGGTTCTCCTTGAAGTAAACTTTGACTTAAGGACACGGTGAACAATCAGGTTTTATGGTTATCCACCAAGAAAACTAACACAGCCTGTAACTATTGGTCTAAACTCCCTTTTTTGAATCCATTTTTTTCTTTTTTTGCTTCAATGCAATTGTTGCAGCTTGAAGGTTTTGTGTATACTTTAAATAACCTTTCTTTCTCAGACTATGCTGTATTTCATTTTCCTGGTATTGTACACTTATTTTAATTTCACCAAACCTTTCAGGTTACAATAAGTGTTCTAATCATGGATTTAATTTCACCCAAAACTTACTTCAGACAATGACAACACAGCAGGTCTATATTCCATAGAATAAAAAGAAAAAAAAAATAAACTGACTGACCTTATAAACAAATCCTTCTATTCCTACTCTTGACAGTTTGTAAACCTATAGTTTCCAAACTTTCAAACAGTTGATTTGTTTGCAAACTGTGCACACACGTATAGCTTTGAATTTGTCAAAATTCATTAAGTCTAAGTTTGGAGGACTCTTTTTGGCACAGCTACAACCCACTATTAATTGTAGAAACAATAATCTTTATTAATGAAACTAGTGGACTGTTGGACTCCTCTGGTCAATTCCTGGCCTCGTTTGAAATCAGTTACTGCATGGCACTGCATGACCTACATTGTAATTCAATTTTGTTTATCAAATGGTTTTAAGACACTTTCATAACTGGCCATGTACTAGGTACTGGAAATCACACCAAGAACCAATTGCTAGGTTGCTGAAATGCTCACTAGAAGGACATCTTCACAGCTCTGGTATGGTGATATTGGTCCTGTTTGCCAGTATGAAGACAACATGGAATTCAGATCATTGGTTTCAACCAAAGAATGACATTTATATTTATTGTTATTATATTTTTCTGTTTATTCATATCACAATGCACCCTCTACAAAAACTAATCACTTAAATACATTTTACAGTTTATTAATATTGGTGGACATCCCCCCTCTCATGACACTTCTACTCAGAGCTTTTGTTATAATTGACTTCAAAATGCCAGGGAAACAGGAGTTAAACCTCATACTCAAGAAAATATTTGTTCTGTATTGACAATTCATACAATTTCACTAGTTTTGAGAGTTTAATACTGGTATTAAAGACAGCAATTTAAAATCACGCCAATTCATGAAAAAAGGGTGTGGTCAATCCAACCAGGAGAGAATGTACTTACATTTAAAACACTGTATACTAAACTGTGCAATATGTTTTGAGATTTAAAGGCCCAATTCTCTCATCCCAAACAGTACCAATTTTCCAAACCTTCTTTATTAAGCCCCTCCCACAATTGTTTGAAATTCAGCCTCATCCAGACACAATCTCAGTTTATTGCTTCAGGGTGAGTATAGGTAAGCTCAACATGTACAATCAAAACACTCAGAACAGTTAATGCTGTGTATTATAAGCTAATTGGTACCGTGCATTGTTTGAATTAGCAGTCAGTCAAATAGCTGAGCCAATTGAGAGTTTCTTTACCCTATACTAGAAGTGTAGTTCAGGGTGAGAAGATTTTCCCTTTAATCATCAACATCTCTGAGAGTCCGCTCCCTATTCTCCCAATCTATTTACTTCTCCTTGAGTCCCTCCCACATCTATCTAAAACTCATACTCATACAAAGTCCTAGGTTATGGCTCCATGGGAAACCCTGGTGAGAGTAAAAGGCCTTAACCCTTTGGCAGCCCCCTAAATTTCCCAACTGTGCCCTTTTCAGCCATCTATTGTAGCTGAATGTAGCTCTTGGTATTATTTGCATTCTAAAACAACTTTTTACTTGAGTGGAATCAGAAGTTGATCTGAACATGACCATTGTAGAATGAACATTGCTCCCACCATTTGCTGATGTTCAAGATGCAATTTTGGTCAAATTCAAAATGGCTGCCAACAGCCTGAATTTGCAGAACTAGCCCAGCTGTTCTTATGTATGATCTTCATTTACAATGATATGGCAAATTTTGCTTTTGGAAAAGCACCCGACAATTAGCAGGACCTCAGTTACAATAAACCATCTAGTATGTTTAGAGAGGTTCCATACAAATCAATTTCACTGTCTTTTTTATCAAGACCACCTTCAGAACTTTCCACATTGATTAGAAAATATGCACTGCTTACTTCTTAAGTGGCAGCCATTTTGTTTGCTCTGTAAATCTTCACTAGTTCAACATATGAAAATAATTCCAATAGCACCACCCACTAAAATAAAATAAGTGTAGTTAGATAGATTTTGCGGCCCAATTTCCAACCTATTGGTTAAAGTCGAGCCAACCACAGCCTTTTTTCCAGTTGTGGCTCACTGGCTTGTTTTCCCTATTCCATTGCTTATGCAGAGCATCACGTACAACAGCAGTAGGTTCCTTTTTTCAGTCTTTGGTATGACTTGACCTAGGAAGCTTGACCTGGGAAGCAAACCTGGGCCTTCCACGTGAGAGGGGGATGCTCTTACAATTAGACCAAACACGTGGTGAACTTATGTGTAGAAAGTATTCAAAAAGTCACATCAACTTCTGGGGGTATGTTCATAGCTAGTTTGGTCATTTCTGGCAGGGTAGGTTGGATATGTAATAGTATGTAAATGGCTGAAAATGATGGTGGTTTTCTGCCAGATTGAAGAGGCATGTAAAGGGATGCCTATCTACTTGTCCTTATAATAAATTCCCCAAACCTCCCTGAAAAGGACAAGGGAGGTCACCCTCTCCCCACGTACCATCATTTAATCACCGTTTTGTTGTAGATTAGGGGATCACATACATAAATAGGATCTAGACTAATGTGTGTCTTCCTTCTACAACCAGAGGTCATGCTCATAGAGACCTCATAGACTACAACACTGGCATATATGTATTAAGCATCCTAAGTTGTGTAAGCAATGTTCACCAAATTTTGAGGTTTAAGATTAATTTTAAGTCTGTGACTATGAAGACAGCTAAAAAAGACCACAATTGCAGCAGGAGGCCAACCCACAACTCTCTGCTACTGGATAGATTTGCATCTGGGATAACTCCTCTCACATCTTCCCTAATCACACCGTCTCTGCTATAAACAGCTGCAGATGGTGTCAGACTTCACAAGTCCAGGGGTTGATACAGATTATATATGATAGTGATCTCATGTCTGACATATACCTATCTCTGAATTGACTGAGAAAACTGAAACTTACTACCTTCCCTGTTGGGAAGTTGGTTATGAGCACCTACCATGGGTATATGTGCAGTGCACGATGGTTTCAGCTGCAGGTATCAGACAAGTCCAAGTCCATAAACCCAATAAATATATATAGAAATAATAACAATAATATAGAAAAAATTGGCATGAAATTCAAGACAGACAGCTTGAAGGTCAAAGGCAGTATACCTAAACTTATTTTGAAGGAACAGCTAAATATCAAAATTTTCCTCTTATTTCTCCTCACAGTATCTTTCATCATATTTTTTATAAATTCAATATTGCATATTCAATGTAAAACAAGCAGAACTTTACATAGTAAATTTTATATCTGAGAGAGAAAAATTGTTGCCACATGATGCTAAATAGCCAATCATGGAACAGGACAGTCTACTACACTACTTAAATTTTGGGTGACTGCTCTTGCACTTTTAATAACTCTTGCAACTGAGTAAACCTCCCATGTTGACATCTTTGTAGTGGAAGAGAAGTAAGGATGAGATGACTGACTGGCTGAACTGGCAGACGTGGGAGTGGTATGTGAACAACAGTCCAAGTAGTCCTCCACACCTAAGAGATGTGTGAATCAGATGTACAGTAGCACTGGGGTAAGTTAAGGCAAGTTCTGCAGGCTATATCTACATGTAGTCATTACTTGACTCAAGGAAAAACAAAACTGGTCATTCTGCAGTGCAATCAAAAACCTGGCTGAATCAAATTCATCAAGTAGAAATAGGCTAAATTAAATTCACAATTTGCTTCCATAATTTGCATGGGTTACTGATCTTTGCCTCAGAGTCATGAGTCCTGCCCAGGGTCAAAAGGTTACAATGAATTCTCCAGTGTTGTAACAAGTCCCAACTGGAATCACTTCCTCACAAAATGATAGTGACTCAATAGAATTCAGGTGTAATTTCCCCACTTATAGTGACTGGAGTCAACAACTCGACTCAAGTCACTTAAAAGATTGAAAACTGGTGACTCCAGTCACTAATCCCGCGTACATCACTGGAATTCTCCCTCTCCACCAGACAGACCAAGTAATAATTTACTTGGGTAGCTGAACATTGTAGCCCAATAGGCAAGTACCCGGCATGATCTCCTCCTTGGTAAACGAATTCAAAGGCATATTAAACAAGGACATACAGATATTAATGAGGTTAACTAGACTTAAAGAATACAGCAGCTGGCTCAATGGACAAGAAATGAAAAAAAAATGGTTGAAAGCAGGAGTCAAGAAACAACTTCAATTTTCCTGCAACTTTTACTGTGAGAAAAGTATGCAAAAATGATAAGAACTAATATACAGGAGTCAGAGCTCTTGAATTTTGTGAAGTATTGTACTCAATGTGACTAATTTGATGTTTTCTATGTGGAGAGAGCAAAATTTCTCTTCAGTTGGCCACTTAAGCTCTCCATTATTGACTTGTGGCTAACTCATTTACAGAGAGAACAATAACTGTTTGTCAGGTGGTGTAATATGACTACTCTCATTGGTAGACCAGGAAGGGCTGAAGTACAATAAGTATTCTGATGTCACTTATGAAAACCATATCGTAGGCTTCAATCTTTACTAGAGTGGGAGGTGGAAGAGGAGCATGGACACTTCCTGTAAAAAAAAAATTTAAATTGTGAAAAACCTATTTAAATCAATGGGTAATTTTTTAAAAAGTGGGGGGGGAGGGGAGAGGGGACATGTCTCTCTCTCCCTCTCTCCATTGGCATAAAAACACCACAAAATGAACATTGCAATACATGAACTTCCTGTACACATCATCATAATACTACTACACACCAGAAAATAAGGGGAATTAACTTACTTATCTCATGATTGGGTACAAATTGCAACTGTTTTCAAACACTAATGTAAATGGTAAGTTTTCAATGTAAATTTTCAAGACTGCACCACTAATTCACAACACACCACAACAGCACAAATCCTAGTTCTGAACAAGCCACCAATCTGTTTTAATGCCATACATTACAATAAATCCAGATGATTATATTCTAGCAACTCATTCACCTCCAGGCTCTACCACTACTGCGTTCATCTCCTCTGTAAAGACAGGAACCTCTTTCAAACGCATTCTGCATCCTAATGAACACACAAGGCCATAACATGTAATCATATTACACTCTATGCATGCTGTGCAATACAAGCTACACTGCATCTTAAATTTTGTTGTCAATCAAAGAGCAGTCGTCACCATCTAAGAATTTTTCCAACTCCCTAAAAAACTAAACTTAAGCGTGATTGAGTTCTTGCCTTTAAAGCAAAGTCATTCCAGACTCTTTACCCCATCCTTTTAAAACCAGCTGGCTTGTTACCAGCTCCCCAGATAAAGATCAACTTCCATAATTTACTGAGCTGATAAATCACACCCTTGAATTTACGCTGCACCTATTTACTTTATTAAAATCTTTACGAGGAGCCGATCTGTGACTAATAAGTAATACTAACAATTCCCTAACTGTTGCCTCTGAGAGCACAAACCTGGTTTGAGTCAATGCTGTTAATTAGATCCAAATTCAGTATGTGTAACCAACGTCAAAGGTTTGCTTTTGATCTTGTCCAACCCCTTAGCATCTCTGCTAACAAAAATAAAGTATTATTTGTCAGGTATTTTACCATTTCACATTATTAACTAACCGGTAAGCAATTGGTTAGCACAGGAAAATAATATATCCCCCCCCCCCTCCTCCCGACTTCCCCTCCCCTACCTTGTCTTCCTCTCCCTCCAAGTGAGGAACTACTCTCTAATATTTCCTTGTTTATTGGTCTTAATTCTATGAATCTTGTAAAAAGTTACCCTCAAATATAACTCTAACTCCCCGTCCTAAGCTGGCATCACACCACTTTGTAAAGTGAACTCTTCCCCCATTATCCTCAAAGCAAGTGAAAAAACGCTACAAAGGTAGCCAATGCTTCACAGTACAATCTCTCTGATCATCTCCTAACAAGCATCCATCTCCCTAGGTTTAAACAAAAGAAGACCATCTAAAAAACAGCAGCAGTGCAACCCTATGAAATCACAACTGTTAATAAATATCAATGACTTTCTACTCTGCATTCATTTTCAAAACCTGCAACAGCTATACTTTCCTACAACCAAAAGTCCTTCTACAAGCCATTCTCCCCCTTTTCAGGTAAAATAAACAGGCTCTGAGCTCAACTTGAAATTGATCAACCCTCCCTTGATACACATCAAACTTGACATATGGCCATATTTTTTTTTGTTCCTTTCACAGAGTATCCTCTTTCTCAACCTCTCCTTCAAGTTTAACAGACAGGGAAAATTAATACCCCTAGTTGTTCAAGTGTGTTGAACCTTCACAATCTAAGATTTCAAACTGATAGGTAGTACTGTGTGTGAGCTTGACTTGTGTATGCAGACAGCTTCAACTGTGCTGGGGTTTTTTCCTGCTACCAAAAATGGTCATTTGGTTGTGTGTGCAAAGGGAACATAGAGCTTAATGGGCTTGGGTTGGGAAGGTCAATGCATGTGATTCATTTATGTATGTTGGGCTAAAGAAAATTACACCAAAATTTAGCCACTGCAGTTTAACTGAGGACAAAACTACATCTTATAGAAAGGAAGGCAGACTAAAAAAGATGACAGGGCAGGGACGAACCAATGAACATGGAACAAACCTGATTCAAAGAAAAAGAACAATTTAAAAAAGAAAGGAAGTGATTTTGACTTAACCTCATCCCTCAGAGGAAACCAAAACGTACTGTTGAGATTCAATACTGTTAAGTTCCTGCTACCCCTTGTAAATCTGCACTTCAGGGGATCTATAGTCCTCAGGATAATCACTTTAACTAGATGATAATGGGGTTTGCTTCTTCCTGCCAGGGGATAATGACTACAATCCAGTCTCAATAGGCTCCCATCTCATGATGCCTTATCTCACTAGTCTCCCATCTCATTTAGTACCTTGTATTCTTGGCCCCCATCATTGGTTCCCATCCACCTTAGCCCCAACTCATAGCCCTTGCCAATAATCCAAGAGGACTTGTGAAACAGAATAAACATGGGACTGATGGAACAAATAAATCGAAGCACACCACCATTACTACTGGGGAAGTCGCATACTGAATCTCTCTGCTCTCTATTCTCCCCAGCCCCACCCCTTGTTTTGTTTAGGTTACTCAACTAGGGTCATCTTTGGGAATTGGAACAAAAGTTATTCAAAGTGAAGGGCATCTCATCAAGTCAATGACCTTTTCAATAAATGAAGATGAGGTCTGCTCAAGATGAGGTCAACGTTTTGGTTTTTTCCTAACATCCTTATCAGAGTACTGTTCTTGGGAACCACATTTGCTGGCAAGAAATTTCTTATTTTGCCTCCCATGGGTCATGTGTGGTCAACTCTAAGGATATCCCTGCCCATTATTAATGACCTTTGTCAGGTCAATCAAACCCAAGGAAGGAAAAAAAATCTATTTTGACTGCAAATTACCATCAAGGTCAATCTAGGGTAGTCCTTGTAAGACACTGTGATGGTAGAGGTTTACCCAATAGGGTCAGACAAGGTTGACAATCACCATACATGGCAGTTTCAGGTGTGCTTGAGGCACTTTTTGTGTTAGTACATTGTCATGACCACAAGTTCAGATAATATGTTATGTATAACATTCTGTAACGACCTGTGCAATTTACTTGAATTTGAAGACAAAAGGTTGAAGAAAATGTTAAAGAAACGAAAGAGAAAGATGAATTTCTTAGGCCTTCTATACCTTTGTAAAAAAATTGGCATATTCCAAACCACTGAAGTACAGTAGCACAAGTATTTTATACATAGAACGAAAGCCAAATTTCACCACACAAATTTCAAAGAAAACTTACTGCACTTAACCATTTTTTAAACAAATATTCAGGGTTGGGAAAATTGTCTATTTCCAAAGAAGAGAGTAGCATTATTTCCCAGCAAGGGAATAAAATTTCCCAGTTCTCCCTATATTTCATATGCAGGAATGGAAAATTTCTCACCAGATGTCCAAATTTCCCAAGACGGCTCCTCCCAGCTTTCCAACTTTTTCCACCCATGCAAATATTACCATTAGTAATGAGAAATAAGCCAAGTTACAAACAGCACAACATTAAAACTAATTTTAAATTTTTCAAGAGAGTAACAAAAGCAATTTATTAATTCACTATTTGTAGTTTGTAAACTGCTGTAAGAGCCATTACTATACATCTCTTCACCTTGACAGTTAAGCGCAAAATGGAGGATGGTGAGATTTCACAGAAACGCTATCAATCATGTCCCCATCTTTCCCTTAGGGTGACAAGGCCAGTAATTACACTTCTTCTTCTTGTTCTCTCCATCAGGTTCCTACTGTTCATCATCAATGACACACATCTACTTACAAGTAAAACCCTCCTACTCAATTAGAACACAGCCCATCTCCTTTCTCTGGTTATACAGCTTGGCAGCATTTGATCCACCCTTAGAGGCAAGCCAGGCCTTTATTTGGTAGTAACAGCTGCCTGCCTGACTCCAATCTCCTGGAGCTCTCCCTTTTGAATCAGAGCCAACTCTGCGCAGTAATAAGCCCAGGATAAAGAACCACCACCAACAGACTGTACATTGAGTTCCATGATGTGTATACACAGTGCAGGGCTTGCATGCACCAAGACGAAGAACGCTACTGAGTATATCATAGTGATTTGCAGTGCAGGAGTATCACTGTAAGTATGTAAAGCAGAGTAATAGGACCTTGACCCATACATTAGGCAGAACTTGATGGGGAAAATTGCCAAAGTTCAACTTTTGCCCCTATTGTTACAGAAGATGAAGCATCAAGAATCCGTCTTACTAGGAAATCTTCCCATTGATCAGATCTAACTTGGATACAAATGTACAGGCCTACCATTTCCAATTTTCAATTATGTCACATGTATCTTATTTTGTACTTTCTATGAATGAACACATGTAATGATTCACTTCAATATTCTCTTGCGAGCAATTGCATCACATCCTTGTAGGCAGCCACACAGCACACACTCTCTCAGGTCCTAATGGGATGAAGACAACATTCTCAAGTTGCAATGTCACAATGATTTATGCCCACAGCTTTTACAGAAATTCCAAACTATTTTCCCTCACACAACAATATTTTTCAAATCCAACAACAGATTTCCATCCTTTTTATAAAGCTAGGCTTGAATTGTATCAACACTATTCTTTCAAGATATTCTCAAGTTTACACAAGGATCTTGAATCTTGCTTCCTGTGTTTTTCAATACAGGAAGATGCCATGATAAACATTTTCATCTTAGAAATCTCACCAGCCAATCAGCATTTATCTTTCTGTGAGCCAACCAAAAGCATTCATTCAAAGAGTACAGTGGAGTGTTACTCCATGTTCAAAACAAGGCAAAATCCCCCAAACTTTAGTTTACCAAGGTTAGTACAGGGGAAATTACATGTGAGTAGGAGGTAAGCAGAGGGGCGATGTAGATCCCCAGGTTTAACACTCTGTTCTCACATGTCCACAGCTAGTTAGGTAAATGTTTTGTGGAAATATTTGTTATTGTACATTTTAATCAGTCATTTATGGCTTTTAGTATGTTCATCTTTAACATAGAATTAGGTCCCCATCTATACGAAATCTTGATCAAGAACAGTCCCCAAAAACTTATTTTGAAGCAACAGATTAATCTCACAATTTCCTTCTTATTTCTCTTGGAAGTTTCTTTAATAATATTTAAAGCCTTCAATATTGCATATTCAAGGTAAACCAAACAGTAACTTGTAGTAAATTTCACATTTGAGGAGAAGAAAATGTTGTTACATGACTTTCAACAGCCAATTAGCCAAACATGAAACAGGACAGTCTACTACACTTCTTTAAAGGCCCAATTCTCTCATCTCAAACAGTACCAATTTTGCCCTATAACTCCATCCGACAGCACCAAAATGTTCATAGGTGAGTATGCAAGGCAACTGGGGCCTAATTTAGACTCCAACATCAGAAACCTGACCAAATCTGACATATAGACCTACTTTTATCTCAATCAGGCATAACAAAAATAAAGAAAAAGTGGACAATTACATGCCCAGGGGTAAGGTCTAAAATCTGTAAATATCACAGCTGAGTATGCCATAAAATTGTCCTGAAGATCCATGAGAATTTTAAGCTTCTTGTCTACTTATGGACATAATTGCCTCTAAGAATAAACCTGCAGTATTTAAAAAATCTTGAAACAAGGGACTTCTGATATAATCACATAATGCTACCTTCAAACTTTTGTAATTAACAACAATAAAAAACAAAAGTTTACAATGCTACAGACAGTAACAGCCCCAAAATTTCACAGTTTTCAGCTTTCCTAAGTAGCCGTATTGTTTGAAAACATCTGGTAGAAAAAGAAGGGAGTAATTTCCTTTCAAAAAACAACCAGGGAGGAAAAAAATAGTTGTCTTTTCTTAGATGTATAGCTCATTGCCTTGGCCTCTCCTCAAGTCCTTCAGCACTGCATGTTAACCATTTACCGTTGTTTGGGTCCTTTTGGACCCATGCGGAGAGCATGGCTGTCACCCGTCTTTACTGTTTCATGCGGAGCTCGAAACTACGAGTAGCTACCCGAAAATTCGGCCACAACAACGAGAGAGACAATGGTTTAAGGTCACAGGGTCAATGGCCTACGGAAGCCGATGCGGGGCGCGTTACGTCCACTTTCCCGCCCACTCCCGAGGCGCGCAAATATGTCCCGATCGGAGCACAACGGTAAAGGGTTAATATATGTCAGTGTACAGTGTACATGTAACTTCCATGTGACACACATGTAGGCCCAGAACAGTAAGAACTTGAGGTGGTTGAAGTACAAAACTGGGCTCTGTTCATAGACACTTTTCCAAATAGCTTTTGCAAAGGATTCTGGGACAGAATGTTGGTGAGCATTATTTTTTGCTACAGTAAAGTGTCAATGACAAAATTTATGCATACCGAAAACCTATCCCACAATCCTTTGTGATTGCTACTTGGAAAAGGGTCAATTGCTTAAAGTGTCCACACTGAGCTTGAGGCATGCATCATATAACTTTGTAAATCCCGTTTTCATTTGATAACCACGAACACAGTATTTATAACCAAGTGATCGGAGGTGGGTCAAAGTTTAACACCAACACCAGCTATGCACATGTATGTTCTCATGTTACTCCAGATCTAGGTAACAGTGTCCACACCCCTAGTTTCACCTCCAGTGAAGGTACATGAGACCACAGTTACAGCTGAGGTTCTTTGGAGAAAGAAGTCCATCCCAAGTTGAAGTAGTGTAGTAGACCATCCCATTTCTTGATTGGCTGCTGACAGTTACGTGACAATGTTTTTTCTCCTCAAATGTCAAATTTGCAAGAAGTTACTGCTTGGTTGACCTTGAATATGCAATATTCAAGGTTTAAAATATTATAAAAGTTACTTTTAAGAGAAATAAGAGGAAAATTGGGAGATTTAGCCGTTGCTTCAAAACCAATTTGGGGGACTGCTTCTGACCTTTAATATTACACAGATAACATGTAACTATCATCACACAGTTATTCCTACAGCTACCAAGGTAGGCCTCAAAATCACCTTCAAGTTCATGGAGAGTACCCTTCTGTGCACCCATGCTAAGGTTTGACAAAGAAGCAACATTGTGAATCTTAATTTACCTAAGTAATAATTGCTGGCCAACTCAACCTCAGTACAGTCAATTTCAATTTTTTATTGTGTAGAGAAAGTTGCTGAAAAGACCACAAATACCTACAGTATGGCATATAATGTCTTGCAAATCAAGAGTCAAGCCTCCAACTCTGTAGAATTTTGGTTAGCTCTCTACTTAAGTCAAATTTTGTCTTTGGTTCATTTATAAAGTGTACAATCCTGCCAATGTAATCACTCAGTGAGGTAAGTGTTTGCACTAAACAAGCTATCTCGCATCTTTTATGAGCATTGTGAACCTCTCAACCACAACACAAACCATTGTCTGATACACATAAAACCATATACCGGCCTAAGACACCAATATCTATACATTTTAGACCTACACACACACACACACACAGAGGTAACTGAACTATCCAACTCAAAAAAGAAAAAGAACAATGCTGGAACTTGTCAACAATACTCCAGCTTTCCTTTTCTTTCAAAGTTACACAATTGAGGTTTGCTTCAAGTTTGCCTTGTTTTTCTGCTCGCTTTTGCTTTGCTTACAGCTGTGTAGTAAACCTACAGTGACCCTAAATTGTCCCAAAAGGCACAATGCATTTCAAGTTGTCTGACTTTTGACTGCAGATCACATATAGGCCTACCACCAGTAATATACTACAGATTTTACTTTTTATGGTAAAGATCAAGGGCCAATGTTTTAATAGTCATTGTGCCAGGGAATATCAAAAACTCCCTAGACTGGGAATCTACAAGCCTAAATACTAACCTCCTATTCACCTATGTAATCCCCCACTTACTTGCAACCAACCCTTGTAAACTAATAGCAAAAGGAGCAATGTGGGAATTACACACATGAACACCTGGCAAATAGAGAGGCTATGTCGATGATAAATATCCTCGCAGCAATTAACTGCAACCATTAACCCCACTTCTACAACTCTCCCCGTTCCCACCCTTCCTTATTCGTGCCCCTCTCCTCCTAGAAGCAGCTGCTTACTTTTCGTGCTCAGCATTTAAGACAGCCTGTTTATATCTCTCAGCTTCTGTCTCCTTAAAATCCTGCTCGTGTTCTTCGTCCCCCTGGGAAGGCTTTCCTTGCTCTTCTTAATCCAAAGTTGAAATCATATGGTTATAGATGCTTTGCACATGCTGCTCCCCACTTGTGGAACCGGTTATCTGACCATATTCCATTATGTACTAATTTTTTCTACATTTAAGCGCAACCTCAAGATTCATTTGTTTGCTTGCTTCTTTGATTGAAATGAATTTGTTGTTGGATTCTATTTTTTGTCTAGCGCCTAGACCAGCTACACTTTTGTTCCTGATTTGGGGCTATATAAATTCAATGTATTATTATAGTTATCTACTTCATCTTCATTTTTAATGTTACTTGCAAGTTAAAATCAGGGAAAACAAAGTGTTGCTTTATACTTTCTTTCAAATGATTACCATTCATTCAAAAACATCTTCAGAACTAGCTCATTATGAGAAAAACTTTTTCAATTGAAAAATAAAACCAAATAGACACAGGTCAAACAATGATGGATCATCTGTTCATGCACATGATAATTCATGATCAGAGTTGATGAAACTGGATGCAACAGAGAGAAACCCTATCCATAGCTTGAAATCTCGAAAGTGCATCATTCTTGACAGACAAACTTGGTGATAACAGATAACAATGGCCACTAATCATTCCCTGTACCACAGTTGCAGCTACAATAGGGTCTGGCTGAGTTTGTAGGCTACTGTGTTTAGAGGAAAATGAAAAAAGTGTGTATACCCCTGGATGACAGTAGACTTTTTCCACAATTATTTCTGTATGTTGAGCAAAATTTCACCTTTTACCAAATTTCCCTCCAAGTGCTAAAATCTCAATGGAGGGAACCTACCCAACTCAATACTAACTTTTTCAGCTATGGTGCCTTCAAAACACCTGTCATTTACAGAATAACAGTTCCAAGACCACTCACATCTCACTCCCTTCACTGGAATACAACACTGGGGCCACACTTATTCTAACACTCAAAACCAACTCTCTGTTGGACAACTCCTGCTCACTGAGGTAGGTTTGGCCTCTTCCATAAACATTGAAATTTAGCCCCATTCACTCCCATTTCATCACAGAAAGTAAGAGAAATATTTTAAGGTAAATTAATCTTCTGATGACTCACATCTAACCTCACCTTTGCATGACCTCTTCTTCCTCTCCTTTTATGTGTTATTTTCATACTTTGATCCTTCCTAAGATGTCCAAAGATGTGGTTTGCACCAGCTACACTTTCTTGACCCCAAGCAGACTACCCATAATGCAATACCAACTGGTAAATCCCTTCAACACCCACACAGCCATGCACCTGCACACTTATGTAAACTTGTATTATGAATTATGACAGAGGGATACTTAACTTCCAGGCCAGTGTGCAGATTTAAAGAGATGCCTATAAGTACACAAGAAGGCAGTCAGGCCAACCATTTTTTTTTTCTTTTATTGATTGCATTTACTTTATAGATTTATGAATACTATTGGTAGTTTCAATATGTTCAATACCTTGAATGGCATAAGAGCAAATGAAATCTGAATTTTAACTTCTTTGGTAAACAGTGCAAACACACTTGAAACATATATACTGACACAACAACACCAACAAAAATAGCACAACACAAATCCCACCTGAATCTGGTTAGGCTACATGAAAACACTGTATTAAATGAAGGAGCTGAAGTTCTGCCAAAGTTCTCATTTTGTTACTGAGATGGCATAATCTGTGTTAACAAGGAGTACGATAAGGTGGCACAAAAAAAGTTTGACTGTTAGGACTAGGAAATCTAACAAGCAGCTAGACAACTTACAGTTACAAGTCAAACATTCACTTTTTGCTTCAGAACTGCAATAACACATCAAATGGCTGTACCAAAATCATGGCACATCTATTAAGTATTCTCAGTGTTTTTGCACATGCACTACAATGCCTCATCCTATATATTTCTAAAATTTGTCCTGTCGTGGTATCATTTAATTCAATAATGCCAATATTATCTGACTGATATTACTCGGCCTATTTGCAAACAAAGAAGACCATTTCATTTATTGTGTATCCTATTTATTTCTAATGTTTCAGCACATCTAAATGAGATAACACTGGTAGTATACAAAGAACCATAGCTTAAGGAAAGTTCTGTGTCCTTTTGTAGACATAGCTATGTTCCCAAATACAGAGAGCTGAACTCCTTTAAGAATAAATAATTGGTTTCACAGTTTGCCATAGAGTCAGGGGACTCATAGAAAATCCAAAGGTAGTGTGTACAGCATTTTCAGGACTAAAATATCACTTTAGGGGTTGGTAACAGATGACAGTGAAAATAACAATAAATGATAATAAATATAACAATAGCCCTAATCTTGAAACAATATCCCCATTGTTAGTTTAATTACATCCCATATGCAAAACATTTCAAAGTTGCACTACATATAGTATTAAAACGGCAGTAAGCCATACTCCTTCACTCTTCTCAACTGACACAGACACTCACTTTAATTTCCATCAGCCTAAATCAGCCCTAGGAGGTCTAGGAATTTGGCCACAAAAAACACAAATGAGGTAACAAAACCTTCACAAGTCTGTTCTGGATAGACAGGACTTCCAAAAAGTCAAGTTTACACAGCTTGTCTGGAAATGGTTTTCAAAACAATATTTTTGACACAGCAGAACTCGCTCTGTTTTAGGAATTTAGATGCAAAGTTACTATAGGAGACATTGTCAATGTACATACAAATGCCTTGGAACCAGCTAAAAATGATCAGACCAATACCATGGAATATGAGTGTAAGAAGCAGTTGTCCCTATGCACAGGCATACCTGCATAACTTTTCACCACAAAACCAATCAAATTTTGAGAAATTTGATTTCTACTCATAACAGAATAACAACAGAGTAAATACTCCCTAATAAGAATAATGGAATAACTCAATTGTGATGTCAATTACCATGGCAACTGCATCACCAGATACAAACTCATTCTCAAGCAAGGTCCCAATCAACTTATATAAATCACTGCACTTATGTCAAATACAGCAATATTAACTAGCGACTCTTGTATATTAAAGTGTACCTCAAGTCAAAAAATTCAAAAATATATGTTAAAGACCATGAAAAATTACTTCTAACAGTCCAACTCCTATCTTCATAGGACATTCCTGAGCTGAGATGTAAATTGTTGAAATTTATTCACTCAACTTAAAATGGTACATTGCACAATAATTTGTGATGTCACTGTTGTACTACTCAAATGACAATCTTTGTGTTTCTTTGTTTTTCTGAAAGCCACTGCACCTTGTACCAAGGTGTGATAGCATTCTTTCTCTTATGGGGTGATATAATTAATCAAGCCTGCTCTGTGCAACATGCTAAGCAAGCAAACAGGAAGTGTTCAAGGTCAAGAAAACATTTTTAATTTTAAAGGGAAACAAAGCAGAAAATTTGAGTTGTACAACAAGAAAGTCACAAAGTATTGTGCAATGGCTCCATTCATTTTAAGTAAATAAACTTCAGTATTTTATATCTCAGCTCAGGAATGTCCTTTGAAGATGGGAGTTGGACTGTTACAATTCAGTGTTCATGCTCTTTGATATATATTTTTTATTCTTTGACTTGAGGTACACTTTAATTGATCCAAGTCATAAATGTTATTTCAAAAGACAAAATTCTAAAATCCTTTCACATTCTGGTTCAAGGTTCTGGACTTGTCTCCCAATCGCAACTTGGTTACGTTTTTTATTCCCACATGGTGCACTGACTCACCATAACACATTCACACAACCAGTTTTAACATTCTACTGAAGTCTGCAGTTGTGAAATCCATGGTACAAATTACTTACAATTTACAAGTAACTTGTTGATGTGTTGATCAAGCTAAACAGCCCATTTCTAACTGATTGGTTTGAGTAGAGCTGGCCACCACATTTTTTCCAGTTGTGGCTCACTGGCCTGTGTTTCCCTACTTCATTGCTTATGAACTTATGGATGAGACCAAATTAATATTACTGTTGAACTACAAACTGGTTATTAACATTAGCAGCCAAAGAAATCCAAATATATTCTGGAAATTTTACCAAAAACAAAGATCCCAGCCAGTTAGTAACCCATACAAAGGTTACATTATTAGATTTCTTCAGGTAAATTTCCAATACTTCACTTTATCTAACTGAATTATGCAATGTAACCATGAAAATTAGCCCATGACTTTGAGCCCCCCCCCCCAGTGAATTACTAAGATATCATAATATAGTCTACTGCTGATGCAATTAGGGAAATACATATGTTAATAGATGGTGAGGAGTGAAATGGACACAAATATTCTTTTGGTTATGTTTAATCATCATCCAATATTATTAGACTACTATGTTGAAGATGTGACAAGATTTCTGAAGTAGAAGAATGAATTTTGAACCACTCAGCACACTTAAAAAATTTTAAGGCAACCCCCCCTCCAGACATATACTAAACTAGAAAATCTTAAAAGTAAGAACGAGTTAACTTTTCCCCCTCCCCCCTGACATACACTAAACTTGAAAATCTTAAAAGTAAGAATGAGTTAAATGTGTAAAGACTAAAACTAAATAAAATGATGATATATTCATATGCAAGTGTCTTTTCTAGCTAGAGAGGATACTGCCCACATTCTATACAGGAATGCAGCCAGAGTTAAAATTATACAGGAAAGACCCACATTGCAGCAATTCTTAACCCTGGAAAGATTGGAGGGCACAACATCTCCAAACTTATAAAATTTGTTCTTGTTCCATCAACAAATCCCTGTGACACATGACCATAGTTTGAAAATCTGTACACAGAAAAGTAGCCAATTCTTAACACTCCCACAAACTTATTACTTACCCCTCCCCTATCCAATCACAGCAACAAACCATTTTTTTGAGACATTAAATGAAAATTACTGCTAGTTAGTCCCAAAAGTAGTGATCACCTGATTATTTTAAATTGTTTGTTTTAAAGATTTCAATAACCCACTACTTTCACTTGCTCTCCCTGATATAAGCCTGTTGGAAGAATAATGTTTTGGTATCTGAATCTTTGAGCCTTTTAAGAAAGTCTTTGTCCAAATTTCTACTGCTTCTGCCAATCATTGATTTCATTCCAAAGTTTTGAACATCTTCCTTTTCCAACTGTGCTCTCTTTCCCTCTTTCCTTGCCTTCCCATACCTTTTCCCTGCTCCTGCCCAAAAGATCATTTACACTTTTTTACACTAAGCTTCCAGCTACATTCCTGTATAGTTTGTATGGTGTAATATGGCCATTAGGAAATGAGTACAAATGCTTTTGCTACATGCTTAGAGAACTCACGCTTGGGAAGAGGGTTGAACGGCGGGCTGAAGCATGGATACATGACGAGGAGTAAGGCAGCATTCAAAAGTGTAAAATGGTTGGAAGTTACCTTTCTTACCTGCTGCAGGATCTCCTCTTGCCTCAATTGTAATCTCTCCCTCTCCATCTGAAGTCTTGCTAGCCTCATCTGTTGCTGTCTTTGCTGAGTATTGACTGGTCCTTGCTGTCAAAGAAGAAGAAAAAAAGCAGGTGATTAACAGTACTAAATATTTTTAAAAGCCTTTAATAAAGGCAAATGAAAAGATAAACGAGAACTAAGCTAGTTCAAAGTTAGATACTTATTTTATGATGTAATGTTAAGTCAGTTTAACTGAATAAACTTTGACAGTTTGCTCACAATAACTAAACAAGAAACAAGAGGGCAATCCACGGAGTTGCATATCTCATCGCTAACATGTGCGCAAGTTGGTTACAGAACTTGAAATATTTATGTGCTAGAAGTTTTATCTGTGCTGTTTTTATGCTACAGTAGAATTTCATTGAGAAAAATTACCATACTAAAGTTGCATGCCACAATCCTTTGAAATTCCTATTTGAAGTCCATTTGGGAATCGATTTTTTTTTTTCGTTCCAAGGGACGGAAATTTTTTTTCGTAAGATAGCGAAGGGAAAGAATATGGCACAGACCAATCAAGTTCTTGGAACTATAGGCGCACCCCTTATTCAAAAACAAAAAACATCATTTGGATATTTAAATTCTGACACCGGATTATAAAAGAACTGGAGAAGGGCTACCCAATCTTTGTAACAGTTGCCCTTTTAATCCAGTAGGTTTATCTAAGATTTTGGAACAAATTTATTTTTAAAATGTTGGTATCCCCTTGCAACACTCTAAAGAAAACTAGCTTGACTGTTACACTTAACTGATACGGATATGAAGCAACGATTTAAAACCTAAGATGCTTTCGCGGACGCTTCAGACAAGTGCGTAATTGTTATTATTCAGGCACTAGCTGTATGAGCGTATTCTCCATTTTGACGCGACGGCAAACTTCACGTGTGCCCCGGATCGCTGATATGCGAATCATGTGCGTCTCAATTAAAAAACTGTGTGTGTGCGCCATGTTGAACGCGTGGCGTTAGAAGATTTCCGGCCGACGCACAAACCTTTTCTGCGCACTGGTCTGTGGCGCATCCTAGCCCGTGGCAAGGAAATTGTCACGTACCTTTTTTGGCGATGCTTCAAAACCGCCAAGTTTTCAGGGCACTAATATGTAAGATAGGTAGGCCCTATGCCTAACCTAATGTTAGTCACCCACAGTTTCATATCTTGGGTTATTCCTTGCCACGGGTTGGATTCGCCACAGGCCAGTACGCAGAAAAGATTAATGCGTCGGCCGAAAATCTTTTAAAGTAAGTTCCTCGGTAACTGTTCTTTGGGTACACCTTGACATAAAGTGAATGATTTCCCTACTAACTTATGTCCATAAATACCGACATACGACGTTGAATTCCCAATTACAGGCCAGGCTCAGCCCATTTGAAATTCGAACTAATGCGAAAAAACGTATGTGAAAGCGTCTCAAAAATGGGTACCAGGGAGCTCACAATCATCGAATCATGTGCATGGTAACGCGTGTTAGCGCATACATAATTGCAAACACCGGTGCTACAATAGCAGTGAGCGTGGCCACTGACTACATTGTGAATTGTGCATTGCGCGGTGACTGCTTAGTATTCGCAATAGCATCTTCATCAAGCAGCTCATGCGGTAAAGACGCGCTCGTAGTGGGGACGCGCTTGTTTTGGTCTGCCCACACATATTCATTGCTGTTCTTTATAACGACCGAACCGCGTCTTTCTTGCAATAAAACAGAACTATTTTTACCGGCGCGCATAAACACACGAACATATTGGCCAATGATTTGCTCTGAATCCCCACCATGGTCTGCGCCTTCCACTCTGTATGTTGGACTCTGTATTGTGATGCAATCGTTTTCATGAGGTTGCTAAGATAACTTTACCCAGCGTTACATTAGTTCCACATCTAGATGCGCGCCGTAGGGCGGGGTTTGTGCCGCCAGTTGCGTCATAAAAGTCAGGCGAGGTGTTGCGGCATTTTTCGAAATTGTATTTTGAACGCAGTTTACCTTCGAATATCATTTATGCCAAATTGTACGGGTTTTTTAATGGGGTGTGAGATGATATTTGTAAAATACTGTATCTAATCTTGCAATGCACAAAAATTTTTATGGCCGTGTCTTGCCCACTTTAACCGTTGACAATCTGTAACGTGAACTATGTCCTTGGTTGCCATTACAACCTCACATATCGGTACAACTTACAGTATCATGCCTAGGCTATTACACTTAAACTTTCAGATTTGTGGGATGCTTCCGTTAAGAGTTAAAGTGAATACAATAAAAAGTATGTGACCCCCTGTCACGTGACCTTTGACATTGGTTGCCATGGAAACTACATATTTTGGTAGAACTAGTCTACCCTATTATACTTGTGAATTTTCATGTAAAATGAAGGTTTTCTGTTGAAGTTTTAGTACAAAATAGGGAAAAAAAGTGTTTTCTTGCAAAATGTGACCTTTGACCTCTGACCTTTGACCTTTTCTTCCAAGGGTCTGGGAGACACAAGTTCCCACCCTAGGGTACCCACCTACCAATTTTGAAAAGAATCGGTCCAGCCCACTAGGAGGAGTTTGAGGGACAAAAATGTTGTTTTACAAACAAATTATCACTTGAAAATTTTTTGTTCCATTCTACCACTTGACCTTTGACATCTGTTGCTATGGCAACCACATATTTTGGTAGGTCTAGATGCAATCATCATATGTGTAGAGTTTCATGTCAGGAGAACGTTTCGTTTTTGAAATATAGCAGAAAATGTGATTTTCACCGAATTTGACCTTTGACCTGTAACCTTTGACCTTCACTTCCGGTTGTGTATCAAAATGCAATTGTTCCACCTGAGGTACCATCCTACCACGCTTCAAGAAAATCGGCTCAGCCGTTTACAAGATATTAAGAAAACAAAATTGGACACACACACACTCACCCACCAACACACACACACACACACGGACAGGTTTTGACCCCTCTCTCAGCCCTGGACCTTCAGTCACCCCGGGGTACCTCACCATGGGTTAGACCTTGAGACTAGTAACCTGGGAAAATTTACCGTTACCATGGCAACCATTGCGATTTAAGCTGGCATTGCCATATATAGCCCAATAGAGGCTTTTCACATGACGTCATAATACTCTCCGGCGGCCATGTTGGAGTACATGTAACTACGTAGTAAACCATACGGGACGCGCTTGATCGTTGAATTTGTACACACCGTGCATATCACAGTGCGCACTGTGCAGTGCGTTCGGCACAAAGCCACATGTATTTGACATGAATGTCCTCCAGCATGGCGGTTTTGTGACGCAATTGCAAAGCCTCTATAGGCAAAGTGACAACAATATCTCATCCTCCTCACGGAGCGATGAGATAATAAGGGGATTTGTCAAAGGGTATGCAGTTGAACCGATTCACATTACATCGAATGTATTACAAAAAAATAAAGGCCAACAGCTAAGTTGTGAAATTGCACAATTCTGAAATGTGTGGAAACCCTTGTGAAAAGGCTTGTCCTACTAGGTGCAACAGGAGAACTTTATGAAACATTCTTGAAAATTTTCAGTCTTATGGTCAAGACTGGAGTAGCAATAAGATGGCTTAATGGATATGACTTGAATAGAGACACTTGATGGTGTTAAAGGGCCAAACCTCTCACCCCAAACTACAATTTAGGTACCCAGGTACCAAAATTCTCAATTGGCTCAGCTCTTTGATTGACAACTAATTCAAACAATGCAAAGTGCCAAAGCTTATATTACACAGTATCAACTGTATTGAGAGTGTTTTGATTATGCACATTGAGCTTTTTTATAATCACCCTGAAGCAATAAACTGAGTTTGTGTCTGGATGAGGATAAATTTCAGACAATTGTGGGAGGGGCTTCAGTGAGAAGGGTAGGAGAATTGGTACTGTTTGGGGTGAGAGAACTGGGCCTTTGAGGGTGACAGGGTGATGGGGTGGCTGAGATGGGGTGGCTGAGATGGAAGAAAAAAGTCACAGGTTAGATTTAATTGATATAAATAACTTAATAAGGATGTTGAAAGGTATTTGACCATTCCAATGCTTACTATCAGCAAAACTGGTCCACTTTCATACACAAAATTTAAGCAAAAAGTTCCAATTTTGAGTATGTTTGTACTCTGGGTTGTAACGCTTTTGTATATAATCCTATCCAATCATTTTGAAAAACCAACTGAATCATTATTTATTCACTCATGAAACATTTATTTTGTCATATGAAGAAATTTGGACAGGTTTTAAATAAATCAAAGAATTCCACAAACAAAAATAGCAGTGCTGCTTTTTTTCACTGCAGAACCTTTATAAAGGTACTCGTATATCATCAGAAAGGGAAACACTGCGCTTAACTTCCTATGAATACATGGAGAGTCTAAGACAGGATCTAGAGTAGATTCTATTACTATTGAAACATCCACTCTCACCAATAGGAGCAGGGAAACAAGCCAGTGAGCCACAACTGATAAAAGGGCTATGGCCTGCTAAATTCGAACTGACTGATTGGAAACAGGGCTGTAAAACTCCAACTAACTAACTCACATGTAAACATTTAGCTTCTGTTAGGTTCATCAAAATGTGTACAGCACAATATGCACATGATACATTATTCAGAACAGAAGTGTGATTTTAAATCCATTGATTATAATTTTTATCATTCAAAAGTTTTCTGACCCCTAATTGTAATATTTTCTTTCAAAGGTCCGCTAGTATGTATACCACAATTGGAACATCACTGAACCATACAATGTGGTTCAGTAATGTCCAAAGTGTGTGGAAATATACAATGTATTCCTGCACACATATTGACTGGAATATTGAGAGGGCAGGACTGCCAAAAATGTATGCTGAAGAACTTCCACTTTTTGCTTATTTTGATTAGAGCTGATTTTCTTTTCTCTCCATGTAACAGCCAGAAACAATACTGAATTCACTAAATGCCAGATCTTGACTACTGAACTCCCTGGTTTCAGGTCATCCAGATATGAGCTGTTATGAAACACCTTTCTGCTAAGACCATCTGCCTCTAATGTGAATTTCTTCTCCAACTCCCTGATCACCCCAAATTTTTTTCAACATTTTCCAAATGTCACTGAAGGTTAACAAATGACTGAATCCTGTTGCTATGGTGATAACTTCACAACCAATCGTGTCAAAAATCAAATGTTCATATTTATGGGACACTTATGTCAGAGAAGTATGCAACCAACAGTGAGCCCCTTGGTAGTCAGGTTCAGGCCTACAGTACCTATGAATATAAAATATCACCAAAATAACAGGGCCATTACTCCCCAGAACTTTCACCTGGTGTTACAGATTAATGGAACAGATGATTACTCCTGCCTCTGGCCTTAAAACAACATTTTATCTCTTTTAAAACAGGTAAACAGTGACACAAATCAGGTTGATATTCCTATGAAAACACTACAAACATGAAAACGTTAAGATATGATGTGTAGGACAAAAACATACAGACAGTGGATACCTTTAACAGAGAGCTTGAAAAGTTCTTAAATCCATAGATCCCAAAAAAGCTTTGCAGTAAAAGAATAATGAGGACACTTAGCTTAAATGGCAAACATTTGCAGTGCATCGTCAAAATTGAGAGGGTAAACAACAAATCATTTTACAGAAAATCTGGCATTGAAATTAACATGAAATTTTTCGATCACCAACTGCACTATGGGTACTTTTATCTACAAATGCTGTGCACCTGAACAGTTACAAAGTTCCACTTACTCCTTGCTGTTGAAATTGGATTGATGGTGGGGGTGGGGGAGGAGGAGGAGCTTGCAGGTTCCCCTGCTGATTCTGTGATTGTACTGTTGCTGCAGTTGTCTGAACAGTGAGTGGCGCCCTCATTGCTGTAATGTAAAAGAAAAGGTTTTTAACATGCTGCTGTATGAGAACATATGTGTGCCCATTTTCTGACGAGGGATAATAGCCCAAACAAGTGGTATCACAAACCTAATTGCATAAGACCCTTTAATAATAGGCCTATGTGCTGGAATGAAAGAGCCAAGAAGGCCACAAGGTACAAAACTGAGCATCATAGCAGGGTCCAAAATCCAAAAGGTGTTTGCTGACCTCCTTTGCCTCTTTGTGCAATATTGTGTACTAGGAGTTACTCTACATCTTTTCAAGATTTGGTTTCAAGCAATGCCATTCACCAAAGTTCAAAGGATTTCCCTTTTCCTAGGAAAACTGTTCTTTGATATGATGAGTGTACCTTTTTATGCAGGACTTCCACAAAATGGTACCAGAAGAAGGGTAAAGTACGATAAAATACAAAATCACTTGAAAGTCTGACACTGGTAATACTACAGTACTTCACAAAACTCCCTGGTTTGGGAGTCTGTGAAGGATGATACCTACCTCCTATCACACTATGTATACTATTTATGCCTATACTCACTGTCTGGCAAACTAATAACATCGTGGGAACCCTACCAGCTGAGGGCAACATATACCCTATAACATCCTTCTGCATTTTGCAGACAGTAAGTATAGGTACAAATGGTATACATAGGGTGATAGGAGGTAGGTGTGGACCGAAAAACACTCACCTATCCTTGGGTCTAACCAAGTTGTGGATTTGTTACGATGGTTAATGAAATAGATTTCTCCCTCTGGTGTTGCAGCCTGCTCCCAGTTTTCTGGCAAAGGCCCTAAATCGGTTGGCAATGGCTGATTTGCTGTCGTTGGCATTATAATTTGTTGAACCTATGAGCAAAAAATCATGAGAGTATAATGAAATTTACAATAAAGTAACCATAATGTAAGAGGACAATACTGTTGGCCAATATCTGTATAAGGCCTCAATTCCCAAATTGTGTGAAGTGAACCATGAATGGCTCTGACAATGTATGTAGACAGAAAGAAATGATTTTTTAAAATCAAACTCCTGTCTGCAATGCAAAATGTGTGGATTATAAAACATATTGAAAAATAGAGAAAAAAAGGTTTATACACAAGAACCATGATTATTAATTAAAAAAAAATAATTTAGCAACAAATTATTGTTGAGCCGATAAAAGCGATGTCTTTCATTTGGAAGTTCATGATTGCAAATGATGCAAATGCACATGCAGCATTGCTCTGTTGTACAAATGACACTGTTGAAAATCCCCATTGTGCTACTTTTACTACATGTGGAACATTTAAACAGTAAGGCTCCATTGAGGTTTGTGATGGGATTAAAAACAAATTTGACTTGCATTAAGTCACAGGGTAACAGACTTATAGCAGACTTGGGTATAGAATGCACAGTGCTGTGAATGAATTACCTATGGACTGTGCATTACTGTGGATACACAGTGCTCTGCATTTTATTCAAGTTTGTATGTAAAACACTGAATGATGGAATACTTCTTATCACTTGCCATTATTGGAGACAGCCTCCAAATGTGTCAATACTGATATATTAACAATAATGCCATCATTTGCCCATATACCGATATAAGTTATTGGTTATCAGCTCAATAAGTATAGACATGAGTATGGCAAGTGAAAATGCCTTCAAAGAGCAAACTAGTGTATGACAAGGGCTTCTTGTACATAGTGGTTTCACCAATGGGACAGGGGACAGGGGGAGCATATCTCCAGGAAAACCTGTGTCCCCAACTGAGATTTGCTATTTTTTTTTTTAAAAAAATTGCCTGCTGTAGTCAGAGTGTGACTACCAAATTTTGTAAGATTATATTCTCCATTGGACAAGAAAAGGCAGCAGTTTTCATTTTCTTCAATAAAATATCTACCAAAACACCTGCAAACTGTCATTTGCATCTGTAGGAAGATAGTGTCACTTTTTTAAAATTTTGTGAAGGTTCTTGTTTGTGCCAATTGGAGGTGGGGTTCAGCTCAGGTTACCTTACCGGAAGCACAACATCTTACCTTCATTCAAATGATCATCAAGTGCTTTCTCTATGGTTTGGTGCCCCTCCCCTTTTTTCAAAATGGCAGCCAGATGTTCTCCTGGTAGAAGTTCCACTGGACTTGCTACCAATAAAGCTATCAAAGCAGTTCTAAGACAAGTGTTAAGTCAATAGAATTACCCTCAAATGATAACTTCAACACCTTATACATACCCTTAAACCCTGGAGCTTCCAGGGGCTTGCCCTCTAGGGCCCCCGGGCCCCATTCTATAAGGTCTTGCATTTTACACTCAGTGACCCCCTCTGGAACCACAAATGGTGTATAGCAGTTCCTCACCGCAAAATCATTGTGTCCCCCCCCCCCCAGTGCCCCCTAGAATGCAACACCTCCGCTTGTACAAAATAGAAGAATGCATTTGAGTGATGCATGTCTGTCCTAAATGCAACTTCTACCACAATTACTTAATCTACAGTCCTACTCTAAACATTCTTAAATAAGATTTCCTTCCCAGATGGCCAAAAGAACGCAACTTATGACTGATGATAATTCTTGAAATCAAGAGAGGTATTTGAAGCAAATAAGAGGTAGGTACAAAGTGAGCTCACCACATTTATAGGGTCCCAGTTCCATCATCTCTTCTTTCCAAACAATTTTAATCCTAACTCTCTCAACCTACACTTACTCCTCCACTTTAATGATATGGGTCTGAAACGTTACACTGTTTAGTGAAATTGACTAAAGCCATCTATTTTTAAAACCTCGCTTTTTTCCTCATATGAAAAAAAAACAATAAACTTCCATATGCGTTCTAAATCTTTCTAATTCAAGCATAGTTTTAACATGATTGGGTTGGCAGGAACAAGAGCTAAACAGATCACAGTATTACATGACCCACATAACAGCGCATACTGGCAAACTGCCTGTGCATAGACTTAGATTCAATTTGCCCAGGTGTGTTTGCATTGCTATTACTGATTTACATTGAATGTCACCCTCTTGAAGCATGTTTAGAGGTACTCAAAAACATATCACCCACAATGCATTTGTATATACAGTTACCTGGACTACAAACAGACCCTTCAACTTTGTGAGTTGTCCAAAGTGCATTGAAATTTTGTTCCATACTCAAAATGTGCAAATGTATGCAAGTATACTGAGATGCTTTTTTTTTTGTTCATTTCTCTTCCTTCCAAAAGGTACTTCCCTTGAAAAGAGCATACAAAAGCTCACCATAATAGTGCAATTACATTTCCAACTCCTTTACAGCTGTGGTCTCAGACAGTTGTAAAAGATGGTAGTCACTGTCACCTTCAATCCCATCCCTCCCCTAAACACACCCTCACGCACCAATCTTTATCCACTACCTGTTTGTGTCCCTATCTTTTAGGTTCATAACTTCTAGTTTTGCTCTTTTACATGAGGTTCACAGTTGATTAAAACAGGTCTGTAAAATTCTTCCGTGAGATTTCTATCAAGTCATTCACTTTCTTTGTCTTTTTTGAGAAACATTAACACAGCATGCCATATACCCAGTAACCTTCTACCTCAAAATGAGAGCTGACCAATAACCCTCGCCCTGCAGGGAGGGTTTCACACCCTAAAGCACATAACACTTCTTCACTTAACAGAAATACTGCAAGAGAGTTGCAAACAGGGAGTATGAAGAAACGTGGGAAAGGACTTATGTTGGGTGGTGTATGGTTTGAATGACAAGTGCAATGACCTCTCAGTCAAATTTGTGTCTAGTACCCGTCAAAGCTAAGAAAAGTTCCCTAATTATTGTAGTGCTCTGCACTAAAATCTTGGCATTACTGGCTGGCTAAAAATTTCTTTTATAAAGCCTTATGGGGGGGTCACAACTCATTTCCTCCACGTCCTGTAACTAAGTCATAACTTTGAACATTTATTCATACTTGACCTTAAAACAGCAGCAGTGATTCGACCCACGATCACTACTGCATGAAGACTAAAATAACAAAATGAAATACCATGGCTACAAGAAAGGTTTACAAGTTAACTGGATGAAAGAATTCTGTGAATAATTTCCTAGAAAACCCAATGAAATAACATTTGGTCTTAAAATAAAAGTTCATCTTGCCCATGACTTTCACACTAGGCTCTTCTCTACAGACAAATCCAAAAAGCAAGTGATGATCTGATTTTAGTCGGCCATGACTGGGGTCTATCCCCTTTTATCTTTCAATTTCTTTGCTACTGTAACCTCTTGATTCCCTCCATTTCACTCTATAGGAGGGTTTAAAATTATATTTAAACAGTACATGAAGACAATTTTAAGACCCAGTTCTCTCACCCCAAACAGTACCAATTCCCCTAACCTTCTTACTTAAGCCCCTCCCACAATTGTCTGATATTTATCCTCATCCAGATACAATCTCAATTTTTTGCTTCAAGGTGAGTATAGAAAAACTCGATTTATATAATCAAAACAGTCTCAGTACCGTTCATGCTGTGTAACGTCAGCTTTGGTACTCTGCATTGTTTGAATCAGCTGTCAATCAAGGAACTGAGCCAACTGAGGTTTGGCCTTTTAAGGCTGACAGACCCAACTAATGGCTGCCCACAATCACTAAACAAAAGCGCTTTGTCTATATACAACAATCTAGGGCTACTCTTTACTGTATTTCTGCAGCTACACCTTGTGCAGTTTCTTGTAAGTGGTCCATGAGTACAGAGTGTAAACCATGGAAGTAAGGCTGCCACAGGCCACAGGTATAACAGTATTACAACGACTGGGTGAGGTGCTCGGCCAGAAGTTCTTATTCACAAGTCCTACTCCGCTTGCTACATGTGTTAAATGGTAGCACAGAGTGCAATGCGTTACGATGCAGAGTGTAGAAAGCAAGAACTTTCCGCAGAGAAAGTTGTACATGCAGCGGTGCCGTCGGAAGTGCGGGAAGTATTGCCCTGCTAAGAGTGCCCTGAAATTTACCAATCAATACTTTCAGCAATAGTACAGAGTTAATTAAGAGGCCAAACCTGTCATCCCAAACTACAATTTTGGTACAAGGGTACCAAAATTCTCAATTGGCTCAGCTCTTTGACTGACAGCTAATTCAAACAATGCAGAGTACCAAAGCTTATGTTACACAGCATGAAGAGTACTGAGAGTGTTTTGATTACATAAATTGAGTTTTTCTATATTCACCTTGAAGCAATAAACTGAGATTGTATCTGGATGAGAATGAATTTCACACAATTTTGGGAGGAGCTTGAGTAAGAAGTTTAGGAGAATTGTTACTGTTTGGGGTGAGAGAACTGCAGCCTTTTTGCCCAGTGGCAACCTAACTCAAAAAAGCAATACATTAAAACCAATCTTCCACAACATAAAGTGTTACCCAGAAGACAAATGACAATGCACTCTAAGATGAGATTGCAGATTTGGAGGCGTCATGCATATATTCCAGATTAACCATGCTAAATGCAATTTAATCCATATCACATGTAATATTGGCTGGGAAAAATGTAAACTTCCCTGGAAGCAAATGAAATTTCCCTGCAAGCAAATCAAAATTTCCCAAAGACTTTACATGTTTACATATACAAAACTAGTCAAATTCCCTCCAAATACCAAAATTTCCCTGCAATGAACTTCCCAAATTGCTCCAGCCATGGTAATAAGGGGTAAATATAAATTAGCTAGCAACAGAAATGATTTCACATTAATATACATTTTGTGCCAAATAGATGGAAGTAATTTACTGCATTTTCTAAAATAACTACTAGAAGTTTCACCTGTAAAATGTTATTGTTATTCGTTGATATGTTTCCAGGACTTTGGCCCACTGGTTGTCTGGGACTGACTTGACTCATCAACTTGGGTATTAACTGCTTCCTGGGATCTTCCCATGTTGTGATTTGTCGATTGTGGCTGCAAACAAAAAAAAAAAATCAAAACTGGATAAGCTTGGAATACATTTCACAAAAGTTAGTGACCTTACACTTAATAATGCCAACTATGTAATTGCGGGCACATATGGCACAAGATTGTTTCTACCAGTGCTTAAACTTAAGACAGACTGGAGAGGAAGGGGCAGGCTGTTAGTAAGGTAATAGGGGGCAGGAGAACACTTCCGAAGGTGGAATAATGATGAGGCACCCACTGAATGGGCAGACAACAGGACAAATTTTCAAAGGTGTAAACTTTCCTAGAATTATCATGAGAGTACTCTCGGTAAAGAAGGCAATGGAAAAAACCCTCTACGCTGACCTTAATAATGTCCACTGTCATAATACTACACTTTCTGTGCTTGAAAACCTGGTATTTCATTGGGAGCAGCACAAATTTCTTTGCAACTGTTAGAAGTTCTTCTAGCTGCAAAAACACCAACTTTTCTGTCTTTTATCATATCTCCCTTCAAGAAAGATTTTCAAGCAAGAAAATTTCCAGATTACAGTTTTCAGCATAGGAAGAAAAAGTTGGGAAGCTTGGCATGTGAAAGAAAATTTTGGTAATTGGAAGGGAATTTTTCTTTTTGTACACCAGAATACATAAATAAGTTGTAGGAAATTCTACACTCTTCCAAGAAAATTTATAAAAAATTTACTAGTCGTGTTTTTCAGTCCACACTTGTTTTCAACTTTCCAGAACTCCTACACATTAGAGCCACATTCAATAGAGCCATATCAGTTTGAACTTGGTGAACCTTGTTTTTAACTTTTCTGCCCACTTGTCTGCCTCAGCAAGAGCAAAATATCTGGAAAGTAATTTCATCAATTCTCTCTACAGCCAATTGAAAAAATATTATGAAAGTCATCCAAACAGTTCAAATATCATAATTTTTGTGTCTGGAAGAGGTAATTTCAAACCTCTGTCTGACTCTCTGACATTTGTGCTGTGAATGACAGAGGGTGGACTTTGTGACCTTCTCAGACATAAAATACCAGTCAAAAGGATCATTTTTTGACAAAGATCACTCAAATACAAGAGTCAAAGAATCTCTTTACATCAACCAATTGGCAGTGCATGTGCTTCTCATATTTTTCAGCAAATAATTATGTCAACACCGATATGCTATGCTGCAGTTAATGTCTTGTATTTCTTCTGTTTTGACAAATGCAATAGCCCAAGAGAACAGTTCAGTTATGTTGAACAGATTTCTGTCACCCCTCTCTCTCTGATGGACATGCCGTAAAAAAGTTTCAAGACATACAACTATTTCTTTGGAAACAATAACTTTGTCAAAGTAATTTCATTTGTCAAATAGTATGCTTCTCTCATATTTTACAGAAAGGAACCCCTAAGGTACAGTAGAACCTAGGAAACAAACAGCTATAGGGTTTGCTTGCAAGTGGTTGACTTTATTTAAGAAGCTTGTTGGTAGAAATATGTGAAACATGGTACTGCAGACCAACTGTGCCTATGTGAGTACATTGCATTCTGTGCTCCTATGCCCACAGTAGGAAAATTAAAATATCTCTGAGGAGGTAAAGGGTGGTACCATAATTACTGTAAGCCCTGGAGGAAGTACAATAACCACCAGTCACAGCATGGAACATTAAAAATAATGTAGAACCAACATTACCTGTAAAATAAAATATATTGTGATGCCAATGCAATGAATCATACATATATTCAATTATGGGTTCCCAATTACACTGGTACAGTAAATAGGTGCAGAGGAGCAACCAGATTCAATGTTTGCACTTGGAAGCATTTTGCAAGATTTCCACACATTTCAGAACCATCCTATAAAGTTAGAAATTGTACTTCTTGGGAATATCCTGTACCTGTTGTTACAGAACCTATGTTAAAGTCTTTCTGCTGCAACTTATCAAGTTCCTCTTCCCAAAAATTGGCAAGAAAATCCTCCCCAACTGTCTCCAACCAAATCTTAAAACCTTGTGCCAACACTGACCCAGTAAATCTGATTCTAATAATAATTTTACACCAATGAAAACTCCCGCGGAAACAAGAAAACCCCTGGGGTGGGGGGGGGTTCCACCCGACTAAGACCCGAGCGCGGGCCTACCGGCCCGACGGACAGGCGGAGGGGAAAAAGGCCGCTAAACAACGGCCCCGGAACCGCAGAACGCCAGCCTACCGTAACTAAGAACGCTAGCCTAACGTGCTAACCAGGAGCCTAACCACCTAAACTCCCGAAGGAGTAGAATAAGAAAGAGGATACTCATCGTCTTCCTAGGAGGCTTGGCAGGGTTGACCACGATGTAACAAGAACTCGAAAGTAATATCCGATATTATTCCAAATAATTTCCAAGTAATAAATCCACAAGGAAAGAATCCAAGTTCAAGAAAGAATAACAAAAGTCGCCAGACATAAAACACACGTCTAAACGCGAGTTAGGCAAAATGGAGTATGAAGCCATAGGGTGCTATGCGCCCTCTGCTGGTAGGATATCCACGGTGTCAAAGGTTGCCAGACGGTAAGTATAGGTATAAATGGTATACATAGGGTGATAGGAGGTAGGTGAGGAGCGAAATAGACAATAATTTTACACCAATGAAAGAACTGTTTCATAATACCCCATGCAGAACATGCTATTCACATTCAACTTTTACCCATGATTTGAAGACACAAAATCCCTATTGTACGGAACCTTTAACCATAATTTGCAAAATGTCCAGGCCAGAGATTTCTTTCAGGTACTATTTAATCGAAGCCTACAGCTTCGATTGTAGGGATTGCTCTACTTGTCACGTGCTTTTTCGACTGCTTATGCGACTCGGTATACCTTCTCGTGCACACAAATTCCGCATGAACGTATTGCCATAACGAACCGCTACCCATGAAAAAGAGTTTTTCGCCTGCTTGCAAGGTTCAATATAGGTTCTCCTGCGCACAAGTACAACATTAAATTATTGGCCAAGCGAACTGCTACGCAGGCGAATTGCAGAATTTTTCAAAATCCATCCGTCATCAAGCATATACGTTCATTATGGACGTACACGTTTAGGAATGGGAACGCAAACAAAATGTGTACTGCTTACCTGTACTTCAATACCGTCTGACTTCAGCGCCTTGCCGTTAAGTACACTGTGGTCGAATGACTGACCAACTATTACGCTGACGTACTGACTTGAACGCCGCTGCGCAGTCTAAGGCTGCTTTTGAAGCAACGACAACTCTTTTGAAAATGTCCGTTTGTTTAACATGCAAATCTTTCACATAAATTCACTCTAGCAGTCTGGCTTTGACTGCGCATGCTCAAATGGTCAAATATGCGCTAGAACCATGTCACGGCTTTCTGTTGACTGCTTGGAAGATACGCTTCTTTCACAGGATGAGTATAAAAATTTGGCAGCAGAATATTTTTTGCTCTCAAGAGGTGAGCTTGGCAAGCCATTTGCAACTTATTGCATCTCCCTCAGTTTTCAATAATAAAATCAGGCAGCGTATATGGACGTTTCATCTTTGTTTCGTACCATCTTCAGAGGCTTCAATTTGTACTTGCCTGCAAGTACGGGTTGTCTAGTTTATTTTAACTTCAAAGCAACATATTCAATTTCAAACATAGGGCTGTGAACGTTTAGCAATAGCGTTTAGCGATTAATTGCAATTACCTTAACAAATCACACACACACACAAAAAAAAAATAATTTCAGTTGTAGTGATCAATGCTGAATGTAATGCAAAAATAATAGTTTTTTTCTGGCATTGTAAAATCAAATTATTCTGAAACTTTAAAGCCTTTAAGGTTCAGATATGCCCAGAATGTTCCATTTAACAAAGACCAGGGTCCATCAGAGTACATACAAATGGATAAAAGTCAAAAACAGGTTTTGCAATTAATCGCTTGTAGCTTTGCGCTAAATGTTTATTCCACATGAGATCATTAAGAGGCTAACAGCTACATGTTTACAGCCCTCGTCAAACACAAAACTAGTTTTAATTTCACTTCCACATTTTATTTATTTTTGTTTAGCAACAACATTTCATATCATTCTCTTTTGAAACCTACAGTTCACACTCTAACATAACCTCACAAAATTCTGAAATAAATCCAGAGCATATTCTGACAGTTTTCACAAACCAAATGCACACATCTTGTAATAACACTGCAATTAGATTGTTGTGGTCTCACTTTCCATGAACACTAAAGATAGAGCTTGTCAAAAGCCAGTAAAACACTAGAACATTCCCCTGTGAACCTTTGACCAGAACATGTATGTCAAAACACTAAAGGGAGTAGCATCTGAGCCTTCCCACAGAAAAAGACTTCAGAGAATGTTGTTATTAATGCAGGACTCTTTCTTCCACTAAAATGCCATTATGTTCTTTAAGCCTGAAATGAAATAACATTAAAGCTAGCATCTTCACATAGGCCCTCAAGTGTGAAATAAAAAACAATTAAGAGCCCAATGGGCACTGTTATTCTTTGATAAATTGAACTGAGCCAATACTCCATTACAGGGTTGGACGGTAAACCCTTCTTTCAGAAATATGTGAAGGGTGGACCTCTAGTTGGTTCATTTCTAGATTGGAAATTAAGACCATTTTTTTATGAAATGAGAAACATCAGAAAGACTTTACAAATTTAACTTCTCTACTTGGAATGAGAGGAGGTAGAGAGAAAGATTTTGATCATTTTTGTTTTTGGTTACTTTGTCCATCTGCTCCTCTATTGATCTTCAATTTCCTTTCCATTTTGACACAAGTCCAGTAAATCAAATGCATACTATGAGGTATGATATGTATCAAAAACTTAGATTTGCAAAATCCCAAATAGAAGGAATTGTTCAAGGTCCCAGGCCTCATTCCTGAAGAGGCGGGCTCTCTACTGTATATCCAACACCAAACGGCAAAAATCCAACACAAAAATTATCCCAAAAGGAGACAAATCAAGGGCAAGTGTAAGTTGTCAAACCCATCTGATGGTAAGCAAGAAGAAGATGATGGAGGACATCCTTGCTCCTCGTTGTGAGGAGCAGGGCTGCCCTCACTATCAGAGCTATCAGTTTACAAGGGTTAATTGCAGGTACAAGGGGGTTACATATGTGAACAGGAGGCAAGTAGAAGGGTGATATAGACTGCAATGACTCTTCCATGGCTTGTGATGACCTTTACCTAATATTTTTAACTTTTAAATACTCTCAGTGACTCAGTTCTCAAGGTTCCTGTCCTTTCTTTTTTATCAAAGTAATCTGAACAACAAGAAAATCAGAACAACAAGTCCACTTCCTCAAATTCTCTGCCTTTTCAAAGATGTTTTAAAAATAAAAGCTCATATTCCCTGATTTCCCAGGCTTAGAAACTAAAAAATTTAGTTTTCCCTTCCTTTTCTGGATTTCTTGGAGCTGCATGAACCCTGTATTTAATTCCATCCCAACAAAATCAAATACTACAATAGTACTGTAAAGGTTCTATGCTCAAATCCCATAGCAGACTCCATATGTTCAATATATGACGCTGCCTTTGATAGCCTCCAGGGCCAACAGGCTTGGCAATGAAGAACAAATTCAAAGACCTTCCTTTCATTTCAATGAAGTTCAATGGGCTATTTGACACAGAGGTTGAAAAGAATACACTCAGCTGGAGGACCATCTTGTAGAATACAGACTTTCCTCATCCAGAAAAATCTTTTCATTACAGATCTTGTGTTGATTTTGCAACCATTCTCTGATCAAAGGCTACCTTCTGAAGACATCTTGCTGAATTTAGAAAGCAGTGTTGGGTGGTCTAAACAGCCCAATGAGCACAGTCTATTGGTTACTTCAGAGATGTATAGAGATTTGCACACTCTTATCCACACTGGAAGTTGAACTTGATGAACATTGTTGAAGGCTGTGATAAGGTAAAATTGACACAGCCAACATTAGCCGAAATAGCAGATTAGGGGAGTCAATCTCCTGCCACTGGTCTGCTGAGAACCTCATGCAATGCTCCCAAGGGCTGTGCCGAGTGCAGGTGTGACACACAGGGAAAAAAGCCCTGCAAGGCAAAAACTTAAGTCCAAAAACCCTGTCACGAGACCTCGAAGGAAAGTGGGGAAGGGAAGGGAAAAAGCCTGAACAGTAACTGAAGAAAATGACACTTAGCTAAGTTCCTAAACGGAAAGACGCTGAAAAACTGAGAAATTCCAGCCTCACAATAACCTCCAATGAAGCAAAGACTTGTGCAGAAGGGTAATGAGGATAATCAACAAGTCACACCCGGCGAAGTGGGGGCACGGTGCTAGAACTTCTCTGAGCAGCTTGCAGCTTGGGTAATATGATATGCCTTAACATGTAACAAGGGGAAAGTATATATGTCAGCAATGTGAATTAGCAGATTAGGGGAGCAGTGTGAGGGCTATTGTGACAAGCATGCTGTGCAAAACACTTTTCAATGAATTACTGCAGATGAAGCACAGGGTAGGTATGTCTGGATTGCGAGTCTGGGTTGAAGTGGTTCTGACCAAGTTCAGGGATTGGTGATTACAGAGCACAGCTGACATTGGAGGGGAACCTCAATCAATCCAGAATTGCAGTAAATGAAAGAACTGCATAACTTCACTCTGATAAATGAATGTTCAAATTTTACCACCCACAAAAACTTTTTTTTAATTAAATGTATCAAACAGAGAGCATATGCATCAGAGTAAGGAGCATTTGAATGCATCCAGAGGTTCTTAATTTTGATAACCACAGGTTAAAATTATGTTTTTGGACACCCCCCTTAGCAGTGGTGACCTGAAGTATTTTACTTCTACACTTAAGGCATTCTAACTTGTGTCAATTTATGAGATTAAGGAAACCCTATAATTAACTCTATAGTCTTGCATTTGTTTACTCAACAAACGACTTGAAGCAAGTTTAGTGATAATGTCCCCAAATAAACTTCCAGAGAGATAACAGTGCAACACACACAGGGGTTCAAGATTACATTTAAATTTGTTTTGATTGGACTTTGTTTTGGTTTGAGCAGATAAAATGGTCTCCACCCAGTCACAAAAGGAAAAGAAACTAGTGGTAAAAAGAAGGTTAAGTACACAACTAACCTTGTAATTGCCTATGAAAAAGGGGGACCACAAACAAAGTATAGGGTTATGATGCACTCAATTCACACAAGAAGAAGGCTACAACTTGCATTTGAAACAACTTGGTCATGGGAATGTTTTGCAGACTATTTTAAAGTGGCTCATGGTGTTGGATCAATAATTCAACAAAATTTCCTGAACCCCTGAAGTTTTCTTCACAGACCAATCACAAATGGTCACACTTATACAACCCCTAGATCCTTCATATGAACATCTGTTTTATGAGTGAGAACTTCACAAATTCAATACAGTTTTTAAAAATTTGTGACCAGACACTTTTTAAAATTCTGCAGAAAACCCTTTCAAGTCAGGACACCACACATTTCAAATTTTCACCTTTTTCCGTAACTATTGGAAATGAAATTTGAGTCACTACACTAACTGTAAGCTTTGTCATGTAATGGAAGTGACCCTTGAACACTCTCATTAAGTTATCAAAATGAAACTCAATGGGCCCCTATAAATATTGTTTTTTGCCCCTTCCATCACCTTCGTTACTTAAGTCATTGAAGTTAATCAGGATATGTGGTTCACATTATGCAAAAGTTTCAGACATCACTTCCCAGTTACAATTTTAGGCTTTCAAAAATCTGTTAGAACATATACTGCTTAAAAACTGCAATGGTTTTTTTCATTCAGTACATATTTTTTAGAGTACTGCAAAGTTCTTGAAGTTCGGGTTTTTTATGCCTCCACTTAAAAACTTGTGGTTCAATCTAGTGCAAACACTGACCTTGTTTCTAGTTGTAAAGCACTAAATTGTACAAGGTACAAAAGAATTGCTTGCACAGGTAATATTTTACAAAGCTAAATGCCCAGGTACATTTTATTTTTCTACTTCAAATACTGCCTGAAAACATTCGTCTCCAGACTGCTCTGTCACTTGAAATTCTGCCCTGTCTTTAAGACCTTACATTATTGTGATTGCAAGATATGTTGTTAGCTTGCCAATGAATGAAAGATTTCATCCTCAGTCTTACTACTACTGACTGAAATCTACATCTCTGCATTGGTCTCATTTACACGACCTCAGAGCTCTTTGGGGTCCTGGAATTTCCCAAATCTATTGACGTCATAACGTCATAACAGCCGAGCTGAACACAACAACCTTTACAGCCCAAACTGTGCAGGGCTGCAGGCTCACTTATGTTCTGTTTTGGTCTTTCGTTAGATGCTTGCATAATTATGCGAATTACCTTACTCCCAACCTACCACAGAAAAATGAGTGTTGGTTATTTATAGGCTTGGAATTGGCATCCAGTCACTACATGGGCAACTGCATTTTCATAACAATACGATTGACCTTGGAAAAATGGTAAAGTATGTAAAGTGAGTTACACACATACAGTTTTCTGTATTCATTTGTAATCATTACCAACAATGCAGTATTATCATGTTTCAATGACTTTTCTTAAAGCCTCATAGTCATAGCCCTCATTCAAATAGCCGAAGTGAATGTTTTGTTTAAAGGCAGAGTTAGTCTTTTAAATATAAATTTCAAGCTACAATAGTTTCAAAAGAGCTCTGCTTTACAACAAACTAGCTTGTTCTTGTAAAAACTGGTTTTCAACCAAAAAGTTGTTTTTCATATTTTGCAGAGCCTGAAAGATAATGCACAGTTGACAGATAAATTTGCTTTTTAACTCAACTGAAACATGATGTTCCTAAAAATGCTAAAATTTTATGAGCTTCAAACAAACCATTTTGGAATCATTGAATAACATTGTAGCTGTACTATAAGTGATGGGAAACTATGCATGAACAGCACGAGGAGGGGGCAGGGAAGGGGCAATGTAGGAAACCTTGCATGAACATGATTTTTAGTACAAGCAAGCCTGTATCCCAGACAGGTACAGTAACTGCGGAAAAGGTACACATACTAACGAACACACTAACACTCACAAGAAAGTCTAAAATTTCCAGTACTGGCATATACTCTCAACATCCAACTTAAATACAGTATGTTCAGGAATATCACCATACAATTAGTCACCGCACTTAGTTTGACATTCACCGAAACAATACCCCCAATCTTCTTGGTCAATGTCTTAAACAATCAGTTGTGTTCCAAATTAAGATCACAGGCAATGGAGTGTTTGTGAGGCTTTGATGAAATGAACCTCAACTGAGGCCAGGCAAATAACCACTGGAGGCATGAAAGAACACATACCACCCACTCCAAACTTTTCACTAAAAAATTGTATTACACTGATGGATGAACTGTAACAAGTCACCACAACTAAAACTTCACTACTAATGTCAAAGACAAAAATTTTGCATGTTTTTGCATAGATCTGTAAGGCAAGCTTCCAAAGAAGAGCAGGAAATCTTATACCATTCCCCCGGCCTGTGAATCTTCTACACTGATGTGCCCCCAGTTTGGTTACTATGGCTACAGACCTAGCACAGGTTAATGTAACTGTGTCTTGGGGCTCATCTAGACAGAAATCTGTTTTTATTATTGAAGGACTGGAAGTAGAAGGGACCTGTAAGCAGGGGGAATTTTTACAACTTTTCAAGAGTTCTGTGATGAGATTACACTGAATACAGCCATTACAAGCAAGCAAAAAATCTCCACACTGCCAAGCTCCTCCCCTCCCTCCTCCTCCCTACATTACCTTGTCTAGCTACGTTAAAACTTTTTCACAAGATGGGTGGCCTGACTTGGTTTACGAAAATTGAGTCCTACTGTTGATAATCAAGGCAACCAGCTACCAGACTAACTTTCACTGATAGTGCCAAGCTTTGAATATGCCAGCTATTAATATTACACCTGTCTTTGTTATATGTATGTGACATACATCGAATCTTTTACTGTGATCTTGGCCTTGGCATCAACTTTGACATTCTGTCTCAATTTCTCTAAAAAGCTGCAGATTTCTGTGTACTCTCTGACTACTGTAAGTGTAACTGTCAATGGAAATGCAGTAGAAAGTTGCACTCTCAGAGTTTGGGCTAATATTTCCCAAACTACATTAGAAAGACTACTTTAGGTAGGAATCAAGCAGAACCTCAACCTGGAGTCAAACCTCAATGGGGAATTTTCATGTGCACTAAACATATGTGTGAACTAGAATGATGGTTTGCATAATATGTCTGAAAAGTTGTTATGTCCAATATTGGAACAACAATACAACACAGACCCAAAACTCTTCTTCCTATTAATGATCACAAGTTTTTCCTTCAGTGGACTATAATATTTTTTTTTTGGTTTTCTGGTAGGTTCTGTTTTAAGAAATTATACAAAGCAGTACTGTAGGCACACTACACTACTACAGTATTAAGTCAACAGTACACCCCAAGAACAAATTGCACATCGCAAAGTCTCCCTTGCACAGTTAACAGTATGCTAAAGGTTTTGCAAATTTCAAATTCAGTTGCATTACAAAAAAGTTCTTTATTGTGTTTAAAAAGAAATAACATTTCCTACACACACTTAAGTCTCCTTTGGTCATCCTGCATTAGCACACATGTGGTCCACTTATCTCAATTTTAATGATGATTGTGACTTAAATGATTTCCTCCTTTACCCTGAACAAGTCCAAAGATCCCAGGCCTCATAAAGAAAGGTTTTATAACACACACTGATTAAAATTGCAGCAATTCATTTTTATCTATGTTCAAAGTCAAACCATTAGGGCCAACTTATCTCACACTGTAAAAATAACGTATTAGCTCACACTGGTTGCCATAGCAACTTGATCAAATACCTACATCACTTTTATTATGTTGAAATACAACTTAATGACACAATTTAATTTCCCCGAACTTTGATAAGAGCAGCCATTAAACCGCACCCAATGACTGTGTATAAGATCATAATGCTGATGATCAATAGAATCTATTATAATGAACTCTATGACTCTCTATTGTCACTGTTCTGTGCTTATCCAGGAAGTACTTGAAAAGAGATTAGGACTGATCAAAATGAAAGGGAGATTTCTTTTCTATTCTTAGAGTACAATTACTTCCCCTGCAGCAGCTGTCAATGGTATACTGGCCTTGCCTGCTTCAGTTTGCTCATGTCTCAATAGAAAGGGTACAATTATTCCCTGCCATATCATGACACAGTTTGCTGATCAAGCTTCCATGGACTTATGATGCAGAAAAGACACCTCCCTTTTTCATTAAAGGGGCTCATTGAGTTGATATTGATAACTTAATAAGAGTGTTAAAGGGTCACTACCACATGGAAAATGCTTATCATAGTTAGCAGGAAAACTAAGTCAAATTTCATATCCAATAGTTATGGAAAAGGTTAGAATTTTGAATTTTGTGGGGTCCTGATTTTAAACGATACAGTAATTTTGACATTGTGTCTGGTCACATATTTTAAAACCGAATTGAACTGTTAGCACTCACTCATACCACAGTAATTTATACGTAGGTTATATGGGTTGTCTAAGTTTGACCATTTGTTATTTGTATAAGAAGGAAGCTTTACGTGTTTGGAAAAAATTGTTGAATTTCATGAACCAACTCCATGAGCAGCTTTAAAACCTGGCTAGGGTACATGGTTTCCACTCAAACATTTTCAGGTATTTGTGAGGGAAATTTAATTACTTACAAAAATGCTGAAGTGAAATATCAAAGTCATAGACCCCTTGGAAGAAACTTGTTTTTAAAGAAGTAGGGTTCTCTATAAATTTCATTGTGGGGAAATTTGTGATGTCAATATCGTACATTGATTGGACAATGGACTGATTCTTTAAATGATATTGACACACCTGTAGTAAATATTATATCTTTTTTTTTTTTTGCAATAACCTGCATAATTATGGTGTAGCTTTATGCTACATCTACATGAAGATATCCAAACCATGGATTCCACCAGAAACTCAAAAATGAGGGCATTTATTACTATCAAAACCTGTTTATAAATCAGATACTGTATCATTCCACTGACAGTTTTATATCACACAGAATATCACTGCTCCAGGAAATCCCAGAATGGCACTTAATGTTTACCATTTTTTTTCTAAGTTTAAATGTAAAATTAACATTTGTGTGACGGACCATATGCAAAGAAAGTCAGAAAACCACAGATTCAGTGTGGTTGCATTGCCTTAATTTCTTAAGTTAAACTTATTAGTTTTATTATCAACAGCATTGAGAGTTTTAAAACAGTTAGCTCTTATTTGCATCCTAGCTTTGGTGCAGCATACAGTACACAAATCAATTCTGCCACCACCCACAAAGCAACTCAAATGAAAATGTCTGCTCAACATAAACCCATACATTCACAGGGTAGGCTGTGCTGAGAGGTGTTACCCAGGGACAGAGGGAAATAACTGGGAGGTTGTGCCCAAAGACAGTGGGCTAGCTGTATTGTGGGGTAGTGACCAGATCTCTTTTAAGACTGCACTACTTAACTAACACTTATTTAGCCTCTTGCTGCCCACACTCACTCTTTGTACAGTTGTAGCAAACACAGTGTCATATAGGATATGGGTGGGAGAGAGGGGTGTGGGGAGTTGCCCAACCTGAGATTTCCAAACTGTCATACTGTATAAAAAGCTGTGCACTGGATTGTGTCTAAATTGTCTTTTGGGTGTGAAAATTTGCATTTTAATCTGCTGTTAAGTAGGACATACCCACATTTTTGTTCAAAGACACAAAGATAGTGTTGTGTATGAAAGTACTGATGAAAACAAGGTTATGCTGTATGCTTTGCTCTCAGTTTGTGTATCTCATGGCATGCCTCACAATTCCATGAAGCAACAAATTCCCACACTCACTCATTGGTATGAATTGATATTAATAAGCAAGCATACACCGAACACTTTTATCCACAAAAACTGACAATTGACTGTGCCACAGCCAAGTACGGCAGCCTATTTTGTACTAGCATAAATGTCTGACTTTTACAGTGATAAAATGTTTCAGCTTCTCCCCTTTTCTATTCCATTAAATGGAATAACTTAGTGTTCAAAATTTGCATAGAAATTCTGCTGCTTCTTGTCTCCTCTATCACAAACTCATTAAAAACCTATACTTCATGAACAAAATCTGCCACCTAATTTTGCATTTGTCCATTTTGTACAGCAAACTGTGATATGCTATACAGGATAAATTATTTTCTGCATTTTATTTTCTCTTATCAGATCCCCCATACTGTAACAGCTAAGCAATAAATCACTTTTTAATTAGCTACTATACATTAAACGTGGTGACCCTGACAAACATAGGGCCAATTCCCAAAACTCAGGTTTGAAAGTCTATGAGGGGTGATACTGTACTTAAGAGTACCTCCTAACCACACATTACAACAGTTTAAACTTCCACACAAACACTGAAACCTAAGTGTCAGCTACACTGTGTAGTATCTACCAATGCACATGAGTAAACAGCAAAGCCAACTTAACTTTTCTATTAGAGGGAGACAATACTATCAACAGGGGGTTCTCTTTTATGCTTACTGAACCTTACAACTTCCACACAAGTGGTCTTCTTCCCATTTACTCTGTCAATTTCATCAGCTTAATTACACAAATCCAATGATTTCCACATTAGGTACTGTACTCTCCACATAACAAGGTATCAATGTGTAATCACATTGCAGAGCAACTGGGTAACACCGTCTTGCACAGTGCACAGCAACTACTGTTCTCACTGCAAGAAAAGCTGATTTAATAATTAGATGGCTACATCTTCTGTGATGTAATTATAAATCCATGGTGTGTTATCATGTTTTGGACAGGGAATAGGTTTGAAGAGGAGACATTTAAAACATAAATCTACATCGCCCCTCTCTTACCTTCCATTTACCTATGTAATCCCCACTTACCCACAAATGCATAATTATGCATAATTATGCATCCTCTTGAGGCATAGTGAGTAGGGCTGTGAACGAGTAGCAATTAATCACTAAACGATCCCATGTGTAATAAACATTTAGTACAAAGCTACAAGAGATTAATCACTTAACTTGTTTTTGACATTTTGTCAGAATATACAAATGGATAGAAAAAAATCTTTTATCCATTTGTATACTCTGATTATCACTGGTTTTTGTTTTAAAAATTGAACATTCTGGGCATATTTGAACCTTGTAAGCTTCAAAGTTTCAGAATAATTTGATTTTAACATGCAAGATAACAATTACTAAGTTCTGCATTACATTCAGTACCACCCACTACAGCTGTTGTGATAAGGTTATTGCGATTAATCGCTAAACGATCGCAAGTTTTTGAGGTTTAAACATTTAGTTATTTTGCTTAATGTTCACAGCCCTAACAACAAGCACAAAGATGGCGTCATCTGTACAGAAACATAGCAAGATGGCATCATCCATACAAAAATGTACTATTTTGTGGAACCGGTTCAAACATACTGTGTACTCCGATTAAAATACATAGCTCAGTATGGCAGGATGGACCCCCTTCTTTAGCGAAAGGCTAATTTAAATATAATGGAAATATTCTGTGCAATCATGCATGTAAAAATGCCAAATCTGATACTCTTGACATATATATTAAACATACAATTGCAATTTTGGTCAGAGGTACAGTTATATGCATGCAGTGGAATGAGGCTATGTCTACCCCTGAGGATAACCCTGAAAGAGGGTGACCTCAATTGACTCTCTGACCACACCAGCACTCCTGTTTACATGACCTAGCAACCTTCATACTGGAAAAGGATTGAGTTGGTGCAAAGTTTTAAAAGCAGGGTTGCCTTTCACTGCCTAGGTTGTAAAAGTTGAACCACATCCAGATATAAAATGCACCACAAATCAATTCTCCTCTTCTGAGTGCTAGCATAGGTGGCCTTGGATATGACAGTTTTAATTACCACTGCAGTCACTGATACTGAAAGTTCACCATCCACCATTTTTTGCTTTTCTTTTTTTTTGTTCAGGACTTATACTAACTGGCTTCTTGAAAGAGTTGCCTTGGAGTGCCATGAGAATCAAAGCCCAAATGTAGTCCCTTTTTTTTACGTAAAGTAGTATGTATATTTTGGTATTTTTTAAAACAACATCTTTTAGAGCATCAAAATTGACATGTGCTCCATCTGATCAGGCAGCAATACTTTCCTTGAAAATTTACCTTCTGGTTGTGCAGAAACCTCTCCTTTGATTAATACCAGATTTCTTTGCATTCATGCACACTCCTAGTTAATACTATGGTTTCCCATATCGACCTTTACAGTACTTAACCAAAGTTATGTCCAGACTGCCGATTTTTTGTTTCTTGTGGGAAGTAAGGTTCTCTTCATCATCTTCCATTTCAGGGACATCTATCTACATCTACTTCCATTGATTCCATCATTTTCAACACAACTATTACCTGAACTATTGAAAATTTGAAACCCATGTAGCCAGATACAACGTGTCTGCTCCTGCCCTGAAACATGTACGGTATACACTCTTCATGCATTGGTTTCTTCAGTACAGTATACAGAACTTCGCTTTCACAATTCAGAGAAAACTTGACGTGTCTTACACGCTTCAAATCAAATAGAAATTCATGTAAAATGTAATGTGTTGCTGTGTCATGTACTGTGGGATGTTAAATGTGCATGGATCTCAGGCAACCATACTTTTGTATGCTAACGAAAAGAAGGTCAGACAGCAACGGTACTGAGTCCCACAAATCACAATTTTCATTGTGTTCGTAACTGTAAATTTAGGTAGAAGGAACAACTCCCTGCAGAGACACCTTGTTACAGTTTAGGAGAGAGTCGACACATACAATACATGTAAACAATAAAGGATTTTCTGTTCAGAGGAACACAGAAGCTTCGCAAAATTAGAAACTTGCTTTGAAAGTTGCACCTATTGTATAATTTTTTTAAAAAAGGAACCTAGACAATGATTATTTGGGGTAAAAACAGTCAAAGGGAGATTTTAACTAGGGAAGAAATCGTAGTACAGAATACTTCTCTAAACTGAGGTTTGTCTGTTTTCCTTGGTGAAGGAGAAATGACCATCTGTGGCATGTGCAAGTAGTGGACTACTGTGCAGTGTATCCCATTGCATGGGCTGACATAAGGTGGTGATATTGCCAGATTCAGTTTCTACCTGTGTGTTGATGTTTGTGTAAAGTATTCCAACCATCCTCAAAGCACAACACAGTTACTTTTGTTTGTGATTAAAATGAGTACCAGTAACCTGTATTACCTGTACCACAGTGTACCATCAGTCAATACCAGTATACTGCCCAACCCTGCCATGAACACTGCTTTACACATCTGACAGATTTTGCAAGTTTCTCAAAGTAATGTCACTGCTTAAATACATGCTTTTGGCAATTAATACCCACTAGAAGTGACAGACATGCAACAAGGATCATAAATAACTTCAGATTAAAACCAGCTTCTTGAAAGTGACATAACTTAAGAGTAATTCTGCCACTACAACATGATGTCTTGCCAATCAACTATCCATCTTCCGTACAGCACAAGTGGTTATCAAGTACCTCCCACTTTGTTTCAAGAGGACTACAACTCTTGCAGCAGCTCTTATCCCCTGACAGTAGTCCACACTTTGTTGGTATGATTAGAAACATTTACAGGTCTAAATGACAACAAATAGTAAAACTTAATTAAAACATCTCTTAGATTTGCAGGCAATATTTTGTACAGTATTGCAGGAGCTCCTCTCTAATGAGGAAGCAAACCAAAATATATTTGCTGAACTGGACCCATGAGAATTATCTTCTTTACCCACCCTCTACTCCCTTCTCCACACAGAAGAAATTTTGTAGTCTGTACCAACTCCATACGAACAGTACTGCAGTTCATGAATAAAAAATACTTGAACAATAAACTTTGTCTCTTGATACAGTTAATATTTCAAGATTACAACTTTTAAATTACAATCCTTTCAAGTCAGGGTTTCTCCAAACACAAACAGAACATTCATTAGACCCTTACTGTTTGTCATACTTCATGGTGCTCCTAAGAAGCCATTCCTTCACACATGTTGTAAGGACATGTGCTTCTTACAGTAAGTTTGGTTGTCAGACTTTCAGCTTAAGATTTTCCAGGTGTGCTACAAATTGCACTCAACAGGAAATTAAGGGAGTGTTACCGTAGATGTGCAGTTTTATTAAACTTTTACATGAGTTCCCACCTTCATCTACTGTATGTGTACAAAAACTCACACTCCTCACAGTGATTTGAGGAAAGTGTTGGTGGTGTACAGTATAACCACACTTGCACACTCAAAATTCAAGACCTGGGTTGAAGATACAATGTACACTGTATAATGCCTAATGGCCTCTCAAGCTCTGCATCACTCTAGATTAATTTAGCTGATTAGATTTCTTTTAAAAAGACCTATCTCAAAAGGATCATGGGAAAAAACTTAACTTGGGCTTTAAATTAACCACTTCAATATCATGTCGGTACAGGACTAACTTTAACATCTACAACACAGGTCATGATAAATTAACCAAAATTTTGATAAGGGTATACATAATTGCACCTATCTAATTTATGTACAAGCCTGAAAAGATTCCCAGGTTTTCAAAATTGCTTTAAAAATTCACAGAGATGGCTCATTTAACCCCATTCACAGTTGATGTTAGCAAACTTGTGACTTGCTCATCTGTTCATCTAAGTTAGTAAGTCTGTTCGATTCCCACCATGAAAATTCAGTTTCACTTGGTGAAGCTGGTGAAACCAGTTGTGTAACTCTCTCTTGTTCCAAGTCACCCTTTCCCTCTGACCTCTTCTAGAACTCCAACCTCCTCCTAATTGGGAGTAATTGATGTATGGTGACCATCGACTCAGACACCCAAGGGATTCTCCGTCAAAAGGGCAACTCCAACAGCTCTACACCAAAGCATCAAACCCAGAAAACCCTGTACAACTTGAACTTGACAAAATTACCAGGGCTACTTAAACTCATTGCTGGCTCTGAGGGAGTTATGGCCACAAGCTAGACCTGTCAGAGCCTACTATTACTGTACAAAACCCTGCCCTGAAGCAGGGCACTTTAACAGGAGACACAGCATAATCCAGCTGAATTCTAAGAAACCATTTTCATGGCAGAACCACTGAAAATTGCAAGATGTACATGTATGCATACTGAAACAGACAGAGAACTTACTAAACATGTACAAAGGTTCTTGTTTGAGAGCCTTGAAATCTTCTTTGCTTTTAGGCCTATACTGTTATCATTTAAGTGTTAAAAATGAGTACAGTGTATACCGCAAATTTTCCATGACATCTTGTGTCATAAACAAGAATAGCACTTGATCAATGATGGTTGGATTTTTCTGTCAGAAGTCACAAAAAGCAACATTTGCTTAAAATTACCCATGTCTCACCAAATTTAGCAGACTCTGTGCAACTAGTGCAGTGTTTCTGAGAGGAAAACCAAGAAAAAGGGGAAATGCCAAGATAAGAACAGCAACTCACTGGGCTGTGACAATTTGATGATTTACAACAATACAATCGAAGGGTCTGTAGCCAGACAAGGCACCAAAGAGGGGGGAACAAAACCTTTCTGGGGGGGAGGGGGAAATGTGTGCAAACGTGTTAAATCAATGGCAAACTTCAAAGTCTCTTAAGGGCAAAAATTTTCAGGGCCACCCTGTTCCCATCCTGGCTACAGGCCTGGCAATTGCATGTCAAAAGCAATCATGGTTAATTAGCTTAGAACTTGTGATTATTGCAAATCCACCATTCCCTTATAATTCCATTATAGTGCACACTGGTATGTACGCATTCTATGTTCCTACAATAATATATTTTTGCACCGATAAAAGTGAACTTCAGGGCCAACAGTAGTGTATTCTGTAATGTAATTCTGTTTTAGCTACTTGCAATAATCGCTAAACAATCAGAAGTTTTTGCAATTAAACATTTTGTTAAATTTTACTACAAGTTAATAGCCCTAGCATCTTGATTAAATTTGACCCATCTTTACCTGGTTCAATTGTACACTAAATCAATGAAATCCTTACTGTAAGCAAATTTTCCTACTCTGTAATCCTGTTTATAGTAAGGATTAACATACCTGTAAACATCCTTTAAAACGTACTGGGAGCAAGACATGCACAGTTCTGCAATTCCTTTTACTTGAATATTAGGATCATCTTTTATCATATTATGAGCACTTTACGAATTTGTAACTTTCAATTACAGTAAGATATTCTGGTTTCTCGCTGAAAAATGATACTCTGTCAGACCTCAGAGTACGGTATAGCAGAAATTAGACTAGAGAGCATACTTAAAGTGGAACAACTGGATCTCTGACGACTCCCAATGACAAAGAACAAGCTTTGCTTCATGTTCTTCACACAAAAATGTAACGAGAAGTAAGCTTTCTGGAGGAAAAGAACTATTAATAGGGTATGAAACAATAGTTATTCAAAACAATAACAGTTACTCAAACGCCTGCAGAATATGCAATTTGTTTTCTGTTTAGGCAGTCATTGGCAGTTTATGAATATTCATTTATCAGCTGCTTTTGAGATCGCATCAGCCACACCATCAAGATACAGCCAGTGTATACAGATATTCCCCTACCAATCGGGTACCATATTACATTACACTAATCAACGACGAATATTAGGCTAGAATGTGATGGCTGCTCAAAAAATGCATAGCTACAAGGCCCTCACTGTAGTATGTTCATACAGGTAGTCTAAGCCTCTGCTGCCTCGCTGAGTCAGGCAATGTTTTCCAGGGCTGTTCCAGTTAGAATTTATGGTGAGATTTTCCTTTTTCATGTTATTGGGCAACAATTTTGATGGCGTGAGTATCCTACAGTTGAAGGTCTGTGCCTAACAATACACTGAGTATACAGTAGTCCTAGGTTATTTGTGTATAGGCCATCCATGAAAGATACAAATGAATGTGATGCACTGTTTACATAGGTGTACTCATTTCCTTTCAGTTGGGAATGTACACATGGCTAGTTGTTTATTCATGCGCAGTCATAAACAAACATATATTCATTGGTTCATATGCGTCTTACTTATGGGCTCATCACAGGAAAGAACTCAAATTTCATTTGGCAAACCAAATTCAACGACTGCACTTCAGACAAAGATTACTCCCAGAAGAAGCTAAGATTTAGACTGTATTTCTTTATAATGATCTCATAGTTCTGCTTTAACAAAACCAACTGTATGAAATTGCAAACAGCAGATTCCAACAAGTATGGTCTAAAAAGTAGTGTTTGCACGGGTACTAAAAATTAGGACCCGGGTACCCAATCGCCATACCCATCGGGTACCCGGGTTACCCGGTGTTACATACGGCGACTAAAAGATATGAGCATTTTGTAAGGCATACTCCATAAGACATGCATGGTAACATTAACATCTGCATTGGATAGGTATAGCGATCACAGTTCCCAAGTTCAAAAACATTTGATGTGTTAGAAGGTTTAATCGTCTCGTTTTGTTTTAGATCAAAATGACAAGTAAAAAAAAACGTAACAGAAAACAGTCAAATAAGAAAATTATACTTCCCAAGGCCTATATCAATTTGATATTGAATATTGGGACGCTTTCCTACTCGAAAAGCCAGCATAGTAAGAGCTGGAAGCTTCTCCTTTTAAACCACTGATTTAAAAATATCAACTAATCAGAGCCCTGTATTATGGTATTCTCTTGCACGTCAAAAATTACTGATTGTAAACAAATGACGTCATGTTTGTGAACTTCCCTCATACTACTTTGCAATGTGCATTGGAATTATCGCTAATGGGGTATGTACGTTCTTACGTAGCTAGCCTCGTGTCCACATCCAGGCACGGTAACATAACTTTCACACATAAACTTCGTAGTCTGCTCGAGCGCCATTTTGGGGCTAAATAACGTAATATATACTGGCCTATTTTAAAAAAAAATTGTGAATGTTTACAGTGTTATTACATTGATGTCGTTTTATTTTGCAGATAGCAGCAAAGTGTTGATTTGCGTAAAACTGACACCTTTAACCATTAAGAAATATTCGAGGATTATACTCGAGGTGACATACCGTATTGATAATAAGATCGTATATACATGCAAGGCTCAGTTTACCTAGCATGCTGACCGTTACGGGCACTGTCTTTGCGAGCTGGGCGGGGGTGATAGAGTATGTCTTGCTATGTCTGCGTGAAACAGTACGATGTGATTTTGAATCGGCCGTCAGGTAGCTTGCTTGCGAGTAAGTTTATAAGCGATATACATGTGATGTGTGAGAAGTAACCCACTACGTGACGATAGCGCGATCAGGCCGCACGCTGATAAAAATTTCAACTTCAGAAACGAAGTACAGACAACTATCAAACTTACACATAATTTCTAGGGGGTCTCTTCATTCTCAGTCTCGGAGAATGTTTACCAAATTGGCAAAATATTTTAGTCCATTACCGTGGGCAATGGCGTAAATGGGATGATCCTTTTGCATGCATTTTTTTTTTTAAGATTCGGGTAGTAGATTTGGAACCGGGTAATACGATGGCGGGCAGGTACCCGGGTTACCCGTGCAAACACTACTAAAAAGGTTCAAGACTTGTAAGTTTTCATAGTATTTCGCAAATACTAGTCCTCAAATAGATTGTGCCAAGTTATTCAACCAAATTTTCTGAAATGATTCTACATATTAGCAACATAAGGTAGGCATAGGTGTCCAACAATATCATGGGAAAGTCATTTGTTATTGTGATGAAATCTCAAGCACTGGAGCGCACCAACATTGTTGGTTAGAAATCAAATAATTCTTCTCTTCCAAACTGGCATTTATGGTACTTTTTCTAACTAAATTGTCAAATGAGACTTTCATTCTCCTGTAAAGGGCAAGAGCAGCCACCCCAACTTTATTCTGAAACAACAGACCTATTTCACAATTTTCTTATTTCATTTCAAAGTATCCTTCATAATATTTTAGGACTTCAATATAGCATGTATAAGGTAAACCAACAGAAGGCCTAACTACTGGCAACATTCACATTTCAGGAGAAAAAATATTTCCCCCAATCTCAAGAGCCAATCATGAAACAGGACAGTCTACTACACTTCTTCCAACTGGGGTGACTGCTCTTGCCAAGAGGTAAGAGAACACTGAAAACTTTTTTTCGCAATTATTAAATGAAAAAGTATAGCCCTAGACTTTCATTGAAGTAAATTTAGCCCTTGTGAATCATCTGAGCACCAAGACCACAAAGCATTAACTAGAAATGTGGTTACGGAAACCGTAACCACTGTTTATGGGAGCGATTGGTAGGCTACTATGTGAAAATTTTTACTTCACTGAATGGTGTTCTTCCGAATCCCAGATATCACAAGGAAGGATTTATAGAACTGAAAAAATCACTTCACAACAGATCACCTAAATAACAGAACTGTCTTGTCTCAAAGATTCAGAAGACAAATTTACTAACACACTGCCAGGCTGTATACAACATGATATATGAGAGTAAGGCCTACACAAAGTGCATGGTATCCCATTTGACTGAAGAAGGCCAAGTCCCAAAGTTAATTAGGCCTAATTTGTCTACTTCTAAGGAGTCCGTGTCAGTTGTGTGTAGGGGCCGAAAACATTAACAGTGCCGCTCAAGTGGCTAACAAATTGTGTTCGAAATATTTACGCGGCTGTAATCACAGAGCAGGATATACTGCTCTATGGCTGTGTTACGGCAGTACGAACAACAGACAGCTAGCAGTTGCAATTTACAACGCTGTCCTTTTCGATAAACACTGCTGTGCATGTACGTGAATGTGATACACATACACAGAACTCTTGTGTTGTGCATGTGAGCCTATAACAACTCCCTGTACGAATGAATCACTGCTTAACCTACGACATTCATGCGTTTTTATAATGAAATATTCTACATTTGCTCGTTATTTAGTGAAAAATTCTTTATTCCGGCTGTCCTTCCTTCGTTCTGATCTACAATTTGTAACAAATGTATGATGCAAACGACATGCCTAATACTAAAGAACTTCCCCCGAAAACCAGGGACAAAGAAACTGTGATACAGTACACAGAACTCTGCACTGTGTAGTTGGCCTACGAAGGAACCACTGCTAACGTATCCTCAGAAGAGGTGATAAAATAAATGCAACATCACACAATGCAGACCAATTAACCGCCTTTTCACTGACAAAAAGTTTTACATACAGAGCTGCTCTAGCTTTAAAAAGATAAGTTTTTGAGGATTTTCTTTTAATTTCGAAAGTTTGTATCTGCCACATCTGCTGACTGACATGTTAGGATGCCTTAACTTGCGCAGTTTACTTGGCCTAATTCATTCAGACGTTTTTATAATGAAATATTCTATATTTGCTCGTTATTTGGTGAAAAAACCTTTATTCCAACTGTCCTTGCTTCATTCTGATCTACAATTTGTAAAAAATGTATGATGCAAACCACATGCATAATACTGAAGAACTTTCTCCGAAAACCCGGGACAAAGAAATTGTCACGTGACGTGAACCTGGGTAATAGCAATATGTTTACGAAGCTTTGCCTCCATAAACATAACTAGGCAACAAAACTGTGGGCTGCAGATCCTGATGTCCAACAGGCTATAGTGTACAGGTACAGTACAGTAGTTTAGATGCCACAGATCCTACACTGCACCTTACAGTAACCCCACAAACCTTTTGATGTTCTTCAGAGGTTTTTAGAGTTATCCTATGATACACACTATAGTTTAGGGTTATCACTGACTCAAGGCCATGTCATGGGACTATGATACTTTCCAATGTTAAAGGCTAGAGCTTAGGTAATCAAAATCTTTATTATACACTGTTCATCATGTGTGGCACGCACCATGTTATACTGGACATGAATGACTTGCTCAGTACAGTTGCATTCCACACACAAAATTCCTACATTGCATCCTGATATTTAGTGGTCACATAAAATGAATCCAAAAATAATTCAACTGTCAGTATTTTAATAGTACAGTAACTGAAGATTTATTACTCCTTGCTATTTTTGGGCTCTGTTGGAGGAAGAAGTCACAACAACTTGAACATTAGAATACTCTCGAACTTTCCATTTTAGGGAGGGAGGAATCTAATGAAATTGCCCCCACTAAGATTGATGTTACTACACATCTATACATATGATGACAAATTCCAGTCCACATTTTCTTAGAAACATTAAGTAAAACGCAGTATTATTATTCTGGGAAAATGTTGAGAATTGAAGGTTAAAACTTTGAAAGAGGTTTGCCAAGAGAAGGCAGCTTGGTACTTAACTGTCCACTATGCCAGGCAAAACAATTGTTACATGTGAAATAAGTAGTTAACTCAACTTGACTGTATTAAACTAAGTTTTCAGCTATAACCAGTGAGAACATCATCATGTTGTTCAGCAATGTTTTTACAGGTAAATAGTGGCACTCTGAACTCAGCAAACTATTGAATGTCTCACAAATTTCTTTAAGAAGCATACAGTACTGAGTTGATATGAATCACTTACATGTTCAAAGTTTCATATCCAAAAGTTAAGTTAGGTTAAAATTTTGAAATAATTTCTACTTTATTTTGACTTGAAATGTTCAGTTTTCTGAACAATTTGAAAAAGTGTCTGCTCAGTTTTTTTTATTAACAAATTGAACCATTACTTACTCAATACAAATACATATTGCACATAGCAATAGCGCTTAAATACCCATTTCATCAACCAAAAAAATACCTAAAATCTAACAAATCTCCTGAAAATATGATGCATAAATTACAGCACAATCTAGAGCTTTAACTGATGTTTAAATGATCACTTCAAATTGAAAGTTTGAGTTTAAAATTAAGATTGAGCAACAAAAATCAGAGTTTTCACTTAATGTGAGAACCTACAGTACTCATGTATTTCAAATTTGAACAAAAACATGAAAATCTCCATTTTACTTTCATCAGTGCTACATACCAACCAAATTAAATCTGGCATCAGGCTCTAGCATTGTTGAAATTTCATTTGAAATCAGGCCTAGCCTCCGTTTTTCTCGTTTCCAAGCAAATCAACCCAACTTTTTCTCATCCTCTTTGCCTCATAGTACATCATAATGAAATCTGGATTTGCTGAAACAAGCACTAGCACACAAATACTCCAAATAATTGTCCATTTTGTTAAAAAAAATACAGAACTGAGCACCCGAGGAAATTATGAATGCATCCTAATTTCAGTTATTATTTTACGACATATCCAGTAGAGATCCAAAGCAATTGAAAGTGCAAACTTTGTACTGGAGACTTCAAAACATTAATTAAAGGCATATTCTGGAGACAAAATTCATTTACTTCAAAATATGCAGAAAAATTTTCTCTTTCAGGAGGTGAAAACTGCATCTCAATAGCATAAAGCTTTCAAAAGATACAGATTTTTAAAGTAATTCAATTTTTCTTTAAATTTGGTGCATCATGGGTAATCTGTGATGTAATAGTGGCACATTAATTTGACATTGCCTTCAATTTACTTATAATATCGATTCTGTTGCAGGCAATATTAAACAACATTGTTGGTTGTACTCTACATATGGTGAAGGGTAATGCTAGATCTACAGGAAAAGATATTTAAACATTCCAACAGTATCGAATTTCAAGGACAAACAGGACGTTCAATTATAAAGAAAAACAAAAGGAATTTGAGGCAATGTGCCCACATTACATAACTCCCAGATGCTTTGCGGAAAAAAAGAGGTATTTTTAACAAAAATACCAAATCTTTAAAGTGAGATATCTTGAGTTAGGAAAAAGGTATTGAGACAGGATTTGAAGGACATGGTGTAGAATATTTTTGCTTTTCTTAAAACACCCAGGTGAAAAGCCACCAGAATATGCCTTTAACTGTCCTAGAGGTTGCTAAATAGAAGACTGGTGAACATGATTGTTTCTTCAACACAACCCCCAAAGACTGGAAGTTACTGGACCAAAGAAAGGTACTGTAGGTGAATATACTATAACCTAATAGACCTGTTTATCTGAACAACACTGAAGTTTACTAATAAGTAATAGATATAATAAATTATACTTAATGAACCCAGCTGAGCAGCTCACTGAGCTTTGTCCCCCAACACCAGGCCTCTTACAGACAACGTTCAGCACACTAACATAATACATAGAGTACTTAGACTGGAAATACATGTCCATGTGCACTGCTCAAGAAAAGCAGTGCAATGAGAATCCAGGTACATCACAATGGAATACACTACAGCAGCTTAAATCCAAGTCTTGTTTCATGCATCCCATCATGCAATAGGTAAGGTCCCTTCTGCCATGACTGATTCAAACAGGAGCCATATTAGTAGGAGCTCACACACTGTACAGTACAAACAATATTGGACTACAGTATCACAGTACTCTGTGTACGAAAGAATGAAAGAACTATGAAAATACTGAGAGTACAGAATGTACGGTACTACTTTTACTGTATGAAAATATTGAATGAAATGGGAACATCTTGCATGACATTGTCATGACAAACACATCCAGTATACCTGTACATACACAATTCATACAGTTCAGTTAGATGTGGGAAATGGTCTGTGCGTTGAAAGTACTGCTTAGTACATAGCAGGCTAGTTAATGCAGATAAGGTTCTACATGTATACTGAATATAAGGAATGTCACTTGGTTTAAGCCAGACCAGCTAAGAGCTACTGTCTTTTTCCAGTTGTGACTCACTGCCTTGTTTTTCCTACATCATTGCTCACATACAGGCCTTTAGTTTAGGCCTTTAGGGATTGGACAAATGCACAATTGTGTTTTTTGCGGCACAATTGTTTTTTTTTTTTTTGATTAAACTGCCTTTTATATAAATTTACCAAAAGCACCACTTTTCACCCTTTTCTCCTCAAAAACAAAAATATTTAAGCTCAAGTTAAAGAAAATCCAAACAAACTACTGTAAGAGTCTGTAAGAGATTTACACCTTGCCTAAAGGCTGTATGCATCACACATCACACATCACACATACGATGTTTTGGGTAAAAATTGGATGTTACATCAAAAGGGAAAGGCAAAAGATGATACCAACTTAAAGATGATATCACTCTTCAGTAAATACACTGAAATTAAAGCGTAATTGCTTTATGGAAATAAAAATATTGGACTGAAACGGCAATTTCACGTTTCACAGGTACAGTAAAGAACACCGAAGCCAATTTCAAGGATTTCATGCCATCATGCAGCTTTTGCGATTTCCTTCTAAGCCCAAGGGCCTCTATTTTGTTCATTACCATCAATAGGCACATTTGCAAAAATTATGTTCATTTTAGTTTTAAATTGTGATTTTTATGGTCTTATAGGTATAACAGGACACCATTTTGGTGTCTTGGGTAAAATATTTTCATGGGGAACCCAAGACTTTCCAAAAATTATTTGACTAAGCCATCCTTTTCCAAATCCAAACACAAAATAGGTAGATAGGCAAGGTAAAATGAAGCAACCCAGACTTGTTTGCCACACACTTTTCAGTTTGACATACGCACCACAGCATGGTTCACGTGTACACAATGAAGTGGGACACCAAAATTTTGGTTTTTCGTTTACACGTGAAACCCATGAACTCTGCTCCAATGTACTCGCTCAGCTAAGCATTTAAACAGCCAGACTTTTTACGAGGAAATGACATAAACTGTAATAATGCAGAACATTTAATCAAGCAATTAAAGCTTTCCATACACTTCAAAGTTGGGAAAACATATGCAGTGCCAGTTTATTTTTTTCATGTCCAAGTTTTAGTTTCCCATTTACATATACATGTGAAACATGACAGTTAATTATGTCCATTAGTGCAAAAAGTTAAAATGTTTTGTTCTACATTGTTTGAAAGGTACCAAAAGATGGATGTATCTTAGGTTGTTTTTGGAAGATTAAATCTAAATCTTTTATAAAAAATCTGTTGTAAGAAAGTATCACACTGTAAAATTTGGGACATCTAATTGCCAAAAACAACTGGTGCCCTTATTTGAAAAATGATGATGTATAAAACTGCAAACCAATGGTCACTGTACCTAAAGTGCTTCCTTTCACATCAGGGAAAATCCCCATTAAAATAAGCATATTCTGCTGGAAGTAGAATACTGATTTTTTTTTTTCCTGAAAGTAAAGTGTACCTAGGTAAAAACCTTAATGTGTACATAACAATCCATTCAAATTTAGTCCTTTCACATCTGTGAATGGTCAAAGCCTTCTCAGCCTTCATTATTCATTGGTTCAAATTTACATTTACATAACACAGGATGTAAACTCTTTGAACCAACACACTGTGCACACAGACAAAAGTGTCAGCAACTTTGACAAAATTTGAGGCACTAACTGATTCCAAATAGAAGAACCAAGTATATTGCAGTCACACAAAAATGCCTCTCAATGAAATACTTGGCAGTTGAATGGGCAGCATTGACACAGAAGTGTGGTCTAGGCCTAATAGAAGATAAAATGTCAAATTACATGATAACTTGTTTCCCAAAAGAGGGGCTCTGTGTTAAGTAAAACAATTTGGATATGTATCATGATATCCTTGATCAAATTAAATTGCTGTAATGATACTGACTTTTAAAATTTTTCATGAGTGATATCAACTGTGCAGGTCTGTGTTAGTTAATATGATATTACAAATATCAATAATTCAGGTAAATTTGAGGAGTGGCTCAATGGAGTCATATGACAATATTTTTCTCATTACATTATGAAATTTAGGAGTGTAACTCATTGGTTTAGGGGTCCATTAGTTTCCGCCCTCCCTACTTTCTGCCCCTTCCTCTCCCCCCCTAAAAATCGTAGGGCGGAAAGTAATGTTTGAATGTGTAAAAAATAACTTTTAACTTCAAATTTCAAATCCAAGTACAAGACAGCAATGAAATTTGTTGATAGGCCTAAAATTTTTTCAGTATCCTCATCCAAAAGAATGAATTGTATGACCTTTTTCTTAATGGCAAGTCTGTGTTTTTTTACGTATAAGTAGTCCGCTTGTCTATAGGTAGGCTTATGCTGATTGTGTGAACAATTGTTCACAGCACTGAATACCGTATACCTGTGCATAAGTACATTGAGTATACTGAAGTCTACAGTGAGAATGTTGCTTGGAAAGACATCAACATGGCAATAACGGGGGCACATTGAATAGTAACATAGACATCGATGAAGTTTGAAACTTTAAGGAAAAGTTGATGGAATCTTCATTTGACAAAAACACTACTGAAATCATAGTCCATTCCATTACTTTTTGCCTCCCAAAAAGATGTTTTCTGCTCATAATAAAAGGGGCGGAAAACACCATTTTTGAGGGACGGAGAGTAGCCAGGGCGGAAACTAACTGCAACCATTGGTTTACCTTGAATAACCAATGTGTAAGTCCTGAAATATCATGACAGATAATTCCATGGGAAATACCAATAAACCTATTGGATCTGGCTGTTGTAGTACCAAAGTCGTTCTTTGTGGGTGGCTGCTTCTGCTCATTATTGTCCTTAATTAATGTAAAATTTAAAAGCAATACTCACTCTAAGAAATATTGCTGTCCTGTTGGTGTATGGGCGATTTCCCACCCAGGTGGAAGAGGTATTGAATTTAAAAGGTCTGCTGTATCTGTTATGTCATAGCTTTGTTGCTTCAAATGTTGTACCTGAAGGGCTTGTTGGCCCACTGATCTTGATTCAGACAATGCAGCTGGTGATGAATAAGCCCTCTGATGTACAATGTTTAGTCCTGGGGCCCCAAGTGACTGTGGTCCACTACTGCTTGACTGTGCAGATCCGCGACCAGAATCACCCGAGGAAGGTGATCCCACGTAATGTGATCCATCTTGACTAGATTCCTTCCGATGGTTGCTAGTAGGGCTTGCTCTTGGTCCAGGTGGTGAAAAAAATGATGGGGGCAATTTGCGTTCCTTCATAGGCCTAGGTTTTGGAAGTTTGTCTGTTTCTGAACTAGGATGCAAAACCCTTTGAAATAAATCCTCCAGCTCAGTTGCTGAGTCACCTTTCATATGTGAAATAACCTGTGTCTGCCTTTCTTCAACATCTGCCATATCTACAGATGAAGCCATGTTCCAGGGGTACCAAGCCCAGGGGAAGGGATTCCTAAATGTGAATTTATATCCAAAAATTTGGAAGAATGGGACTATGAATTAGTATTCAGGAAATGTAAACATAACTTTCCCTAATTAGGTAAATGAGACCAGAGGGGTTGATACTGATTGATAACACTCAGCTGACAAGACAGTACCGTACCGAGGTTGTACAGTGCACTGCTATCCTATTGCCTAAAATAAGGCAACTGTGACTGAGAACTACTTTATGTCTAGCTCCTTAAGAAAGTTCCATACGTCATTTTCGGTGCTAGTTATGTTTCCTGTTGTCCTACATGAGTTTTCATGGGCTGAGTCTACCAAAAAATCTGACAAACCATCCACGAGATGAATGGAGAAATTCCGAACTCCGGCTCCCAGGCTGCAGGAGTGACGCTGGATGTGCACGCACGACCTTTACCTTAGTAAGGCATACCCTGTATCACAATATTGCCTCGAAAGGCTAGGATACAAATTTCACGGTAGATTGCGGTGAGAATTCCGACAACTTGTCACAAACAAAAGTCCAAACACAGAAAACGTTTTCACTGTATTTTAAACTCATCCACGGCAATTCCTTCCCGACACAAACAACTTCTATGAAGCAGGATGGAGAATTGGGTCGTACAAAAATAGTATTCATTCACCCTTCGTACTCCGTCATTGGTACTGTATACTTACTAGTACACTGGAAGTACTGCATACAGATTGCATAGTGAGGGTGCAGTACGGTAAAGGTAAGTACATGGCTTGTATGTATTTGTTACGGGCAAGATATGATGGAGTCAAGTGAAGTTTGTCAACCGAACAACTCAGTTTACGAATCAAATATCTTTAATTGGTATAAAGTAAACCCTTACCATTAGCTAAATAACTTATTACCAAATATTTTATGTGGCAAAAAATTGCCAAAGTTTAGGAATCGAGACAATTTAATTGGCAAGTATTTTCAAAACGTTCCATTTAGGTTAAGTTTGGGGCAGAAAGTCTAATTTCTTTCAATAATGGAATATATTAATACGCTTGTGATTCGCCGTTTCCGGGGCTAGTGCGGTCACATCTCTTGCAAAGAAATATAATCATTATAAAGTCGACAAGTACTGTTTGCGTCACAGATGCGTGGGCGTGGACTAAAAGGCCTATCTCAAGTTGATCAACTCATGGCATTAGTGTGTACTATCTTCCTCTTGAGTGTTTAATTCCCTTGGGTAAAGTTTGAAAGGTTTTCCAAGAACTATGGGCTAACCGTTTCTGTTTCTCAATTGCTCAATAATTGTGATATAGGGGTTGCAATAATTACATCGTTTGTTCAGGACCCTATGACTGATAGTAGAGGGATGAAATCTTTCTATGAAAAACACAGTATTATGATATGACGGTAATGTCAAGTCATACTGTCTAATCAGCCTGAGCCCGAGCCCGTCACCGTCGTTGGTGTTTTGCTACGCTTGGTCTCCCCTAGCTTTAGGCCGGAGTTCGAAAATACTTGAGAAAAGATTGGAATACATACAGGATTCGATGTATGAATATCAGGGGAAAACCTAGCGGAATACCGCCAATGGATCCCTTCGTCGGTGGCATCGAGGTAAAGCATCAAGCCCAGGTTACACCGCTGAGTGAGAAAATCTGACGGCCCGAATCTTATGGCTTTTGAAGAATCGGAAGTCCGTATCATTGCACACTAATCACTCACAAGACACTGTTTAGCAACGGCCTTGGCTAACTCAGCTGTCCAAAGGTTGCTTCAAACTTTTTGGGGACTGCTCTTGACCCTTAAAGTTAAATTTGTTACATAATTAACTTGAAGTTGGAAAGACCAATCAGAGTGTTCTAAATTGATATCCTAACAAACATATTCTTGTATACATTGAGAAATTAGTAACGCTTAAGGGAAAAAGAGTGGGGTTAGTGAAAATTCTAACAGTAAGCTGAGACAATATCGCGGTTTGTGGGCAAACCAATCATTTGCTAACTTAAACCAACATTTATATCCTAAATTGTTCCCGTCACTTATATGTTTAGGTAACACAATCTTGAAATACATAACTTTTTTAGTTTAGGACAAAACAATCCTAAAATACGCTACGCCCCATCTGAAGATAGTAGTTCGGGCTCGAAAAAGTAAAAAAAAATCTGAAATTTGCCATTTAAGGCACCAGTCAAATACAGTGCGGTTTTTCCAACTTTTCCCTCATAAAGTTCTGAATTTTTGTTAATAAAAGCTCCATATTTGTAACTGTTAGTTTTAAAAAAGTCAAAATTTTCCGCGCGCTTCGCGCTCCCTAAATTTCGACACTTAATGGAGTAAGTGGTCGTTCATAAAGCAGTCAGTGGTAAACTTTTTCGAGCGGCTAAGGTGCCGTTCTCCTAAATTTATTTTCAATAAAGGCTTTTAATTCTTAAATGTTTTGTCACCGAGAAGCCCCAATCCACACTCCTTAGATGACATTATGTAACAACAACGATCTTCAGTCGATATGCTTTCTCAGGTATGTGCTAAAGGGAACAAAGATTCTTCAACAGTGACTCAAATATTCAAATTCCCTTACAGAAAACCCTGAATCTAAATTATTTAGGATATATTGCAATACAATTACAAGCTCCATATTTACAAATGTGCAAAACGACCCAAATTTTCGGCGCTCTCCGCAAATTACGTTCCTAACACATTGAGTAGTGGTCACACTTAAAAAAAAAAAACAAACAAAAACTTTTTTTTTATTTAAAAAATATTTCTTGCTCCTAGAAAAAGCGAAAAAATTAGCATCAAAGATGTACCTTTTGGTTTATGGGGTAGGGCGAGGTGCATGGTCCAAAATTGCTCCACCACCCCCCCCCCCATACACACACACACACACACACACACACACTTTCAAATTGCTTCCTACGCCGCTGTTTGTAACTACTGCAAGTAGTAGGCTGATCCTTTAATAAATGTAAATTTGGAGTAAAAACACATTTTCCCATGCATAAACAGAAGTCCAATTTAATTAACCATTTCCTACCCGAAAAGGTGTGTCCAATAATCAAAGTGTTCACATGGTCTGTTATAGTATGAACATCACAATTCCAGTCAGTGGCGTAGCCAATGGGGGACAGGGGGACAATTCCCCCCCCCCCCGAAAATGTTTTGGAGAAATTTGTGGAATTTGAGGAAATTTCAAGTTGAGGAAATAATACTTCCTTTTCCTTTTTCTTTAAAAGTTTTCTCACTATAAGAAATCGTGAAACATTTCTCATGCATAACTCGAATTTTTATGCAACGTATTTCCCCAGATCTCATCTGTGTCACTGCAGCATGAAGCGCGCTTGACTCGCGTTCCGCAGAAATTCCCTGCTCTGCAGCAGCGTGAATGTTTTGGTAAACACGCAGGGTGTTTTGAACATTTCAGCGTATACTGAGCACTGCGCAACACTGACAGGCTGAAAGACCGGAGTATATATAGGACACCATCATCGAGCTAGTTCCTTACGTATTGTAGAGCTAATGTTATGTTCATCAACTTGATGCACTATTGGATAATACTTTGCTAATATATAGTAAAATAATCAAAGCCTCGTGAACGAAACATTCCCTCATTCAATTATCACAATTTCCGCTTGTTTTCGTTCCACAACCAAGTAAGGCTGTCAGCAATACGTACCAGTAGGCCTTAGAAATTCCATTTTTTTTTTTTTTATCTATACTGTAAACAAACTGTGTCCTTAAAAGTTTTCAGGACAAGAAAAATATGGCATTCTAAGCACGCAGTAATGGGGCACAGGGAGTGTCATTTCCTGCAATCTAGGGGTGTATGAGCGATATTTCCCCTGGCGGGACGCTCCGCGCGAACCGATGGTCGCGCTCCGTTTATTACTCTCATCCGTCACTAAAGTTGACAACGCCCCGGGTTATAGGTTAGGCGAGGTTTAACAGCCCAGTTTCCAAACTAATGGTTGACAGCGCCCTGGGTTAAGTTTAAGCATTTAATGGTCTCTCATCCTACAAGCTAGCACCGGGCAGGGTTATAGACTGGTCTTACTCTGTGTTCAACAATGGATGGAGCTAAGAAATAGCTTTTCGTTCAACCCTGCAAACCTGGAAAAACATATGATGTTCACCTTATTTTTTAAAAGGACTGGTTCGGAAAATGAATCTGTTTCATCTGTTCGGAAAATTAATCTAATTAATCACTGGGGATGGGGGTGACAACGGGCCCATGATGGCATTGTCTTAATCCTATGTATATAGAAGGCAGCTTCAAGATCTTGTAGGCCATGCGTTAACTTAGTTAACATTACATGACGTCATGATAATCTTGTTATTATCATAAATTTACGTATTTTGTATGTAATACATGCACCTTGACCTTGAAAATATACTGAAACTGAAAAATTTGGGGAAATTTTCGAGTTTTGCCCCCCCCCCCCGCCCCTCCCCCTAGCTCCGCCGCTGATTCCAGTTTAGCCACACCTGTAAACAAAACCCCGAATTTTTAACGGAAAGTCTAAAAGTACAGCACAAACGGTTTTGTAAAGCATTTGCTGTGATGACCGGAATTTTTCGATATGGTACAACGTATTCATATAGTTCAAGAAAATGTAATACTCCATAATGCTTTAATGAGTTACAGTCTGTTTAAAAAAATATAGCAATTGAACACTTACTTGCCCCTGCCCCACTTTGAACTTGAACACATCATTTAAGCTCATAATGTTTTGCAAGTATTGTGATTCAAAAGTATCGAGGAATAAGACAATGGACGTGTTTTATGATGGTAAAAACATTTAAGCGTAATAAAATGTGATAACACAGTGGAATAGTGTTGAATTCCTAAACACCTTTTGAGAAGGTAAAACTTCCCCATTAAGGGATAAGAAAAACAACCCAGAGAGCCACAACTGGGAAAAAATGCCGTGGGCCTCCCGACTTAAATGCAGTAATGCCTATCCCAAATTACAATTTTTGTAGCAGTCCACATAAATTTTCAATTGGTACAGCTCTTTGATTGTGACAGCAAGTTCAAAAATGCATAGTACTGTAGCTCATATTACACAGCATGTACTGCGGGTGTTTTGATTACACGTTGATGATTGGGGTCTTGTATATACCGTTCTCACCGTAACGCAACAAACCGAGATTGTGTCTGGATGAGGGTGGGTTTTAGACAGTTTTGGAAGGGGCGTAATATGTTGACTAGGAGAATTGGAACTGATTAGGTGAGAGTATTAGGCCTTTAACCAGTTGGTCACTAGGGGGAATAGACCGCAGCTGCTGAAAATGGAGGGAACCTGAAATTCCACCACGGACTTTTATACATGGACAGAGCATGTAACACGTACCTCCTATCCGTAGATGGTTGCCACCGATTGGGGCAAAAAAGGCGCACTATAATGGCCGCCGTGAAGTTATAAATCGTCTGATTTGACGACGACTCTGTAATATCTTAAACAAAAGTTAAACTTGAATGGGGAGGAATATCATATTCCTGCAACACGTGAAGTGATTTTGACCTTAGCTTGCCATGTTGCGAAAATATTTCAACTTTCTTGCAAAATATGGCGGTATACTTGAGCAAGTCTAAACTTTCACACAAAACCATAGCAGCCGGCCATCTTGGTGCGCTTTTTCTCACACGTACCGTAGCGACAATCTATAGTGCAGTATGCTCTTTCCATGTACAGGAAGTACGTGAATTCCACACATTGACAACCCTAGATTCATACTAAAATAATAATGCTTCAGGGTGATGAGTTGCAGGTGCTTTATGGACTTCGTATCATGTGACTACATATTTCCAACTGCAATTTTATTCTTACCGCATATGATTCTCCTTTGAAGAAAACTGAGATGTAAAGCCTGAGACACACATTTTGAGGCATACCGTGTGAATCTGTCTTCTACCTTCAATCATTACGGCAAGGGGGACTCTTGCCTGTTGGCCCATCCGAATCTGCCACGGGCATACAACCTTCCAGTCCAGCTATTGACATCCAACATTGACCCTTTTCCAAATAGCAATCACAAAGGATTGTGGGATAGGTTTTGGTATGCATAATTTTTGTAAATGAGATTTTACTGTACCAAAAAATAATGCACACAAACATTCTGTCCCATAATCCTTTGCAAAAGCTATTTGGAAAAGTGTCTATTACTTATTACAGTTTTTCAAAATCAGGGAGGTGCCAGTTTCCCTCCCTTGATAAATCACCAACTATCTGCAGTTGAGGGTAGTCCTACCGAGCAAAACCCGAAGTGGAGAGACAACATCGGTTCTCACTTCGCTTAGGTGTTGAATAAATGGCTCTTTATGGGGAGACAGTTAAAACATGTGCAGCAAAATACTCGTTCTTTGTGAAAGGTCTCTGACTGCATAAAGCACTCAGAAAATAATAGTGAATTATCCAAGAGGCATGGGGAAATTTGTTTTTCCCAAGCCCAGGTCTTTTCCCCTCGCCGATGAAAAGCAGTCTTGCGAATCTGTTTTCATTTTAGGTGTGGCGTACAATATATCTATATTTAATATTCGGTCTGGTGAATTTCTAATCTCGGGAACCTCTGTTGATTTTCGGTCCCCAGGACCTTTGGCTACAGCCATTCGGGATGCTTAAGTTTTGGGTGTCATGGAATCCCGCAACTCTCCTACCCCACTGAAAAATCAAATTGCGTGCCATATGTTATAAACTGAGTCCACACTTTGAAACCACGTGAAGCAAAGAACCCCCTTCCTCACTATCACCAGGAAAAATGATCTCCCCCGACGCTACTGATGCCAACTTGAAGTCCCGTGTTCTCAAAGTATTTTCATTTTGTAAAAGCTTGCGTGTTTGTCGAGTTTGGCGGTAACTGTTGTGATATGTGTTCCGCTTACTTTTTGGGAGTGGCATAATTCACAGAGTTATTTTTATCGCCGAACATTGGTTCAACAAAGCAGGCCATGAACTTTTTATATACGTATAAGTAACAATCACTATACCACTTGAAACTTTGGTTATAGTCCAGTTTGCAGATCGACAAACTGTCGCAACATTATCTTTGAAATAAAACATTTAAATTCCAACACGTGAACAGCGCTATTATGAACATGGACCTTTGCTACTTGTTAAAGACTTCCTCTCGGAAATACGGTTATTGACAAAGGTGTCAATGAAGAACCCAGGATCAAAGTACAGAAATACCTTCAGTTAGTTGTTGCATGACGATGACCTGCCACAGTACGTACCTCGGTTACTCTACCTGTCTACCCTATAATGGGGTGCGGTACTTTATATAACAGAGGTGTCACACAGCCTGCTTCAAATAGAGAATTCTATAGGATATATGCATGGAATTTTAATATCTATAGTTTCTTCTTTTGTTGGACTTTAAATGAAAAACACAATTGAAAGTTCGTCGTGAGAGTCAAGCAGAATAGTTTCTTTTTTCAGATGTACAGTATTAAAGGAAAGAAATTTTTCACATTTTTGAAGCGTTTATCATAATTGTGGAAGAAGGATAAGGGAACCCCTCGAAAAAGATGTGTTCTTTAAATACTGATATGAAAAAATATTAATACTGGCCTTGTTAGTAAGTGTGGACGGAATATATGTTCAACGTAGGACATAAATTTAATCCCTGCCTGATAGAAGACTCTATGTCTCGTGCGCGTTTAGCGGAGGTCATTCATAGCATGGAGCTTCGTGTTAGCTCCATGTTTATAGTTTCTGCTTTTACAAGCCAGTATTTTGGTCAATAGGCCTCAGTGCCATTCAGGACAGAACATAGGTCTGGAGAGACCTGGGCCCCGGTTTTAACCCTTGACAATTTATCACAATAATTCTGAGGTATATACCTTCACGTAACGAAATAGCCCTGGGGTAGTTTTTAGTGGTTCGCCCTTTTCTTCGAGTTTGAAGGTGATCTTTACAAGCTTGCTCAATTTGAGGTTTCACAGCGGGCGCGTAGCCAGGATTGTGTCATGGGAAGGTGGTTTCATGGGGGGTATGGGGCACGACATAAGGGAAAAGTCTAAGGATGGAGAGAAAAAACCGCTATTTTAGGTGTTTTTTGCATTAAAAGGAAGTTGGGTCATGGGGTTAATATAACGCCCGCCCCGCTATGCCACTGTTTCTATGTCACAATTGGTGTGTCGAATACGATTTTCTTATACTCCCTGACAGTGGCCAAATGCGATCCAACTATACTCTTAAAAAGTTGGTAAAATTTTCTGGGCAATGTAGATGTTGGTTAAAGTTTGCCCAATATGGGCAAACTAACAGAGAAATTTTTGACCAACGTTAGTTAAATGGTTATGTGAATTTCTATACCCAACGTTGGTTAAACGTACCGTCAATTAATGATTTTTAATATAACTGCTATTTCTAATAATTTACATCCACAGTAAATATTTTGCAGAACGTTCACGTACAATGTGGCAATTTTTCTAAGACAATAAGAGGAAAGTCGATGTATAAATGCTATGAAATTTATCGGAACAGGTTAATATATACCTTCCATCCGAATGGAGCATTCTGAATTTCTCAAATGATATTTTAGTTTATCACCTAATGCAGGTCTAATTGAAATAAATCAAGTTGAAGCTGCCGATGGTGATTTCTTGTAGAAAATCATGCTTCTCAATTGTACAATACAGCATAAAGAAGGAGAACATGAAATATTATGAAGAAACGTGCATGTTTAACCTTTCATAATAACAAACTTATGTCCCTGAATATATATAATAGTCGAACCGTATTACTCAATTGAAATCCTACTACTCTTCAAAGTCATTGCTAGCATTATCAATGCCCTTTGGAGGGCGTACTTGTCCATTTGGGACGTTAAGCTCCTTAGGGGAGCAGAACTCCTCCGGGAGTAATCGTTTGGTTTTCGCCCCTTGGCTCTTCGTCAGAGAGTCGTAGGGACTTTTAGAAAAAAATATCAATGCCCAGGAGCAAAGGCTTAGGGAATGGCTTGTGGCTTCTGTTCTATTCAGCCAGTCTAGAGCAGGACCACGCATGTGTGCCCTTTGGAGGGCGCACTTGTCCATTTGGGACGTTTTAGCTCCTTAAGGGAGCAGAACTCCTCCGGGAGTAATCGTTTGGTTTTCGCCCCTTGGCTCTTCGCCAGAGAGTCGAGGGGACTTTTAGAAAAAAATCGATGCCCAGGAAGACTTTAGAAAAAGCCCGAAATTTTTAAGACTTGTCTGAAATATTCCAGTGGGCGTTTCACAATAACACAGGTAAAACAATGAAACAACACCCAACTTCTGGGTACGGGGAATAATTACCAATAATTGGTAATACTTTGCCCAACTGGCCAGTTGGGTAATTTTCACATTACTACATAGGCCTATTGGGTCAAACAAATTGCCCAACAATAGGTAAAGCAATTAACCAACCGAGATTGGTCAAAATGTGACCAACAGTTGGTCCGGCGGATATATATTTTCCCGGTGTTGGTTAAAAGTTGGTCAAAAAATTTTAAGAATGTATACGCTGTACAACAAACAGTCCGTTGCAACTCCCTGCTACAAATAACCGACTTGCACTGATCCTATGTCTTTCTTCCCCATTCTTTCTTGGCTTCTAAAGAATTTTTTGAAAGTAGGCCCAGTCCTCTCATTCTTCGGTGGAAATATAAGCGTTCCCTGTGAAATCAAAAAGTAGAGCTTGAAGGCAGTAATTAATCACCCAGAAAGTTCTCGTTATCCCAACCCATTTACTTCTAGCCTTACCCGCCGCTGCAGCTTCCTAAAGTTCATTTTATCCAGACACAGCTCCTACAGTCAAACAGTATATTATTTCATGCAGGCATAGGACCTACCCTCCATGAGTAAGTTGGTTAGATACGAGGTCCTTCTGTGTGATGTGCTATGCAAAATGAGCTACTTTGCATTTTTTTTATTTAATGCCAATTAATCAAGCTGTCGGTGCCAATTACAATTTTTTTTAAAATCCGAGTAAAATTGAAAAAAGGGGATGACGATTAATGCATTTAATTCTTTGCAAAGACACCAAAAGCTCAACTGTATCTTTCACTTGACTGAACCTGTGTACATATGTGACTCCTGGACACTGTTTTATAAAGAGTTTATAGTTGAGTTATAACTGTAATTCAATTGACATTTAATGCAGGATCTAACATGACTCCTTATACTTATAGGAGTCAGGAAGGAAACCTCATTTACCAAATGACTTAAAGGGCCAATCCTCCCACCCCAAACTACACTTCTTGTACTGGGGTACAGAATTTGAGACAGTGAGAAAATTTATGCTGTATTCTGCTTCAGTTTCTCAAATTCATTTTTACTTTTATTTCACCTCGAGGTAAGTCATGTGAAGTGTTAATCAAAGACAAGAAAAGTTGTCATTTCTCTCACAGCACTAACAACAAAAGTGTTGGTCTTGAAGTGACGTCACGTGAGAAAGGAACACGTCCTTTGGTTACAATTTGACGTCACACTTCCAGAACTATTAATACACCGTAATTTGTATCTCCGTGTCAATTGAACAGAAACCGGAAATAATACAATAGCTACACCACATCGATGAACACAGTTTACTCTTTTTCACTTCAAAGTCACCAGTCCGTGTCATTCCAAGTATTTGATTGGTCAATTGTATCTTACGGTGTTAGTCATTATCCTTTTATGGAGGTCGATCGGTTGAATTGTAACAAATTCAATAATTATCTTTTACAGTTTTATTTAACTGTAAACCATGTAGAGGATCACATTCGATCAGCCCACGATTTTATCGCAACTCACCGGCGGTCTGCGTCTGATGTGGTCTGCTACCACGTTAGTGGTACTGCTACTAAGTTAAGAAGCGTTCGTGACATAGGTGTCATGACAACCTCAGTTATCGGTTTCTATTTACAGACACTCATCACCCCAAACTACACTTATGTTGTGGGAGAGCAAGATCTCAATTAGACATTTCTAGTTGATTAACATTAAATTCAAAAGATTGAGAGTAACCAACAATGCACAGCATGTGCATATAGAGCGTATTTCCTTAGGACCTTGCACATTCTCTCCCCCATATGCCTCAAAGCAGGAGCAACCACCCTGAACTTATTTCTGGTACAGTGTTGTTTGACGAAATTACTAGCAGTTCCCTTATGGCTTTGTAGTAAAAAGATCTAGGAAGTGGAGCCTGCGCAGCGCCTCTGTGGCTGCAGTTCCCTTTAGGCTGCCACCCCTCAGACGATTTTTTTGTAGCGATGAGCTGGACGAAAAAAATTCGTCCGCCCCGCGGGCTATAGGAAGTGTCAGTTCGGGTTCAGGTGATGTCATTTTTTGTGTGCGCTTCGCCCCTCTCATTTTGGCTTAACGACAAGATTGTCTGCAAGCCTCTCCTGACAAATTTCTAGACCACCAAGCCATTATGATTTGGACAGGGAACCCGGTCCAGAGACGCAAGAACGATGAAGCCTCTTTTTTCTGATGACCTGTGGCACCTCAACTATATCCAGTCTGTGGCATGGGCGTGGGTCATGAAAGAGGGACGACTTTTCCCCTATTTTGGGAAGGGGCATAGCCAAAAATCCGACCCCACACTTTCAATAGTGACAGAAACAAATTTTTAACGATTTTGAAATCAGTTTGCAATTGCCCAAAAAGTAGATGTACACGCATGATATTAGTGATAAAGATTGGGTGTAAACTAGCGATTTGATCGTTTGTGCGAGTGGTGAAAAGGGAACTGAATTGTGACAACCATTACGGCTTGGAGCTTAATGATTTTGTCAAACGGTTTATAATGCAAACACACTTTTTTATTGTATTTCCAACTGCTTTATCAGCGAAGCATGCTGGAACAATAACCGTCAGAAAAAAAACGTTGATTTTTATGGGATTCAAGTTCTTTTTGTATGTTTCAACGATACCTACAGCCAATACAAAAAGAAGATTGAGGGTAACTGTGCCCCTATAATGGCAGTAGGCCTATTTCAATCCGCTTTTATCCTCCTACAAGAGTCTTACAAGAACATTCAAGATATGAAGCTTGTCAGACTTGACCACTTCTTTATTTTAGTAGCTAGTAAAGCAAAGAGATGAGTTGCCTTTGTATATTGGACTACGATGCAGTAAAACAAGGAACAGTGGAAACGTCGAGCATACAGACCGTTGTTGTTATAGTGGTGGCGCCAGGCAGGGACGGGGCAATGTCCCCTGCAAAGAATCCCACTTTGTAATGTCGCACAGATATAAATTTGTGTACCGTAATAGCAGTAATAAACAATGTCTCGAATGTGTAATAATAAGACTAGAGGTATATGCCTAGCAGTGAGAATATAGATCTATGAAACGATAAACCACGCCTTTGAATTCTCTATCCCTCTGTCCATGTCAAGGGAGATGGCTACGGATCCAAGATATACCCCCGAATCTCAAGGATTTCACATACATGGTAGGGCAAATCCTACCTACTATCCTGAACAGTTTTCCGTCCATTAATTTGCACCCCTTTAAAATATCGTCTCCAAGGCAAACAACCACAACCGACTTATTTAAACAGACCTTGTGAAAATTAACTTCAGGTTGAATAGAAAACAGTATCATCATTTTGGCTTGTTTTGGCATAATCAAGTACGGTACCAATAGTCAACAGAATGTGAGCGAAAACCGAGGAATTTGCTCCAGGCTTCTTTCCCCCGCCCGGCACTTGCAGTGCCTATGCGGACAGCTGCAGCTTAGGGAAGGTTTAAGCAAAAATTTAATTTTCATATGTGAAAGAGGAACCAAAACTGCCTAGTGTGGTGAAAGTTCCATTCAAATCTGACATGTAGTTCTCGAGATATCAGTAAATGAAGTCAGAAGATTTGTGTTCCAAAGTGAGTTTGAGGGCAGCAGAGCTTATATCACTTCCTCACATTGACAAGGAATACTTTGTTTCCCTTTGTTTTATTAGACTGTTGTGTTAACCTTGGAGTTAACCGGAATAGGACCTCCCTGTGAGGGATGCAAAGTTTGTAAATTTCTCATGCTACTTAGGCAATCACATTTTAATAATGAGGGTTTTTTGAGGAGAAAATCAACTCCAAGGTTTAAAGAAAAAAAAAAGACTGTGCACTAATGTGGGGATATGATGTCATGTGTGCTTCCTTCAAGTTCACTTTTTGTTGAAAATGTGAAATATTTACGTGCTGAGATATAAAATGTTGAACTTTATTAAAAGGGATTGTACAATAATTTGTGACTTTTGTTGTGTGTACAACTCATATTTCCTGCTTTTTTCCCTTTAAAATTATTCTTTTTAAAAACCTTGAACACTTCATGTTTGCTTGCACAGTACGTTCCACAGAGAGGAGTTACTTAGTTACATCACCCCATAAGAGTAAGAGTCCTATCACACCGCTTGGTACAAGGTCCAGTAACGTCTAGACCGTAGAAAAACACAAAGAAATACAGGGATTGTAATATGGATAGTACAACAATGAAATCACAAATTATTGCGCAACGTAAGTTATAAATAAGTTGAGGGAATTAAATTCAACATTTTACATCTCATCTCAGATATGTCCTATAAAGATGGGAGTTGGACTGTTAGAATTCAGTTTTCATGGTCATTGATACATTTTTGATTTTTTGAACTTGATGAACCCTTTAACATGACATAACGTAGCATAACCGCAAAGGGCAAAGGAAGGATAAGAAGCCGCTTAAGATGTACAAACCCTAAAAAAAGCAAGTAGGAAGTACGGTATCTAACTTAATCAACCTAGCTCACTCAGTGGCTCAGCACGATCGAAGCCACCGCTTTTCAGACTTTCCATTTGATTTTCCGCACCTGGTAAAAGACTCTTTTGAAATTTCTCTTCAGAAAGTTTTTCTATTAAAACATGTTTAAATTTTCTATCCATGGGCCTCCGCGGTAGAAAATTCGTTGGGAGGGGGGGGGGGATAAATTCTTTTTAGGGGGAAAAGCTCCTGGCCACCATTAGTTGGTGCGGAGCGCAAGAAAATTCCGGCCCAAAATGCCTCTCAGATCGCTGGAAACGACATTTCTAAATCCTATTTACCGCATGTATAAAAAGGAAAAACACTAAGTGAACTGTTAAGAAATATTGATGTTAATTTTTCTTCGTCTTATCTTTATATTTTCTTCGTTTTTCATGTTTTGTATTTTCCAGGGGAGGACAAGTTCCCCCTTGCCCTGCCTGCGGACGCGCATGTTTCTATCCCTTTCTTTCACTTTCTAGTATGATGTCAGTTATATTTTTTGTGTTATTGTCAGGTCTCAGATTAAGATTTTAATGTAAAAATTGGCTACTTTGTGAAGATAAAGATTAAACCTGCTAGAGCTAAATAGCAAGCAATCTTACAGAAGGAAAAATTTATGGAAAATAAAGGGACAAACCTCTCACCCAAAACTACAATTTTGGTACGGGGGTACCGAAATTCTCAATTGGCTCAGCTCTTTGATTGACAGCTAATTCAAACAATGTAGAGTACCAGAGCTTATATTACACAGCATGAACGATACTGAGAGTGCTTTGGTTATATAAATTGAGTTCTTACCTTGAAGCAATAAACTGAGATTGTTTCTGGATGAGCATGAATTTCAGACAATTGTGGGAGGGGCTTAAGTAAGAAGGTTAAGAGAATTGGTACTCTTTGGGGTGAGAGAACTGGGCCTTTAATCACTGTTAGGTGTACATTTTTGGCATCTGGAAATCAAGATAAGTACACGAAGAAACATTAATTGACGTAATTTACATCATGTGACCACTCTGAAATAGCGATTAATTAAGTACATTAAAAGAAATAGCCAAGACAAGAGGTCGGTAGATACCGAATTCATAATGAATAAAAGTAGCCTAACTTCAGCTTATTTGATGCAACTTTCTAGTTTTTGTAGTTTTTGAGAAAACGGAAGTAAAGACATAAGCGTACGGGAGCACTTCAGTTTGGGGAGGGCAGAGGATTCTCTGCCCGAAAAATGTAATTCTGCCCGAAAGTCTATCTAAACGGAGCGCCACCATCAGTTGGCGCGGAGCGTACAGAAAATTTTGAATGACTTTGGGCGTTCTACAAACTATTTTACGTCATGCAGCATGAGATTATCATCAATATAATTTTGAAAATTGAAAAACTTCAGAAACCCTCGAAAATCCCAAGGCATTGTCATGAAGGGCGATAGACAGACTCTCAGCGCTCCGCGCCACCATGGCTTGGCCCGGAATGCCCAAAAAGTTTGGCCCAAAACGCCTCCAAGATCGCTGGAAATGGCACTTCCAAGGCTATTTAAGAGTTCCCACAACTCAGTAAGTTGAATCAATACGGTGAGATGTATTACCCTAGAGTTGTGTAATTAGAAAGAAAGGAAGGGGAAGGGCGTTGACAAGGCACTATTCATATATTCTTCCGCGATCCAGCAATTGGTAACTGATGTTCGTCCTAAAAAATATTTGAGATGTGAAAAACATAATATAATGATAACCCGCACCTGTGAATGCAGTGGCGTAGCCAGGATGGGTTTTTTTTGGGGGGAGGGGGGGGGGCTAGGAAACAAGTGGGGGCTCTGGTAGCTCCGAAGGTCAGGCATGGCAAGATTATCTAAGCGGAGCGCCACCATTGGTTGGCGCGGAGCGTACAAGAAAATGTTGGGCTTTAAAACCCCTCCAGATGGCCGGAAACGGCACTTCCCATGTGTTTTAAGCTGGATGTACCCAGCCTTGAAATACGAATCTCATGTCTGCGACTTCTCATATAATGAGAATAAAAAATCAATCTATGAAAAATGGTAATACATACACTTTTTAGGGACCCCAAAACTGGGCACTACTGATCTGTGGCCTGGGGATGAGACTAAAGGGAACCGGTATTTCCCCTTTCCCTTGGGAAAAATTGTAAACTTCAGAAGGACGTAGATCGCAAATGCGGCAATATGTGAATCTAAGCGGAGTGCCACTATCAGTTGGCGCGGAGCGTACAAGAAAATTTTGGGCTTTAAAACCCCTAAAGATGGCCGGAAACAGCACTTCCCACGTGTTTTAAACTGAATGTACTCAGCCGCATATGCGGCAGTATTTGAATGGATTTCAGCTAATCTAAGGCAGTACCTTGCCCTTCAACTTGAAAGCCAAAAGTAGTTGTGTCCCCCTCTGAGAAACTTTCTTTGAGTTAGATTTCCTAAATGCAAAATGGTGCTTTGTTTGGCAAAACTTTAAACTGATCATAGGCCTAAGTTTTAGAATTTTCCCTTTTTGGGGAGCATGTAAAACGTAAAAATAATTTTAGTTTTTGTAGAGATTTTACAAGAGACATACATACTCGCAAAGGAACAAGTGCAAAATGATGCAGTAGGCCTATTTGTCCATCGGTACATTACATAGTCAAAATAAAAATACTATGAATAAATCTCTCAAAATAATTGAAAGCAGAAGTATGCGTCAGAAGTAGAAAGCAGAAGTATGCACCATGTGGGAAACACATGAAATCAGGACTTTGTGGACATTTTACAAATCCCCGGACGTTAGTGCCAACTAGTAAAAAGAAAGACTTGTCGAAAAAATCGTCCTATGGTGGCACTTCGCATGGGTAGGAGTGAGGCACGACATAGGCCTAAGCCTACTTGTTAACGATGGAAGGGAAGAATTATCTGAAGGCAGTACCTAACCCTTACCTGCTTACGGCATATTTTGTGTATGACAAAGTATAGGAATGGTCGTGTAAAAGTGTTCTCCAGTGTACGATTGCCTTATTTTCAGTAAATCAATCAGCCATCCGAAAGGCAGAAAGGGTAGACCTAACAAAGTCACATTTACATTTGTCGTCGAGACTTTCGTTTCATCTTCGAAGTGAAATGCAATAAACGACAGTGCAGATCACAAACGGTATCTAATTTAGTGAAAGTAGGCATTTTGAAGTTATTACTTGATTTCATTCATGTGTTTTTTTTTTTTTTTTTTTTTTTGAATTTTTACACATTTTATTTATTTACTGTTTTGAAGGAAACACTTCAAATTTTATTTCCGTTCAAAAATTTTATTTTTTTCAATTACTTTATCAGGACGCAAAAAATCTGAGAGGGGGGGCCTGAAGAAAATCTGGAGCCCCCCCCCCCCGTCGCTACGCCGCTGTGGTAATGTATAAAACATTACCTCGTCTTGTATCTTTCCGGGGAAAACTGTAGAACGGAATTACAAACATGAGTACCGTATGTCTGTGACTCTGTTGCGACTCTTGCCCGGATTCCAGTTCCACTGAATTGATACAACTGTCTATATGACTCGGCCCGAACTCCCGACTATATATAAATGATTTTTCTGCTCACGCGGTTTGAGAAAAACCCGGCTTGTCACGTTGCTATATGTTTTTACGTGAATTTTTGGGCAGAATTACATGCAGATTTGTTCACACTAAATTCGTATGAGTGAGCAAACAAGCTACGCTGATTTGTTTACCATTGCCCGAATTTCAGTTAAACAGCACTGCTGGTTAAAAAGTTTCGCACAATTTTAAGAGGATCATTTTGAAAAGTGCAAAATCGTCATCTCATTCATATGCTGCCCAATTACCTCTCGACCAAGTACGTTTCAGCCTTCTGGTGACTATTGGTGATTGTCATTTAGTAATATGGTGCGTCACAAGATAGCTTTTGATTGATTTGTTCGGGCAAAATTTTGGGGACTGTATACATCCTCTCTCCTCTCCCCTTGTAATCTGGCAATTAAAAATATCCCAGAACTTTTTTGCAACTTTTGCCCGAATATTGTGTCATTTCGGGCAAAGGTTTGCGCAAGAATATGAAGTGAGGCTGACGATTTTTTTTTCATAAGCTGCCCGAATGTGTCTCGAATTTTGGTATCTTTCAGAGTAAGTTTCATGAAAATTGTACCGTGACTACGTATGATGTTTTTTTATTATTTTTTCGGCCAAGTGTTTGAAGGAATTCGGGCGCGCCTAGGAGTTTTCTGTGTAAGTACTCTCTTAAATCGTAAGAGTTAAAATATTGCAGTTTAAATCTAAAAGAGTGGAATTAGTGACCATTAGTCACTAATTCCATTCTTTTAGATTTAGGCCTATTTTAACTATATTAGACTTATTTTAAATCTATTGATTTAGGAGAGTAGACACAAACAAGGTTTTAAGACTCAAACGGCTACCCGAATTTTTCCAGATCTCTGCCCGAATTTTAGGTCTTGAGAAAATTGGGGGGGGGGGGAGTCTGCCCCCTGCTCCCCCCCTCCCCCGCCTCGTACGCCTATGAGTACAGAAATAAGCATTTTTATGGGATTATCGTACAGTGTCAGAAACAGCCATTTATCTTGAAAATGGTCACTTGAAGAAAAGCAAAATGGAAACTGCTCATTAACACTCTTAAACCATTACCACTTTGATAACAGTTTTATTTTATTTTAACCTGAATGTTCTCTTCAAATGATTTTTAAAAATGTTGTGGAAGATATTTTGGTGTCTTTATAAGCTCTTTTTATCGTCTATGTTGACAATTATCCCCGACAACAAGAGAGCTATTTGCGCTAATATTATTGTTGCGCCTTTTACAATACCTTTTATTGGCCAAGAGGGTTAATTAAATGTCAGTCTGTATAGTTTGTAAGCTTAAAATCACACTTGGTATGGAAGCAATGAACTTGGCATAGCGACAACATTCATTATTGCGTATAAAGCATGAAAATACGTTTCGGCAAAACCTATCTCTATATTACAGAAGACCCATTTCATCAGAGTAAAGTGCAGATAGTACAGTTACTGGTGGCTGTTTGGGCATTTTGTTATCTGGGCCGTAAAACAACGCTATTAAATTATGTCTTTTGCCAAAAATGGTACAAGAGTAAAGTATGTTTAAAACCTAAAAAGGGCGCCCATAGACGGTTTTCATCCATCAGGGGGGCCACCGCCCCCCCCCCCCGACCATATGGTAGCTCCGCCACTGAGCAAAATACTACCCGGGTACATATGCTGGCTTGTAATATGTCAGTTACCCATGTTCTAATCCAGTGTAGAGACGTAGCTGGGTGTATGGAGAGCAACTTTTTGATCAACACGACTATATACGCAGCTTTGCTGACACGGTGTGTAGGCTGAATAGTTTTTCGTAATGTACATGCACTGCCATGCAATTTTAATAACAGTTTAATATAGTACTGGCGCGACTGCTTTTAAAGGGTGCCTAACATTTGAAGCAATATAACATAACAGGTTGAAGGGCAAAGGAGAACCAAGGTCCCATAAGATGCCCTGCCATTCAAGCCCTAATCAAAAGTCAAACCACCAAACCTAGACAACATCCCCAAACAATCAGATTCTATCACAGTTATGGTAGAACTTGTCAATGTTAACCTTAAAGCAGTTAACTGACAGGGAGTTAACTACCCAATCAGGCAGACACACTCGTTGACAACTCTATGGGAGAAAGAAAACAGGCTTTTCCAGCTTTTTACAATGCCCACGAACCCGAGAATTACTTTGAACCCTTATATAACTACAAGACATAAGGGGATTCCTTTCAGAAAGAAACTTGTAAACACGGAGCATGCCCCCCTCCCCCTAATCCTTCTCAGCTCCAAAGTGGTAAGCCCAAGATGTTTAAGCCTAGCATACGATAAGGTTAATTTCTCACCTCAGATATAAGGCGTGTGGCTCTCCTCAGAACTTGCTCTAAAAGAAACTTGTCCTTTTCATAGAAGGGGCTCCAAGCCTGAGCTGCATAGTCAAGATGGGGTCTTACCAACTGCTTATACACATTAAGTACAATATCCTTGCTAAAATTGATGAAATTCCTCTTGAACAATCCAAGCACTCTGTTAGCCTTTGCGGCCTGAGTGGCTGCACACTGCCTTGGTGACTTTAAATCCCCATTAATTACAACACCAGATCTTTCTCGAAGGTGACATTAAAACACTACCATTCATGTTATAATCATAGCTACAACTTTAAAATGAAGGACTTTACACTTATACGCATTAAAAGACATTTGCCAAGACTGAGACCAAGAAAATAACCTATCCAGATCTTTCTACAGTGTAAGACATCATCCAAAATGCTAATCTTCCTATAAAGCTTAATATCATCTGTAAACTTACTTATACAAGATGAAAGAGAACTTTCAATATCATTGATGAAAATTAAGAAAAGAAGTGGGCCAATGACAAAACCATGTGGTTCTCCACTTGTGACTTCTTTCCAAGAATAGAAGTTACCATTGACAGCAACTCTCTGAGATCTACCATGAAGCCACGAGTTTATCCAATCAGCACAATTGCCCTGAACCCCTGACCTATGCAACTTAACCACTAGCCTACCTAATGGAACTTTATCAAAGGCCTTTGAAAAGTCAAGGTAAATGACATCAACGCCATACCCAGAATCAAGAGATGAAGAGGCATCCTCAAGAAAGCTCAGTGAGTTAGTAACACAAGATCTTCTGGGGCCAGGAAACCATGTTGTGACAAATTAAGTAACTCATTATCTAAAGGATACTTTGTTAGGTTAGCACCCTTTCTTCCTTTCAGATGGCTGATTGATTTACTGAAAATAAGGCAATCGTACACTGGAGAACACTCTAACGCGACCATTCCTATACTTTATCATACACAAAATATGCCGTAGCGGGAAAGGGTAAGGTAGGCCTACTGCTTTCGGATAATTCTTCCCTTCCATTCTTACCAAGTAGGCCTATGTCGTGCCTCACTCCTGCCCATGACAAGTGCCACTGTGGGACGATTTTTTCGACAAGTGCTCTTTTTACTAGTTGGTACTGGCGTCCGGGGGTTTGTAAAATGTCCACAAGGTCCGGATTTCATGTGTTTCCCACATGATCCATACTTCTGCTTTGCGGTTCAATTATTTTGAGAGATTCGTAGTATTTTAATTTTGACTACGTAATATACCGATGAACAAATACTGTACCATTTTGCCCATTGTTTTTTTTGGTAGTATTTTTTTGTAAAATCTCTACAAAAACTAAAAATATTTTGATATTTTTCATGCTCCTAAAAAGGGAAAATCCTAAATTTAGACCTATAATCAGTTCAAAGTTTTGCCAAACATAGCACCATTTTGCATCTAGGAAATCTAACGCAAAGAAAGTTTCTCAGAGGGGGACACAACTAACTATGGTTTTCCTGTTAAAGGGTAAGGTACTGCCTTAGGTAAGATAAAATCAATTCAAATATTGCCGCATTTGCGGCTGGGTACATCCAGTTTACAATACGTGGGAAGTGATGTTTCCGGCCATCTTTAGGGGTTTTAAAGCCCAAAGTTTTCTTGTACGCTCCGCGCCAACTGATAGTGGCGCTCCGCTTAGATTCACATATTGCCGCATTTGCGATCTACGTCCTTCTGAAGTTTACAATTTTTCCCAAGGGAAAGGGAGATACCGGTTCTCTTTAGTCTCATCCCCCAGGCCACAGATCAGTAGTGCCCCGTTTTGGGGTCCCTAAAAAGTGTATGTATTACCAATTTTCATAGACTGATTTTTTATTCTCATTATTTGAGAAGTCGCAGACATGAGATTCGTATTTCAAGGCTGGGCACATCCTGCTTAAAACACATGGGAAGTGCCGTTTCCGGCCATCTGGAGGGGTTTTAAAGCCCAAAATTTTCTTGTAGGCTCCTTGCCCACCAATGGTGGCGCTCCGCTTAGATAGTCTTGCCGTGCCTGACCCTCGGATGTACCAGCCCCCCACTTGTTACCTAGGCCCCACCCCCCCCCCCCCAAAAAAAAAAAAATCCCACCCTGGCTTGTAATTGCAAGGCATACTTTGATCCCCTTCTTAAAAATTGGAGTAACATTGGCTACCCGCCAGTAAGTAGGAACAAAACTTGAATCCAGACACTTCTGAAAAATGATGGAAAGAGGAACTGACAAAATCTCAGAGCATTCACGTAAAATGGATGGGTGGACCCCATCTAGCCCAGGGGCCTTATTAGCCTTCAAACTCTTTAACTTTCTAAAAACCTGTTCCTCTGAGAAACATGACATAAGTGATTGAAGAAGAGACATTAGAACCCCTACAGATCCCCAACAAAGATGATTCCGTGGTAAAATTTTTCTTCCCGTCATTTTGCCATTTTGGTGTTATAAGTAGCATTACCTATAACGGAACCAAAAATGATGAGGTCGTCATAATATACTGATACACCCTTCATCGTCCGCCGGCGGTACCGGTTGTAGCGCTACATTTCAACTTGTCATCACAAGCTAACAAGAACTTTTCATTTACTTGGAAGGGTAATGTGGTAAGAAATGTGACATAAATCTGGAAGAAGTACCTTTGAACAGCTAAAAATTAAATATGAGAACAGAGTAATTAATGATATGTCCGTATATTATCTTTGATCCTGTGCTTAGTTCCTTAAGGTGTAAAGCTGTGTTCAGTTTGGAAGTTGACATAAGAATAGGCTTGTGCGTACTGTACTATGCAATGGCTTCACTGCGAAGCCTAACGTTAGGCCTAGCCTAGGCCTAGGGCCTAAGTCTTTCTCAGTAAGACTCTTAGTTACTTGTATTGACGGGTTGCATAATTGCTCCCAGTACAGACTCCTTACCGAATCTTGTCATTCTGGCGTTGTGGGTCTTTGACTGTAATTATGACAGAGAAAATTCAGTTTCTTCCTATACTAGGTAGGCCTATAGGCTAGCCGTAAAATTGTAATTTACTAGGCCTAGGCCCATATCCTAGTGAATCATAACTTTCCCCCATTCCCAAACTGCAAATCTTGCGCAACTAAGTTAGGGTTGCCTAACGATAGTGTTGTCGCAGTAAAAATATGACACTTCGACTTCGTGTTTGGGTGTGAGTAGTTCCGCGAGAATTTTGGAGAAAAATTCTGTGTGCGTGCGACAACCCTACTGTAGGGTTAGGGGTTACGTATGCATAGTAATAGGGTTAGGGTTACGTACGCATAGTAATAAGGTAAGGGTTACGTAGGCATAGTAATAAGGTTACGGTTACGTACACATAGTAATAGAGTTACGTACGCATAGGTATAGGGTTAGGGTGGGCTATATGCAGGTGTACGCATGCATAGGAACTGTATATGTAGGGATGTAGACGTATCCCATACTGTACATATGTACACACTCTCAAGTGTATAAATACTTAGCTTTAGGTATACGTATATACATATACCTATAGCTATATGTAATAGATAGTATTATAGGACAGTACTTATATTATTTTTAACCCATCCACTGGCGCTCGTAGCGCAGTAGGCAAGCGCGCTCGTCTCCATGCTAGAATCGCTATACCGCTAGGGTCGAGGGTTTGGGTCCCGGTACTAACAATCCTTTTCTTTCTTCCACAGCACTAACCATTCATTTCTTTCCACAGCACACACTCATAGCGCTGTTTGCAGATTGAGGAAAAAAAGAAAAGGGTTCTTTACTTAAAAAAGGAAAAAAAAAAAAACTTTAAAGTTTCAGCGCCCTCTTTTGAAGTTGTGAAGTCTGTAAAATTATGTCTACTTCCGGGTACGGAAACTAAGTTAGTACCCCGATTTCTCCAAATCGCAGTATGCTTCAGTGTTATGTTCTGCCTGCAAAAGTTGGTCAAAAATAATGTAACTGCTCACTGAGACACTTTGATTATTCATCACTGTGTTAGATGTGGTGACATGAATATGCAACGCAAGCCACTCAGAGATCACACTTCCGTGTCATGACAGCTTGCATTCTGTGTATGTACAATGCACGAACATGTCGCATGTAGTCTTCTTACACACAGTGTGTACCATAGAGACAAACATGCAACTTCCCTTTTTCTAATAATCGTTAACCAGCATCGAGCCGAATGTTAAATTAAAGGCCCAGTTCTCTCATCCTAAACAGTACCAATTCTCCTAACCTTCTAAATTAAGCCCCTCCCACAATTGTCTGAAATTCACCCTCATCCAGACACAATCTCAGTTTATTGCTTCAGGGTGGATGTAGAAAAACTTAATGTATATCAAAACACTCTCAATACCGTTCATGCTGTGTAATATAAGCTGTGGTACTCTGCATTGTTTGAATTATCTGTCAATCAAAAAGCTGAGCCAGTCGAGAGTTTCTGTTACCCTGTACTAGAAGTGTAGTTTGGGGTGAGGGGATAGGCCCTTTAACATATATTTAACATAACAGAGCTAATTATTTGATCAAACAACTAGTGTATGTGACGTAATTAAAATAAAGCCTAACTGCTTCCAAACAAATTGTTCATCCCCATGTGGTCAACCATGAATAACACTTAATTTTTTTAAATAATGACAGCAAACACTTGTTATAGGCTATATTAACTGAAAACTTTGGTATACAATTGTGTTAATTATCACTCATTTACTGTACATGTAGCAGAAGGCGGCTACCCAGCAGAGTGAAAAATCAATAATTAAAGGCATTTTTATTACTGTCCTACCAGTTTTGTGAAACACAAGCTCTGCTGAGAAGTTTACATTACTTATCATTGTCCTTGTTGTTGTTAAAGCTGAATATAAAAGAACTCCCTGATTTGGGTTTTTTTTTTCGCAAACTAAGAGATAGTTTTAAGCAGAGTTTAAATACCCGAAGAAGCTTAAGAAAAGAGTACATTCCTAAATGGTGACTTGGTCTACTGCATCCTTCTAGCTAACTCACTGTTCCGAAACCAAAAATACTGTAGGTCACTTTGCTATAAGTCCAAAGTTATACTAAGAAGCATGATTACTTGGTTTTGCTTAAATGTACACACTGTTTTTCTCTAGGCTTTCTGTACTGAAGTGTTTTCGAATAGGGACATGCAATGACTAGCTTATGCATGGACCGACTAATTGGCCAGTTTTTATGGTGGCTTCACCAGTGCACCTCTGTACATGCATTTAAATTTTTTAGCACGAACAATGGAAAAACATCCAGAGCCCATATTTTCAATGAGAGTAGTAGAATGCATCTCTACACTGGATAGTACACTGAAAAGTAGATGTTCTCCCGTAACACATTGTTTGAGTACTCATGCATTGATTCTTGTAACAATGGGATTTTCTGTAATGCATCCTTTTTTGTACACAGATCATCATATAGGCCTACTGGCCTAAACCTTAGCACATAATAAATTTTCGTTTATTCGCCCATAGTCATGTGAGTTGTGTGTAAAATTCCTTGAAGAATGATGTTTCTCTGTTTGAAACAAGAATTGTTTAGACCTACATTGACTAAGCTGCTGGTTTTTGAAACAACTAGCGATCACCACTTTTGCCAGTCAATATGCTGAGCAGCCCCTTTGTGAGACTTGATCTCTATGTTTTGCATGTTCAAAATTTCAAATCTAATCTGTTTTAACCTCTCCCTGTTTGTCAGCAGAAGTTGCAGGTTTAGAAACTTGAAAAGTGACCACTTGATGTAATCATTCACAGCTACAATTGTTTTGTTTGAGATTTTAACTTGTGGATACTGTATGTATTTACCTGACAGATAGAAGACAGATTGACACGGGTTGTTACAATGAGTCGGCATTCTGTTTGTCATCATGTCTCAATCAAAATCTGGAAAGAAAAAAAGAACACAGCTGGAAGAAGAATCACTCCATGTTAATAATCTGGATGAACAAATTGAATATCTTACTGGAGGTAAGTTGACATTTAGAGAGGAAGAAAAAAATTTCATGTTCTATTTATCAAACCATACATCATGTAAGACAGGGAGCTGAAAATTGAAGTCCTCAAAGAAAAAAGAGAGGGTGGGAGCGATGCAATCCTTTGTCCTGAGTTTGACTTTAAAAGAAGGGTTTAAAGTATCATCAAGTGTTGATATAGGGGAATTTATTCTATGAATTTTGGCGAAATTTGCATTGAAATCCGATTTGTGACGACCAGGGAAAGTTGTCACATTTTCAACAAAAAGTGAAGAGCAAGCCCATATGACATCATATCTTTACATTAATGGGCAGTCTAAAGTTTTCTTTAAACTTGGAAACTAATTTTCTTCTCAACAATACCATAATAGCAAAATGTCATTGCATAAGGAGCATGAGAACTTGATAGTTTGCACCCCCTACAGGGAGGTCCCGTACATATTAACTTCAAGGTAAATACAATAGTCTGAAAAAATGAAGGGAAACAAAGCATTGCCTGTCGATGTGTGGAGTGATATGACATTTGCTGCCCTCACTTTGGAACTCAAATTTATTGACTTCATTTACTGATAGCTTGAGAAATAAAAATCTGATTTGAATGGAAGTTTCAATTCACTGATTTGATCCCCCTTTCATGTATGAAAATTTATTTATTTTCTTTTTGCCTAAACTTTCCCTTTAAGTAACATTTTTGGAGGGCTTTTGCCTTGAACATTTTTCATGTAGCATATGAAAAAGGCACGAATGATTAAATGTTATGTTACTGTGACTTAAGTCCTCATGAAATCAGGCTAGACTATGGCCTGCTTATGATCGGAACATTTTGTGTCACTGAGCTGTTGAATATTGTCCGGAGCCATTGATACTTCTCTCATGACTTATATTGTGCTATACTGTTGCCATGGATACTATAATAACCAGTCTTGATATATATAAATGCCTTAAAACAAGTTTAATTAAATGTTTGCTTTGCATGCTGGAAGAAACACAAAACAATGCCTGCCACTGATTCATTAAAATTACCAAATTTCAGGACAAAGTGTGCTACATGAGCTTTTAAATGGTTTATTTATCTTCTAACGTTAGTGCAATTTCCATTATTCATATTGGAAGACCGTAATACAGTAGTGTTTGGCTGTGTGGCACTCTTATCAGTTTTGTTAACCTTTATAGAAATAAAGCAATGTCATGAGAGTTTTTATTCAGTGGGAAGGTAGTAATGATAGAAATTAGAATATCTTATGAGGTGGGTGCTTTATTTGGCATTTATGTAATTTATGATTGGAAACCCTAAATTTTTGTCAGGCCCATGTTTACAAAAAATTTATCACTTTTGAAACATCAGTGTCAAATATATGCTTTCACAATAACCCAATTATTATATCGATACCAGTTTTAACTAGTTTCATTATGATATGATTATTGCATGAGAAGAAAATTGAAAGATAGTAGTAATCATGAAAGTCAAGGTAATGGTTTTAATAAATTACCAAAATGAAAAAATCATGGAAGCTCGTGCAAATTTGGGGAACATTTATGGAGCTCGTGCAGGGAGCTCATGGTTAAATCTGAAGGAGTGAGCAATGTATTCATTTTTAATTCTCACTCTCCATCATGGAGAAGTCTCTAATGTCTTTTGAATTTTTTTTTTTATCATTTTAAAGAGAGGATATAATAACGTCTTACTAAAAACTAATAATTTTGTGACAGTTTGTATCCTATTTGGAGCTCATATACTACAGGTCATATGTACACACTCTTTGGTGATGCTGCTATGGGTTACATTAAGCAAGTAAAGTATCAGGGGAGAACAAACCAATTATAACTGAATTTCAATTAGAGGGGTTGTGATTACAGTAGTTCGATTATCACATTTCTGGTATATCGATTATCATTTCTAGAATAATTGTGAAACCCTAGTCAAACATTGAGTTTTCCTTTCCTTTGCTGTGCAACTCTTGGCCTACATTCTTACTTTACAATAATTCATGATCACCAATGACCACACAGTTATAAGTTTGAAGTGATGAAAAGGTGAGTAACTCAAACAAATCCTCATTATAGTCTTTTTTTTTTAAAGATAGTGCACTGCAGATGTAGTTTTGTTCACCCAGGGCCTTACATCCAGGGATAAAAAGTAAAGAGATGAGCAAACTTTTCTTTCTATCCAGAGAATTCCAACAAGAAAAATAGGAACCATGTAGAACTTTCGTTAGCTGTCAGCAAAGTTGAGAGTGTAGCCAAAGAGCAAGGCCTGACTCCGAAGCAACTGATAAGTCTGCTTGATGTAGCTGCTTCTGGCAAGTTTCGTAAGTCTTTTCTCATAATCTTGCAAAATCCTGGAAATCTTTCTTTTTTTTTCCTTTAAGAGGTATATTCTGATATAGTTCCCAAGAATTGAGAAAGGTTATGTTTTTGTGTGTTTTAAAGTTTCAGATATTTTTTTTACTGTATTTATGCATTCATGATTAGAATTATGTCTTCATTTGGTTTGTGTCCTTTAGGTGAGAAATCATTTGCAATGTGGTACGCCATCAAAGATATCCAGTATGTTTTATATTGTACTGATAATAATTTAGTCTTTCAGAGCCCAGAATCGTTAGTGGTCAAGTGGTTGGGTGGTTAGAGCATCTGATTTGCACCTTGGAGGTGTAGAGTTTGTCACCTGGCAGGGTTTTACCAAATACGTAGAATCCGCTTCCACTGTGCTTTGTGCTCATCATAAGCAATTGAATGTGGAGAAGAAACCAGTTAGCTTTAGCCACAACTGGAAAAATATATTAAGAGAAAAGATAATTCTTTAGAGAATAATAAATTAATGCCCACAAATCTGCAGAAAAGCTCTTATGGTGCATGCAAGCCTCGCAAAATGAAGTACAAAATACAAACAAAACAATGATTCAAACAATTCTTGAGCAAAAGCAATATTTATGAGACCAGTTCTAAGCCTTGTCCTTAAGTCTGCAAAGTTGGACTGGAACAAACATGTTTTAGAAGCTGTCCCATAAACAAGGAGCAGTATCAGAGATGGATCAATCACTTTAGGACCTCAAAGATTTTTACTTTATTTGATAGTTGCAGTTGTGTGCAATCCTATAAACAGTTAATGTTCCATTAGGACACAAAAATAACGCACTTGCAGCTGAAGGAATATTTCAGTTTCCAACTCTAAAATGATGGACATTGATTTTGGGATCACTAGGATACCTAAATCAATAAACAATGTCTTTCTGTCTTTACGTTGAAGATACTGTAACTTTACTGTATACAGTTAGGAATCTCCTCTCCATACATCTCCATGGGATGAAGGCTTTTTGTTTTCTGCTGTGTAGCTTTGAATGGTGCATAGATGTGAGGGCTATCAGTAGAGACATGATAATTACGTCCATATTCTTTAATGGGATTTTTACACAACTGTGAAATAAATCAGTAGAAGCATACAAGTTAAAGCTGCACGACTTCAGCATGTAAAATAATGGGGCCAATCATAAAGGCTTTTACAGAGATATTGGGGTGAGGTTCCCAACAGAGTGACTGAGTAAGAGAGTACAGTTGATTTGAAGATGATTTATTCTTGGTTAGCTTTCTCTCCTCTCCTTAAAACATGATCAATTGAATTAATTGGCCATCCATCAAATAGTGATTTGGAGGTAAATGTTCCTAAACATTAAAGTGACTACTGCACATGCTTCTTCTAAGATGGCTGCAACACAAGCGGGGTGGGTTGCAGGCCTTTGGACTAAGGGTGAGAAGTTACTACTATGAGAGTGGTTTCTGATTGGTGGAAAGTACCATGCTATAAATAAATGACCAATCACAAAGGGAAGGGAAACTGGACAGACTAGGTATTGTGTGCAGTGTCTCATATTTACGGAAATGAGGTACTGCATCATAACCTGCAACACTTGAGATGAACAACAAAATGGTGTCTCTGTTAAAGGTAATGAAAGGTACACTATATACTACATCACACAACAAACAATGGGACTACCCAGTCGAGCAAAAGGTAGCAGAGGACGCTCTCATATGGGTTCTGCCAGTTGAGTGAAACACAAGTACAGCCGAAAAATTTAACTTTTATTATTGTAGTCTAGGTCTACGTACTTTCTACAAAGTTCTTGTTAAAGCTGAATATTTAAGAATTCCATGACTTAAGATCGCCGCAAAGTAAAAGACGGTTGTAACAAAGGTTAAAATACTCAAAAAAGAAAAAACTACATCCCCTAAAAAAGGTGTACTGCATGCACGTGTGACTGGGGAGAAGACGTCACCACATTTTTTAAACGGGTTCCAACTGGGGTTCAAATATGCCTGGGGTTCAGTTAGGAATAAGGTCAGGGTTCAGTCACTCTCTTAAGGACTAAAGGCAATGTTATCATTTGAATGAGATCTAGTTAACCATATTTTGGGGTTTAGCATCCTCTCCCTTGCTTCATGTATAGCTCCCTAATAGCTGAGTCTCTGTGCTTGAATCAAAGGTCACATTGCTATTGTGAAAAGTTCTAGTCAAATGGGATTTTTTGTTTTTCTCTTGGCTTTCTGTGCCATTTTGAATATGAATGTGTAGTGACTGGCTCATGCATGGACCTACTGATTGGCCAGTTTATGGTGTCTTCACTAGCCCATTTTTCCACCCATTTACATTCTAACCCGGAAGAATGGATAAAAAACCAGGGCGCATATTTTTGGTAGGCATAGTGTAGTGTGTCAATTATTCTGGATAATACATGGAGAAATGTAAAATGGGTGCATAGAAAGGGTTGCTAAAATATGCACCCGTTGATTCTTTTAACAATGGGACTTTCTTTTTGGAACAAGGATTATTTAGACCTACATATACTAACCTGTTGGTTTTCAAAACAACTGAACATTGGTCACCGCTGTCTCCCCTCAATTTCCCCCTCAACTATGAATCACAGAGACATTTTATATTGAAACCAATGGCTTATTTGATCTTTGCAGAACCCATTCCACAGTGCCCTCTGTCTGAAAGACAAAAATGCTGGGCAACCCCACTGCCGTCTTCATTGGAACCATGCAATATTGATTTACTGTTAATCATTCCCAAAACCACATTCCTTAAATTTTTTTAGGGGATCATTTACCAGCCCACCTTAGTTTTTTTTACAAAAGGAAAATCTGTATACCTTAAAATAGAAAATTGATCAAGTTTAAAATTGAGGTTTTGAAGCTTGATCTTTTTGCTCTATTTCTCTTCCTTACAATTTGGAATGGGTGAATTGATTATGAAAGAAGTTATTTTGAGATGAATTTTTTTTTAAAAAAGGAAGAAATGTGTTCAGACTGCTTTACCAGGTTCACTTGGGTTTACCTTATAAATTGTACTGCAGTGTGTAATATTTTTATGATTCAAGACTCCTTCAAGATTAATTAATTAATCATCATACATAGCACAACACTGTAAAATAAAGTGATTGTTTTTCTGGGGATACATAAATCACATTTATTTCTTTGTAACTGCAGCTGTTAGCACCAGCTCAAAGCTTATAAAATGTCTGCTGCCATCCAGATATATCCCAGAAGAAGCTGCTCTTAAATGTACATCATGGATATGTTCAGGCACTCCTGCCCGTGAATTACAAGTAAGTACACTATCGTTAGCAATTTTTTTAATAGGATTTAAGTTCACTTTTTCCAGTCCATGGAAAATAATATTTGGACTGAAACTTGTAGTAGTGATTCCAAAATTTTGGTCATGACAACCGCGTGTTTGATCTAACGGTAGAGCATGTGCCTCTCAGCAGAAGGCCCAGGTTTGATTCCCAGGTCGAGTCATACCAAAGACTCTAAAAATGGAACTTTCTGCCGTTGTGCGTGATGCTTGGCATAAGCAATGGAGTAGGGAAAACAAGCCAGATAGCCACAACTGGAAAAACAGCCGTGGCTGGCTCGACTTGAACCAATAGGTTGGAAACTGGGCCATAAAACTCCATCTAACTAACAAAATTGATCGTGACATAAGTCTAATGTCTGGTGTGACAATAAATTTGGAATGGTTTATAATTCAAACTGCATACTGAAGGTGACATTTCCAGCATTTGCATAGTATAACCCACAAAGCTCAGCTTTTATTTTATTTCTGACTTTTCTTTTTACGAAATATACTTTTATCCTTCTGAAAAATCCCTCACTTTATTTCTTGTGATGTATCGTCCATTTTCCAATGAGAAGTGGCATTTTTTATATTTGAGGGACTATTGGGAGAATGTGGGTAGGAGCTACATGGGGATGGAGTAGGGGAGTTACATGTTATCCATATCCTGATAGAACAATACAGTATCTGGATGCTGCATTTTAGTAACAATGTCGCAACCAATTTGATTAGCTGATGTTTGGTGTTAAAAAAGATGTGAAGCAGTCTCTAAAAGTTAGAATACAAGGGGGACAGATTGAAATTCTTTCATGGTTTTGTTTGGCATGTAGGAATGTCCGACACTTTTCAACATTTAGCATGGTTTTAGAAAGTAGCACCACCAATAAGTAACACCAACTTCATACTTTGCTCTGATGTTACGAACTTGGTTTAGGGCAGAGTCAACTATCTAACTGGCAGTTATTGGCAAGTTACTTACAGTATGTATTTCCTGTGCCCAACTGCCCATTCTGGAGAGCTAGATAAGTAGCTCTCCCCTTATTGATTCCTTGCCGTAGGCAGGCAAGGAATCTATGCGATGGTGATGTCGTGTGTGTGTGTGTATGTGTGTGTGTGTGTGTTTGTGACACTTGCTTGTAAACACGATATCTTAAGATAGGAATGTCCGACACTTTTCATACTTGGTATATAGATTTATCATGTTGAGAGGAAGAACCCTAATGTTTTTGGTAGAGGTCAAAGGTCATTTGAGGTCACCAGCGGTAAAATTGCGACAATTTCAAAAATAGCTTGTAAACACGATATCTTCAGATAGGAGTGACCGACACTTTTCATACTTGGTATATAGATTTGTCATGTTGAGAAGAAGAACCCTATTGTTTTTGGTAGAGGTCAAAGGTCATTTGAGGTCACCAGCGGTAAAATTGCGAAAACACTGAAAATGGCTTGTAAACATGATATCTTCAGTTAGGAGAGACCAACACTCTTCATATTTGGTATATTGATTTTTCATGTTGAGAGAGAGAAGCCTATTGTTTTTGGTAGAGGTCAAAGGTCATTTGAGGTCAATAGCAGTAAAATTGCGAAAACTTCAAAAATGGCTTGTAAACATGATATCTTCAGTTAGAAGTGACCGACACTTTTCATACTTGGTATATAGATTCGTCATGTTGAGAAGAAGGACCCTATTGTTTTTGGTAGAGGTCAAAGGTCATTTGAGGTCACCAGCGGTAAAATTGCGAAAATGGCTTGTAAACACGATATCTTCAGATAGGATTGCCCGACAACTTTCATACTTGGTATATAGATTTGTCATGTTGAGAGGAAGAACCCTATCGTTTGTGGTAGAGGTCAAAGGTCATTTGAGGTCATCAGCGGTAAAATTGCGAAAACACCGAAAATGGCTTGTAAACATGATACCTTCAGATAGGATTGCCGGACAATTTTCATACTTGGTGTATAGATTTTTCATGTTGAGAGAAGGAAGCCTATTACTTTCGGTAGAGGTCAAAGGTCATTTGAGGTCACCAGCGGTAAAATTGCCAAAACTTCGAAAATGGCTTGTAAACACAGTATCTCCAGATAAGAGTAACAGATACTTTTCATATTTGGTATATAGATTTGTCATGTTGAGAGAAAGAAGCCTATTGTTTTTGGTAGAGGTCAAAGGTCATTTGAGGTCACCAGGGGTAAAATTGCGAAAATCCTGTGCCTAAAATGTAAAGAAAAATCTATCAAGCACTGTCAATTTGAAAGCAGGTAAGGTATTTGATGGCAAGGAATCACTAAGCCTTTTGGCTTTCTGGTCTACTAGGTGTTCAATTTGTAAAATAACTTTAAAATGTAAACATGAAGTTACTGTACACAGTTTAAATGTTTGTGTGAAGCATTCAAATGAAAAAGATCCAAGAGATTTGTAGCCAGAATTCTGGTTTTTGCCCAAAAAAGTGTTTCCAGCCTGACAAAGTTTCTGTGAAAAGAGAATTTGAAGCAAGCAGGTGTGATGTCATTGATTCACACTGATGGTCTATGTTTTGTTTTTCATCCTACTGTTTTCACCTTGGATTGATTAGGAATTCTATATTTACCCAAGGGTATGTGTAATTTTTAAAATTCTACCCTTCATGATGTACTAATGGTATCAGTTTATCAGAGTTAGGTTGCATAAAATTGGTGGTAAATTTTAAGGGAAAAGAAAGAATTGAATGTGAATCAGTGACATAACACCTGCTTGCTTCACATTTACTTTTCATTGAAACTGTGTGAACTTGAAGTGCTGATATCATGAAAACCAAAAATAAGGAATGAATGAAAATTTCACCGGAGTTTTAAGAATGTGTTTCCTTTAACATAAACTTGGTTATGGACTATTTCTTTTAGGGAAATTGTACATTATGTTCCTAACAAAGATGAATCAGTGTCTTGCTGGCTCTTCCAATGAAAAGTTCACTATCATCAATCTTGATGGTCTATTTTACAAACAAACTGTATTGAAAATCCCCATTGAGTTGGTTACATAAGGTAAAAGTTATGTGGATTAGTTTTCAAAAATAGTCTCTAAAAAAATGAAGAACTCTTTCAAAAGTACCACTGACCACTCCAATTGCAAAAATCTTTAATTTCGGCTATACCTAACCCTTTTCCATTCAACAACTTCTTCAACTTATTGGTTCTATTTTTAACATTTAGGTTGTACTTTTGAAATGGATGTTGCTGACCCTTGAACTCTTGGAGAGCTCAGAAAAGCTGCATGCAGTGTATGGTGTTATTTTCAACTTTATTGAAAACGATTCCTTGGTAAGGAAATGAGTTTTTAGGTCAGATCTACAAACAAAATTGTTATATCTTGAAAACACAAGAGGATATCAAAGTACTGTATATTATCACTTGTTGTTTTTAATTTTTCACGCAGCATTTGAAAGCATCATATACATCTGTTATGTTAGTATTGATCTCTGATTCTCTGCTTTCAAAGGGGCATATTGAGTTCATGTGGATTACTTAAAAACGAGGGGGTTGAAAGGTACTACCATACCACATAACAGAATTTATCATTAGCATATCAGTCAACATTTCACTCCAATATTTATGCAAAAAGTTTATATTTTGAATATTTTGTGTCTTGACTTCCAGTGGTCTTAAGCATATCTTGAAAAGTGTCTGGTCACAAATACTTAAAAACCGATTTGATTCAATAGTTAATTCTTCATTCATGATGCATTTTACTTGTATGTAGGATTTAGGGATTGTCTATTTTTGATGATTTGTCATAACTTGTATGTTAAACAGGTTTGGAAAACTTGGTGTAGTTCACAAGCCATCTCATATACAGCTTTTAGGACCTATCTTTTAATTTCACAGTGCCCTCATGCTTGTCATCTACTGTACAAACTGACTAGGAAGGATGATGTCTTGCCATTTAGGATCAATAGACTTCTGAAACTTCAAAAGAAAGTGGTAAGAAACTTGAATATTCTTTACTGTTATCATGGAAAAGTGAAATTAGGTACTACATTCAGGGCTCCCATTTTGGGGGAAAAATGGGAAAAAGCCAGGTAGTTCACCTTAAAATATCCCAGTTGGAAAAACCTGTTGTGTGTTTAGCTGGTAAAGTATAATCTGGATCAAGAAAATCATATAAATTCAGGAAGCATAGCAATAGAGCTAGAGCTGTTTATTTTTGGTTAAATCACTATTTTTAACAGATTTTATCAACCAGCAGTTAACCATTTAAACAGAAATGATGTCATGTTTAGTGCATAAACAAAATCAACCTTTCGAAAGAAAGCCATCACAATTTATTACAGGAAGTACCAGTCGAAAGGTTGTGTGCACTTTTTTAACATTCAACCAATTGCTGTATTTTCAAGCCTGATCCTGTGTAACATTATCAGGTACAATGACTGACAATTCATGAAACACTTGGACATGGCTATTTTGATGCAACTTGCATGCAATGCAGTATTCAATACATGTACAGCATGCACAATGCACCATTTGTCTATAAAAACGCTCTGTAGATGGCTGCAAACTGCAGAACCAGTTTGGAATGTTACTTGGGTACTCTACTGGTAGTCTATACACTTGTCTTGTAATGCCGCATGTATGTCAGGGTTTTCCCTGGGTTTAGAATTGAATGTTGCGCATCTGATGTGTCCATAGGCGAATCGCCTGCCTGGGGGAGGGGTATAAGGGGTGGGGGTATCCCCCTCCCCTTTTGGAAATTTTGTGACTTATGCAAGTCGCTAGACGCTAGACGCAAAATGGTGACACTTTTAAGGCAAATTAGTCAACACAATTTCTGTAAGTCGACGCAAAAATATTAGCACTGAAACTCACATTCGTACAAATTTTGATCTACTGATAGCGGTCACGTTGGCTTTATATCACTTAATTTCTGCTTCAAAAGTTTTGGTTCATCGGCATGGCTTTTATTAAGCGCAGGCATTGGATGATTTTTATCCCCGGTTGGCTGTTATTTTGCGCCCGTTGCTCACCAAAATTGACATAATTGGGCCGGCTTGCAATATTACAAGTCAGGGTAGAAAATATTGGGAAAATTTCTGTTCGTTTCACGAAGGGGATATCATTTTTGTAGGCGTAATATTTTCCCTTCAAAAGTGGGAATACAAATCAACCGTTAATACAGTAGATTTGTTTGCAGTCGATGTCCTTTAATAATTTAGTTCTTTGGCCAACATCATGTTCATTCTATTTTTCATCCCCCAATCATGTCGAAACATTTGCATTCTTTTAATACTGGGTTGTAGTTGCGTTAATGTTCTGTAGCTACTCTCCTGCTTCAACGAAGCCCATGTAGAGAAATCATTCATGATAATCTTAGCAGTTCTGGGAAGCAAAACAGTTGCACCCGATTGGCGTATCTTATGGTTCCTTTCGGATATAAATATCCCTGTATATTTTAAGCATGTCTTGTCCAAAACTTATGTCTTGTTTGAAAAGAATCTGCAACTGAAATGCACTTAAGTCAGATCCCCGAAAACTCCACATACGCAGAGATTTGTGATGCCGTTTCATGGTGAATTTGGCACGGGGCTCGCTCTGCATTGCTAGCCGGCTATATAAGCATGGGAAGTGCGATCGTCGTAACACAAACTCAACGGGAAAACTTGTCTCGAGACTTAGTATTTTCACACACTAAATCACATAGGCGAAGGCGTGAGTTGTGATTGGCTGGCTAGAATCAACGCAATTGAACCAATCACGATGCAGGGACCAATTTAAATTTTGAAATGGATCGTATGCCATGATGTCACCAAGCAAAACATGACGCCTTGTTTGGTAGAAAAAACGGACACACACGAAAGTCTACTGCATGCGTGGGCCAAGAATTTTGCTGCATGAGACCATGTGCATCACTGTTTTGGTTTGCAATGACGTTGCATGACAACATTGCGGAAGGAATGCTAGAAATGACCTAATTTATGCAAGATAATAACCACCGAACTTGCACAAGATTCTAGGAGCTACGTGTACAAAATGTGCACAGACATGTGTGCTAAGCTTGGGGATTTGAAAAAAAGGGGAAACACTGCAGCTCGATAGTCCGTACAATGTGTTTTGTGCAGAACAGTTTGTACAGCAACTTACGCGGTGCTTTCTGCAAGAAAGCAAGGAAAACACATAGAATGCAATTCTAAATCTAACTCCATGTAATACTACAGGGTTATAGGGGAAAATATCAAACGATCACTTCCATGGCAGGGATAAAATTTTATGTTTGTGATTATCAATGCATCCCGTTTTGGCAGGAAGTTAAAGGACGAATTTTACCAAACTAAGGGCAAGTTTCAAGTATATTTTAGCCCTTTTTTCAGTTTGCAAATAATCGGTGGTAATGATCGAGTGAATGCCAGAATTTATAAAAGCAATGGAGCAAGTGGCTGCAAGCAATCACAGATTGTGTGCGTACCGATCTTTTTATGAAAACGTATTGGAAAAACAAGGGTTCTATGACTTCATACACATAAGGTCCATTGCACTTATTTTAAGTTACCTCTACGTAAGAAACATCGTGATTGGTTCATTAGGCCTATTGCTTTTAATCAGCCAATCATACTCGCGACATTGTCAATGCAGTTTTACTGTGTAGGAATAACATGTGGAAACCAACCGTCTTCGCATAGAATTCTAATACTCCCATTGCATTTGTGCTACGATTAAATTTTCCAAACTTTTGTTCTGGTCGGGCAAAACAGTTGAGAGATGGAGTATTTACTGGGGGTTTAGACTGCACAGTGTACGTTCGCACAACTTCATATTCCGACTTTCTGAATTGTGGCGTAAGTTTTAAGAACGAAGTCACAGGAAATATGTGGGATTTCATCGTAAAGATACAATGACATGGTTCGTTGGTTTGATTGATAATTTCTCAAATCTGAGACATTAGCCCCACCCCTAACCTGCAAAAAAGGGCATTTGTGTTTTGGTCGTGCAAGTCGTGTTGTGCCACATAGCTAGTGCGCTCCAGAGAAGTGAGCACAAAAGTTTCCTGATACGAGCCTACGAGGGCAAGTGCAGGCTAGTCAATACTAATACTGTGTTGTTACTTGTTCAGTAGTAGGCCCCATGGGCTATACTTATAGAGCTCCTACTCACATGCAGTGGTATGTGCATGGAAGTTAAAAAAGTTAGTTGCAGTTTTACAAATAAGTCAATGATTTTGTCATTTAATGTTTTAACAACAAAAGCAATCGTTGACAGAAAGAAGTAAAATTGTGGAGGCTAGCTGGCAGCAATTTTGAACGTCGCGGCCGTGTTTTGAACGTCGCGGCTTCCTTGATTTTGAAGCTTGAACGCCGCGGGGGGGGGGGGGGGGACGTTCAAAAGGCCCAGGGAAAAAACTGTATGTACTATTTGTGTGCTCAGATTTGTCAGACACTGCAATAGCAACATTAAAATTTCACTGATTGTCATTGCTGCATTTGCCCCAGTTCATTTCCATAACATTGTACTTTAATCTGCTTGCAATTGTGTCCCTTTGTACCAAGCTGATAAAGTTTTTCTGTTATTTTGTGGGAGAAAATTTTTGAAGACGAAAGGCAAAATACTTGCAATTTTACGAACCCAAAGTGTCTCCATAGTATTGTATGCCATGTATAATGTTAGTTATACTCAACATGGAATGTGCAATTTTATATGATATTGGGAAAACAACAGAATGGCAGGAATTATGTCGGGCTTATGATCATATTTTTACCGGTTAATTTTTTTTAAATACTCCTACTGACAATGAGGGATTTTGAAATTTATAAAGTGAGATAGAATAATGTGGTCAACTATGGTGGGGAGACATTTCAAATATATTTTTGTTCCCTAATCAGGGTAAGGTTCTATAATACTCTAGAAGTTTAAAGCTCAGTAACTTTTTCAGGGCAGTATTCCACACTTCTTTTGCAACTCCCTGCTTTTCCTATGGCTTTGGCTTTTGAAGGCAATTGGAATTGTTGAAAGGCTACAAGGAAGAAAGTATGGGAGGCCTACTAACACAATGGGATTTTTGGCTAGAACAATCACAGCTCATTGTGTGGGCTGAACGAAAAGCAGACAAAGCTATATACACGTGCAACATGGAGTCAAAACCTTTCAATGATAAGATCTCCATATCTGTTTATCATCTAGGGTGGGAAGATTAACAATTGTGCCATTTTTTGCCCAAAACTCTGTGGTTTATGGTACAAAGTCTTTAAAGGGCAAGAGCAGTCACCCCAACCTGAAGTTCTGTAGTAGACTGTCCTGTTTCATAATTGGCCCTTGAGATTCATTTGACATCATTTTTTCTCCTCACATGTGGAATTTAGTCGAAGTAACTGCTTACTTTACCTTGCATCCATGCAATATTGAAGTTATGAAATATTATGAAAATTCTTTAAAAAGAAAAAGAACATTAGGCATACACTACCTCTATGCAGTCTGGTCATTGTTTGTTTACACAATTCATCACGCTTCAGTGCCAGCACAACCAGCCTTCATGTGTCCAAAGAGATAAGCCTTTTGTCCTGGTCTGTTGATGCAGCTCTGGTTGCAAACTTGAGTTGCATTAAATAAACAGTCTCTACCTTTATGAAGGAGGTTTTCAATGGGACTCTTTGTTTACATAGTGCTGGACATGGCAGCTACTATTGACAGAAAGCTGATAATAGGAAGTCGGGTTGACCTTGCTGTAACATCACTTTTTCAACAAAAACTGGGGTGGCGGGTATAAATTGTATAGAGGCAACCTTATGCCTAATGAAGAAAACAATGATATCTGTTTGTTGCTTCAAGATAAGTTTTGGAGGATTGTCTTTTGAGTGAACAAAGCAGAAATTGTTGGACTGATCAATCTGAAGTATGGGGACACAATAACAGTTAGACTTTTAAAGAAACAGGATGTTTGGTCGATTAACCAGTTAACCAGATAAACGTGCATCCCTTTATGTTACAGCATTCATAGCTGTCCCAAGGTACATTTTGTTCGCTGCAATGCACTTGAAAAATGACTAGAAGTCCTGGCCAAAATTGCTGCTGTAATAATCAGTGTGATCAGGTTGCTCTGTGAACAGCCAGGCGTACTTGTTAATAGAAGTACTCCTGAAAAGTGTGAAACATTTTAGGTCTGAAACGTTTGTTGAAATGTAAACTATTCTGTGAAAAATAATTGCTTATTTTCAACTTGATTTAAACCATGATCGCTTGCTGCCGAGTTTCACTGCATGCAAGACCATTGAGAGCCAAGCTATACTATGCTCAAACCAAACCAGCAACTGCTTCTCAAACTCTTGATGCAAGTTTGTCCAAGAGACTAGGTTTGGCTCTGTAATTTCTATATAGAACCTTGTTAGGATACCATAGCAGCCAAAGCAAGCAACGCTGAAGGATAAGGTATGGTACAAGTAAATTTTGAAAGAAGAATTTTCATAAATGTTGGATAGGGCATAGTTTGAGTATTTAATTCAAGCTTCAAAACTATTGCAGGAAGTAAATGAGATCTAGATAAATTTTGATGCCCATTATTTTTACGTTTGGAACTGGCTTACCTGAGAAAGAAACACCTGCAGGCCGAAAGCAATCGTTGTGAAGCTTGTTTTTTGGCCTATCACATTGTGAAGACCAGGCTGTAGAACAAGGTAACAAGCAAAGAGCAAGAAAGAAAGATAATTTGAACAAAGTTTAACAGTTTACTATTTTATTCAGGGTCAGAGAGAAATCTCTTCTGATTTTCCCTGTGTGGCAAACAAACTTTTCCTTCCAGCTTATCGCTGAGGCGGAGGGGAGGCAGACTTAAGGGGTGGCTGCCATAAATGGGCTATGGAGGCTATTCTCTGACTGTCCGGAGAATCAGTTTTCTTTATTTCATGATGTTTTCAGTAAAAGATGAAGTTAATTAACCAGTGTCACATGTTGATTATAAGCTTTGACTATGACTCTACTCTAATTGGTTAGTTACTCACTTTTCTGTTACAATCTAAGTCTCCTACCCTTTAAGTGACTGATGACTAACTAGTTTTAGGAGCCTAGTGTCCACATTATGCCACAAGTCACAGGTCCATGAAGCGATTCTAATATTTAACATACTATAAATACGTTGAAGAGACAAGCAAGAATGTGTTCTGTCCATTTTGATTAACTGATCTTTGTGGGCTTTATTCCAGAAGACGGTCATTGTTGTCAATTGCATGTTTCAGTCTCATGCGACTGAAAATGTTTGGTCTCATTCCATACTTTGCGAGGGTTGATTTATGGTGATATTGCTGAACAGAGAAGGGGTAATTTCATTTCAGGTTTTTACCACGGTATTGATGTTGGTGTAAATGATTTCAAACATCCACACAACCTAACACAGTAATCTTTTTTTGGCAATTAAAATGAGTATTGGTAATTTTTTTGAGAAAAGATAATTTTTTCAAGAGCTGGTATTTGTTGCACACCAAAAATCTCCGCTAGTTTTATTACCTATACCACCAGTACTGGTAATTAACCGTTTACGTATACCAACCAACCCTAGTGAGTTGTGTGAAGAGAGTCTCCATATGATATCAATGGTGGAATGAAAATAATGTTTTGCACAGCTGTTGTTCAGTATTATTGTTGATGGTAGACCCACCCCTACAAGAATCCCTGATATGGTAAGCACTTTATGGTAAATTGTGTTAATGCCCAATTAAGAGATGTTTTGCCAAAGAAACCATCACTTTCCAACTTAAAGAAGTTGGAAACTGAGAAAACTGATGTAATTCAGAATGAAGGGGGTCTTTTGCACTTCTGTGAAAATATAAGGTGGAATGAGTGGATAACACAAAGGGTATCTTTCCAGCTTTGTGGACTTTGCTTCCATTTTTTGTTTAGAATTTAGAAAACATTTAAAATAGGGTTGGATTAAATTTTCTGTTTTTTTTTTCTAAGGGATCACAGCCTTACATTATTGGTCTACTGAGTCTCTACAAGGTATACCAACCTCATCTTGTTGTTCTGTCTGTGCCTGCATCAAAGAAAATTTTCTTTCGAGTAACAGAGAGGAACTGGATGGTAGAAATTAGGAAAGCTAGTGAGAGAAGCTTACCTGGAGAGGGCAGTACAGAGGCAACACATCTCACCATCAACCAGACTACAGGGGTAACACAGGTTTGAACAAATTCGGCTTGATTTTGCTTGTCTCTCTCTATAATAAAAAAAAAAAAAATCTGGATATTTGAAGTACGGTGGAGAGCAAGGCAGCTGTGAAATCTTTGTGGAATGCTGGTGGAAAAGTTGGGAAGCAGGGGGGTTCCTTTGTGGAAAATTTCAGAATGTGAAGGGGAATTTAAATAATTGGAGACCTCCCCCCATGTGGCTACACCTAAGGTGGTTGTGAAGCCCAGGGAAAAAAGAAAGTTACCCTTGCTTTGCTAAATAATTTTGAACTTGCCTTGCCAGTCAAGTTTGCATATTCTTATATTTTGATTCTTGTGAATGGAACTTTGATTTTATTTTGGGAACTTATATCTTTTGACAGACTTCTAAAAAAAGAAAACTGGATGTGATACCTAAAGCTGAAACAGCAGCAGTGACTGGGGAGAGACTAACTGACCTGAGTCTTGTTGGGTCACAACTATCAAGCATTCCTTCTGAACAGGTCAAATCCTTTGAAGAGCTGCTGAACAGCGTAGACAGGCTAGAGGTAATATGTTACTACTTACGTAGTGTTTGGTTTGAATTCATTTTCTTTCCCTGTAACATAAGGTAGGTGCGAAAGGTAAATTCTCTTTCTGCTTAATCAGATAAAATTTCAGGTAACACTAGGAAGCCTCCCTAAGTCATCAGAGGGTGAGTTTGAGAGGTGGGATTAGTAAGGGTATTTCTGTTCCTTTCAACTTAATACTGTGTGAAAGATATGCACAGAAATCTGTTGGAATGGGTGAAAATGTTTGGCACACGAAGCAGCTTCTCACTCTGTACTAACCCCCCCCCCCCCACTTCCTCTTTTAATCTCTAGCAGCACCTGTAAATCCCATGTTTAAAACTGTGCTTTGCTGCCTTTGTATTTCAGCTTCCTGGTCAGATTGCATCTGTACTTAGGTCAGTGGTTCTCCAACATGCTGTTGCTTGCTATCAAGAAGAGCAGATTTCTCAAAGGCTTGGCTTCTGGCTGTATGAAACATTACATGAAGGTTTGTGAAAAACTTTGAAGTTTCTTGATGTTGCAAAGGCATACTTCAAGATATCCTGTCAGAATAATTAATTAGTCACAGCTTTCTTTAGCCAGCAGCTATAGCCATTACCTTTTACTGTGTGCAGAACATGAGAAGACCAACTTTGGGACAGACCAAATGATTTTGAATGTTTAAGTCAAGCTCCTCGAAGAGTTCACATAATGAATATGTATGTCCTGTAAATACAAAGTATTGTCATCATTATCTAGAGTTATTCCCATTGTATATCTGAAATTGGTGTGATATGATTGGATCATGCAAGATTGTCCCTGTTAGCATAAGTGTTGTACAGATCTAACCTACAGCCTGACCTTAATTTTCAAAATAAATATAAGGGATTCTTCTCAGGCAAAAAATTCATTGACTTCAAAGATATGCAGAAAATTTTTCTCTTTTTGAAGATGAAAACTGCATCTCAATGTATTTAGCATTTGGAAGATGCTCATTTACTTTTATAAGTTATGAATTTCTTGAGATTTGGTCTATTATGGAAAATATGTGATGTAAAAGTAGCACATTAATTCAACATTGAGTTTAATTTATTTTTAACTTTGATGCAGTTGAAGGGAATATTAGAAAACATTGGTTGGTATACCCTACGTGGTGGAGGGCAATGCTAGATATACTGCAAAGATATTCAAACACTTCATCATTATCAAATTTCAAGAACAAGCAGAATGTATGGTGTTCAATTACAAAGAAAAACAAAACAAATCTGAGGCAATGTAACCACATCACATAATGTGCTATGTCTTTGTTGAAAGGTGGAGGTATTTTTAACAAAACTAACCAACCTTTAAGGTGAGATACCTTGAGTTGGAAAGGGTATTACTACAGAGATTGGAGGACATGAAGTGAAAAAGTTGTGTCTTATGAGACCCAAGTTAAAAGCCATCAGAATATGCCTTTACAAAACTAATTGCATTTTCACTGTGATCCTTGTGGGATTTTTAAAACCAAAGATTTGTTCAGACTTTGGCACACACTTTAAATGCGCTCTTTTTATCAACAAATCGCGAATAAAATGCAACCCTGGTGATGTTTATGTAGCAGAGAAAAACGAAATAGGTAATATCTTGGAATAAAGCTGCATTCTTCTCATAGTTATCTTTTTTATGCAAGCAATGTGTGCTAAAAACTTTCCTTTTGTGAGGGAGACCTTTAAAGAGAAAGAACCCATTACTCTCTTCCTTACCAGCTAAGCTTTTTTAGGTTTTTTTTTTTTTTTTTTTAAAAAAAAACAAAATTTCCAAATAACATTTAATCCTAAAATGCTTTTGGGTGTTAAATTTCATACAGAAATATTAGAGCAGCCTTACTCATCAAATAAATCAAGAGGAGAACATTGTCTCAAACTTGTGATCAACTTTACAGAATTTTTACAGGTGAGATGAACAGCTTCTCTCAAATGACATTTGCAAAGGATTGTGGGATTGAATTTTGGTTTGTGTCAGTTTTAGGCACTTAGGAATGCACAATAATGATACACACCATAATTCTATCTCACAGTCACAATGGTTTGTAATGGGAAAAAGGTTAAGTAGGGTGTACTTTGTGTTTTAACAAGTTATTAGTAATTTTATCTCAATACATAACATGTATTGAGATATTGTCACACTAACAGGTTGCTAGCTGTAGCTAAAAGCCTTTTCAGCATGGCCATGTTTGGTAGTTTACATTTTTATCAATATCTTGAAGAGCATACCATTGTATTATTATTGATAGTTTGAATTTTAACTTGATAATCTGATAGGTTATTAAATTAGTTATTTTTTTCTCTGGAAAATGGCTAAAAGTTGTGCAAAGGAAAAGTGTCATTTCAGCCCATTGTTTATACTCTTTTCATTCCCATAATGCAATTGTGTGTATTTAGTTTGCTATTTTGTCTATGGCTTCAAGTTTCTGCTAAATCAAGCATAAGATAACTTTTAAGATGATCTTGTCTGGTCAAACCAAGATTTGTATGTTTCAGGAGCTCTCAACCTTCAAAAGTTGTGCTCTTCACCAACAGGTTTCAATGAGAAAATATAGGAGGTTGATGTTAGGGAAACTAGTTAGGAAAGTAGTAGAAGGAAAACTAGTTTTGTTGGAACTATTTAGAAAGTTTTTTTTTGTTTCATAAGACTGAACTCCATCTAGCTGGATACTTGCTTGTGCTTTGTAGGTTCAATGTATGTTTTACAATGATTATTTCCTTAGTATAACAGTATCATTATTGAATTTTTTGTTTTAATATTTGATAATCATTTCAATATTTTAGCATAAAATGTACAGTGTCAGGATATTATAAATCTCTGCTCTAAATATTTGAATGACCACAATGCACCACAATAGCTTAACCAACTTGTACTGTATGTGATATCAGAAGCTTGTTTCATATTTCATTATTATGCATGATACTGTACCTGATCACCAAAATGATGATTGCTTTTTTTTTTGATGTATCATGAAAAACTTAAAACACATCATTCCACTGCTTCATTATACCATTCATACCTTAAAGTATTGAGATTCTGCAGCATAGGTGCTCTAGTTGTATTTGAATCAGTAGCTAAATAATTAATATTCAGGTTATTACTAGGTTGTCTTGTCAATACAGGAAGTGGATAATGACTCAATTAGTCAATGAATACTTATTGGAATATTGTCTTGTGTTAGGGAATGACTGCATCTGTAGCACTAGTAGTAAAATTTACATGAAACACTGATGCTTCATAAGTGATGTTTCAAAGCTCTATAATTTATACATTGAATTATTTTCCATTGTCTGTATCTTAAGCTCCAATATTTATCTCACAAAATTGATGTGACCCTTAGTTGTTTGAAGCATCTTGTTGGGCATGTGTGTGTTGGGGAGGGGTATGGAGAGGGATTACATGGGGAGGGTAGGAGGGGTATTATATGAGTAAACATTTGATTTTGCCCCTGGAGTCTTTACCAGAGACTCATAGGTACTTCAGAAAAAGTGATTACTTTGTTTGAGAGAGGTTCTTAAAACTTTTTTGTACTGTATGTGTTATAATTGCAGGCCAGGGCCCCATTATCATGTCTAAATTGCTTTAAAATGAGAAATTCATCTTTTACTTTCTCTTTCTTTACATTTCAGGAAGGGATTCCTGCATGTGAAAATTTTTTGGTCCGTTACCTTCATACATGGAATGGGTCTGATTACAGACCATACATTCTAAGGCTTATATCAAGATTCAGGTTGTATGATTTTCCAAGTAAGTATTTTATCCTCATTGGTAGATGATTTTAGTGTGTTGAAGCTAGTTTGAGCATGGTTACCAATTGGCATTTAAAATGCCAAAACACCTTTAATTTGGCCTGTGTCAGATGGTGTTTGCATGGGAAATAAAAAAAAAAAGTGTCACGGAATGTGTCGAGTTTTTCTTGTTTTAGTAGCGTCAAGTTACCAAAACAAGTTGATAGAACACTCAAGAAAGACCACTCAAGTAAGACAGAGCCAAATCACTTCAATTTCCAAATGATTTATATTCATCTTCACTAATATCTAGTATTGACGTGCAGGATTTGTTAGGAGTCAATACACATGTAGTCTGCTGGCTACCAGTTCTCAGGCCTGAGTCTAGAAGCTACGCCAGGTAGTCTCCTAACCAACTATCAACCAATGATATGGCAGAGCATAAACATGTGACTGTATCAGCTAGTCATCTCCCTCCCTTTATTTCCTGTTCCAGGAAGTTCTCAAAGCTAAACATAGGAGAATCATTTCCATGAACTAATACAATTAATATCCATGAAGGACTATTCCATTATGCTGCCAAGGGCAGAGCATGACACAACAGAATGTTATCGTGTTTTGGGGGCATTTTCACATTTGTCTTTCATTTTTCTTCAAATTAAATGTCTTTCCTCAATTGCCCATAGACACTGTGGCAAAGCTCATATTTTATGCTTCAAAGTTTATTTTTACAACATAAATAAGTAAAAAACATTGCCAGTTCCTATATATACTTCAGAGCATATTCTTGATTTTATGCAGGAAAAGTTTACATTTCAAACTTAATTCCATGTTTGACTGATAAAATCAAGGAAAATTTTGCAACCCTGCTTTGTTGGGGGGAGGGGTAGGGAAGGAGGTTAGGGGAAGGGGATGAAAGGCGATTGCTTAAAGTGTTGCCTGAATACCATATTATGAGTACAGGTGTAGTGTCTTTGGTTTTGAGTGGAAGTTATGTGATTTATCATTATTAGGAGCTTAGACTCAAGTCATGTATAGCACCGATGGTTACTACTCACGCTGTCTTGTTCAAAGACTCTAAAAAAGGAACCTACTGCCGTTGTGCGTGATGCTCCACATAAGCAATTGAGGAGGGAAAACAAGTCAGTGAGCCGCAACTAGAAAGAAGGCTGTGGCTGGCTTGACTTGACCCAATAGGTTGGAAACTGGGTCGTAAAACTATCTGACTAACTAACTGAACAGTTAACTTTCTAGTAACTCTTGATTTTGGTGAGTTTGGTCAGTCAACAGTGTGTACAGAGTACTAAGGAACCCCATGGCTCTTGCTCCCTGCCAAAAACATTACCAAGATGACTTTTTGATGCACAGTAGTTTCAGGTATCCCATGACTCCCAGTAATCTATATGCATTGTTGTATTAAGTTATATTGTCTCCTTTTGATTCACTTGCTGGCTTTGTTTGGTGAGGTCGTTCAATTGACCTCGAATGTGCAGAGTAATTAAGTTTGAGCCAGGAGCTACTTGGCTCTTGCTCTCCTCTAAAAAGTATTACCAAGAGTGACAATTGTATGCAAAGTTCCTTTATCACAAAAATTAAGTTAAATAACAAAATATCATTCTTGCCTTATTATGAAGGTCATAACATAAACTTTCTCTATCCTGTTTCAGAATTAAATGATCTAATTTTGGAGCCATTAAGGAAGCTGTTCTTCTGTTCATCAGTATTTTGTAAATGCCAGGTGATTCATACTTTTACAATGATGCTGAGAAACTTTGTCACTGTTGAGATTCCTAGGTACAAAGCAGAAAGGGGAAGAGATGAGGGCAGTCAGACCAGCTCAGAGGGTGAGAAATTAAATATCAGGTGAGTAATATCTCCTGGTTGCTATGGAGACTGTAGAATCAGCTCATGAATTCTCCCTCTTTAATAAAAAATCTGTTCTTGGTTTTTTCCCATTGCTGCAAGTATTTGTCCTCCTTACAAACTATTCTACATTTAAAATATATAGATTACCCTTTCACTTTTACCTGAACACTTTATATCTTGTAAACCAGGCAAAAAATGCTTTCACCTAAATGCTTTTTATCTTGTAAGTGATGCTTTTACTGGTATGAAAATTTTGTGTACTACAGACACTCTTAAAGCTGGTAAAGCTTCAAGACCATGTCATCTTTCAAAGATTGCTCTGAACCATTAAAAGTATTCATTATTTATTTTGAAACTTTTAGTGTTGTTTGACATGTTTTCTAACATGTCATGTGTTTCCTATTGTTTGGTTGTTTCTTTGCTTGTTTAGCTTCCTTTTCCAAGAAAAACAACCCTAAATCCTGTATTGTTTTTATGTGATTATGTGACAGTAAGCTGTGACAGAAGACCCAAATAGCTTTTATTAGTGTAAACATGAACATAAAATTTTGTTTTTAGAATGTTTTCTTGGAAGACCCTTCTATTTTGTTGCATGTCACTAGAACTGTCAACACTCCCATGTGCCATGTGAACAGGTGCATGACAAAAGTAATGTTTGTTACACTACCGAGAATTTTCATAGCTCGTTAAAGAACTCACACAGCTTTGACAGGGATAAACTCTTTTGCCCTAGTTCTTTTATAATTATCAATAAAAATAACTTACATTGTTTTTATATAGTTAATAAAAAAAACATGATTGCTTCCTAGTCAGTGTTAAAAACAGTACAGTTGCTTCTCTGTGCCCTTCTAAACATCTGGTCTCAGTGGACCTTTAACCTTTAGCATACTTACAAGTCTTCAATGCACTGTGATTTTGTTTAAAAGTAAAGATATGTCGTTGGTAATGTTTTCTAGTTTCTGTCTTTCATAATAACCTCCATTGATCCATTTATTTGAGCCAATAAGATTAGATTTAATGATGGCTATGTCACTCTTTTCTGTTGAAGCATGTTTGCGGTCTCGTTGGAGGCGTTCGACTTTTATGGCACAGTGGAAAAGTTTATCCAGTTTGTTGATAAGTTGGCAACTGTGGCTGTGATTGCTGAAAGTGATCACACTCTTCTTTTTCACTATCTTCTAACATTCTATGAATTGGTAAGTGACCCTTGACATTTTTGTATACTTAACTTATTGTGATGAATAATCCACTGGTCTGGTTTAGTTAGTTAGTCAGTGAGATGAAGTTTTACAGCCCAGTTTCCAACCAACTGGTTTAATTCCAGTCAGTTACAGCCTTTTTCCAGTTGTGGCTCACTGGCTTGTTTTCCCTGTTTCATTGCTTTTGCTGGGCACCAAGCACAATGGCTGTAGGTTCCATTTTTAAATTGTTCAGTAAGACCCATCCAGGACTCAAACTACCAATGTTTCCACTGCAAGTCTGATGCTCTATCCACTTGACCATGCAGTTGGTCTTATTTAGAGGGAAAGGCTTTTTCTCTAGCATTTTTTTACTTAGTTTTAGTGAAATATGATTAAATTAAATTATGTAGTTCCAATTCTCCTTCATTCCCTCCCATGGTTCTAGCATTCATAGTAAGTTGCTCAAGAGAGCAATCAGATAATAAGAAGCATTTTAAATTGAAAAATAGCTTGCAGCTGCTGAATTTTCTCTGAACACATTTTTTTTTTCTTCTTTTTTTTCCCCAAAGTTAACTTAAGTCTTTATGCTGCCCCTCTTAACCTCTTTATTACCTATGAAGGAGGAAAGTCTCTGGCCAAGAAAAAGTCCTAGAAATCCTTGTCTTTAAAATCTCTCAAATCCTGTTTCTCCAAGACTGATTCCATCCCAAAGCCTTTTTTAAAAAAAAGAGTTTTTGGTTCAGTGTCTATCCAGTCAGACTGGTCTGGAAATGCTGTGAAGGAGTGTTTCTTGACGAGAGACTTTACTCTTTTCCTAAGTTAATATGTAAGTATCAGGGCTCAATCCCCCAAACCAGGGAGTTTGGGGGAATTTGGGGTCTCAAAATGTACATTACCTCAATCCAGACTCCTTGGACGCCTAATTGTGCATTGAGTCCTAAATTTGGAGTGATGTGTCGTAATTGTGAGAGACCCTTACATCAATGACCATGTTCCATCATCCCTTTGTGCTCTGTAGCACTCACCTAGGACTTCCCAATGCCCTGGACAGGGGCATATGGATTACAAACTGGAACACCTCCAACTTTGGACACAAGCAACCTACACATTCCATTCAAGACATTTTAAGGGTAGCTGTATGAAAATGTGTCAAGAGAAATTGTCAATGGCAGTAGGTTTCCTAACATCTTACACATTCATTAAAACCTTTTACGATACAAGGTTACCTTTTGAAGTCCCATTGCCAATTTTTGACAATGCTGCTTCTTCCCAAAGAATATTCTTTTTGCAGCTGTTTTGAATAAATTATTTCTCTCAGATGGTGACAGATATTTTAACTGACAAATTTATTGTTGACTCTGCCTGACAGGTCTCAGAGCTTAGATGCAAGTACAATACACCTTTTGTTTGCATCCCTTCCACTGGAATCGTCTATCGTGCTTTACTCTCGTCAAACTGTGTACTGATCTCAAGAATGTGCAATATAGTCTGCAGGTATGGTGACTTTTTTAGAACATAATTTTATACAGGGATGTACCCACCTTGACTTGTATGTGTTGTTTTTGAATGTGAATATGTACCAACTTTCAAATACCTTTCATGTTTGCCAAATAAAGATCAATGGGCAAAAAACTTTATTTGGTTAAAGGCCCAGTTCTCTCACCTCAAACAGTGCCAATTCTCCATACCTTCTTACTGAAGCCCCTCCCACAATTGTCTGAAATTCATCCTCATCCAGACACTCTCAGTTTATTGCTTCAGGGTGAGTATAGAAAAACTCAATTTATATAAGCAAAACACTCTCTGTACAGTTCATCCTGTGTATTATAAGCTTTGGCACTCTGCATTGTTTGAATTAGCTGTCGATCAAAGAGCTGAGCCAATTAAGAACTTCAGTACCTGGGTATCAAAATCGTAATTTGGGGTGAGTCCTATTCACAAAAGAGTGCAGTACCTGGGTATCAAAATCGTAATTTGGGGTGAGTCCTATTCACAAAAGAATGAGAGAAATTTCTGCAGCTTAAGGAATTCCTTCAGCTGATTCAAAAGTCTGAATGTACTGCATTATCAAGTAGTTATAGCATTCAACTTGCAGCAAGAAGTTCTGGAGTTTAACTTCTTGGTAAAGTCAAACTGAAGACTTTAAAAATGGAACCTACTGCCATTGTGCTTGGTGCGCAGCACAAGTGATGCAGTAGGGAAAACAACTACCAGTAAGCCTCAATGGGGAAAAAAACTGTGGCAGTGCTGAGTTACAATATACGTAAAATTTACAAAATATATATATTACAGAGCATGCAAAATGAATTCAAAAGAATCCAACTCACATCTTCATAGGATATTCCTGAGCTATGATATAAATTTTTGAAGTTTTCACTCAATCTAAATTAGCGGTTTGTGCAATACTTTGTGATGTCATTGTTGTACTATTCAAATTACAGTCTTTGTATTTGTTTTCTGAAGGTTACGACTCCTGTAATGCTTACAGGGTCATGTAAAGTCCTCTCTGTACAATATTCTATGCAAGCAAACAGGAAGCATTCAAGGTCATATAAGCACTTTTAATCCCAATGTTAAGCAAAGCAGGTAATGTAGTTGTACAACAAAAATGTCAAAAATTATTTCATTCAACGAATATTCATTGGCAAAGAGTAATAAATAATTACAAATGAGTCAGTATGATAGTCTTCTCTTCAAGAACTAAGTTTTCCACAGATAAAAATTCAGTTGTTTGTTGCTCAAGAATAATTTGTTCACCCAAACTTTCAACATTTCAAAAGATGCACCTTCCATAATTTTTCTTGTGCATAATATTTTGAGAGATGAAGCTATTGCTGGGGTTTATTGTTGAGACCAAATGATTTGAAAATGACTACAGCTGTTTACTTTTAATGCTATGTTGGAGCATTTTAAATGCAATATTTCCCTTTAAGGGAATAAATTTCAAAGTTTAATAGTGCAACAATGAAACAAGCTGTGACAATGGGAGTTGGATGAATAAAATTCATTTTGCAACCTCTAAAATATATATTTTTCAAATTCTAGACTTGAAGTAGTGGTAAAACATCATGTAAGTAAACTGAATCAAAAGTCTTATGTAGATGATAGCAAATGAAATTAGAACAGAAGGAATATTTTATCCTTCATTTAGCTACTTATAAAAAAAGAGTGACTTCTGTATAGAGCATATTATGCTGGTGATCATAGTGATTTTTTTCGTTAAAATGGAAAATATCTTTTCTCTTAACATTCTTTCAGTTACCGTCAAGAGTTCAGCTCGTGGAAGGAAGCCAGTAAAACAGCAGATGTGTGGGTTAGTTTTTTTATTTCTACATTGTTTCAGACTCAAGACAACCTTTTAGTCATGAAAGTTTATTCAAGGCAGTCATTCATTTCCCCCTACCTGCTACCTGGAGTCTCCCAAATCTTTGATTGACATCAAATACAGATAAGTAGGGTTGCTCCTATTACACAGCAGCACTTAAAATCCCCAAATTAAACGGGTCCACACGATGAAGTTTGATTAAGATTCTACCGAGACACTACACGAACGGAGGGATTACGTGAGAAAGTATGAGTGGTTGATTGTTTCAGTTTTCAAAGACTGTCATGCTACTGAACACATTATGTATTTCAGCAGGGTTGGGTTTTAAAATAATCTTAAGTGATGGGAGGGCACGTAATCCCTCCGTTCGTGTAGTGTCTCGGTAGAATCTTAATCAAACTTCATCCTGTGGACTCATTTAATTTGGCGATTCTACCGCGCCACTACACTACACTATTGTCTAACGTGAGACTTTAAAGCAGTGTTCAAAGCATGACAGAACACAATCATCGAGTTCCTCACAACTTTATTGCATACATCTGTATAGATGAACAAGCCCTGCTTTGGGCATTTACAAGAAGACACTTGTGTCTTTGGAAGTTCCAACTGTTCGACAAAAATTATATAAGCCAGACTTGGCCAATAAAAAAAATTGTGCTTGTTTCTTTAACAAGTTCCACTGCATAAGCTGAAACAAGCCCAGCTTTGGACTCTTAAAATGATAATGATTTCTGTCTTACATAGATTTAGATTTTAGAACGTTATCAGCTGATCTAAGCATCTTACAGTTCCACCCTTAATGCTTAGTTTTCATGTATCTTGTACTGTGTGCACTATACTTGCATAAATCAATTCCAGCAGCCTGCATTACCTCACGTATCCAGGGTGACAATGTATCTCTTGATGCAGGCCTATGAAGCTGGATGTATGTAATAAACAGCTGTGTTACATTACCTCTGATTAATTTAGTAACCTTGATATAGTGTTTAAGTAACTGAAACACATCTAATGTATCATCCCTTGGATAAGAGGGTAGAACAATTTGCACCTGCTTTTTGCCAAGTCGTGATTGTTTTAAGTGATTAGGTATTACGAACACAGCTTCGTTCTGCTTAAAAAACATATTTTCTATATCAAGTGCTTGAGTTTGCAAACGCTGTGCCATTGTTAGGGCAATGAGCATCACTAACTTAAGAGTCAATTGCTTAAGGGACAGTTGACTCGTGGGGTAAAGTGATCTGAGGTAGTGTAGGGCAATAGAAATGCCCCATGTTTCTTTGTATCTCGGTTTTGGTGGTCTTAGCTCAAATACCCCTTTCATGAACCGAGTAACGAGTGGGTGTGACCCTATGGAAGCATTGGTATCACAATTCAGCAATGCTGATAGGGCTGACCGTGCTGTACATATTGTGCTATAGCTCAAATCTAACTTGTAGAGATAAGTTAAATACTCCAACACCTGGACTATAGTTGGGCCAACTGAATTAATTTTTCTTGGAGTAAAAACTGTTCCCACTTTGAATAGTAAGTTTGGTACTGTTTTTTAGTAGATCCTCGCCATGAGGCCAGGATAATGGTGGCAGTGTCCTCTGAAATTTTGTCACTTCTGAGTCTCTCGCTGAAACTTGACATGGAAGAAGTTGGGGCTTTTGGTTTAATGGGTGTAGTTGTCCCGGCGCATTTGGTAGGAGTAGTACATGCTTTCCCTGTGGGAGAAGCCTTGGCGTAGCTGTGATCATTAAAAAGTTTTGCGTACCAAGCCTGTGTTGGCCATAGTGGCACCATGATGATTCCCTTGGCCTTGTTTTTCTTTATTTTCTGCAACACCCTGGCAATTAAAGTAAAAGGAGGAAAGGCATAAAAATAATACTCCTGCCAGCTAAAAGGGGATGCATCTATGTGTAACGCCTCTTGGTGTGGTTTCCAAGAGACAAATGACTCTAATTGTTTATTTTCACTGGAGGCAAACAAGTCCAATTGTGGATTTTCCCACAGGGAACACACTGCTTTGAAGATTTTTGGCTGTAGCTGCCATTCAGTATTATTTTTGAATTTTCTCGACAACGCATCAGCACAAACATTATCTTTACCTGGTAGATGAGAGCAGGATAGCTAATTCTTTTGGGCCTCAGCCCATTGCCATATGAGTTTTGCTTTTTCATTGCATTGAATGGACCGTGTACCTCCCATGGCACCGATATAGGCATCTGCCATTGTATTATCAGTGAGAATTCTTATGTATTTATTCTCTGTCCCACTAAAATTAAAGGATCATTGTAAATAGCTGTAAGTTTCAGCACATTAATGTGAAGTTTCTTTTCCTCAACATGCCATTTACCTTGAGCTTTGGTTGAAAAGGTAGGACAATGAGCACCCCAACCAATAGCTGAAGCATCAGTTATTATAGTTATATTGGCCTCTTTGGATAGGACATGATTCCAAGCAAACAGGAGATTAACTTCCCACCAGGCTAAATCCTGTAAGGCTTCATGTGTCATACTGACTTGTGCTTCAAAATTCCCTTTGCTTGTTTTTAAGGCCTGAATTTTGACACCTTCTAGGACTCTGTAATATAGGGGCCCATACTTGACCAATGGAAACAGTGACACTAAAATGCTTGTGACATGGGCAAGATCTCGCTTGTCTTGGACTTGCCTTTAAATATTGAAATTTCAGAGAGTGCATTGCTGATTCTCTCCAGTTTAGGTCTGAGTGTCATACTCTGTGAGTTGAGCACAAACCCCAAGAACGTCAACTCTTTCTTAGGCTCCATTACAGACTTTTCTTGGTGAATAACAAATCGTAATTCCCTAAGAAGTTGTGATATCATATTAACTGTTTGTTTGCATTCATTTTTTGAATTTGCTTGGATGAAAATATCATCTATGTAGCGTAAACATACAGCACCTCTCTTCCTCAGCTCTGCTAGTGCATTAGTAATTTTGTGAAAATTCTGGGGGCAGATGCTAGGCCATTTGGCAGGCATGTATACTGATACAATCAATCTTTGTACATATGTCGGAGGTATTTCCTATAGGAAGTGTTGACTGGTATAGATTATATGCATCTTTTAAATCTATCGATGCCATAAAGCACTGGGGCTCCATTAATGTAAGAGCAGCCTGCAAAGAGTCCATTTTAAAATGATAATACTTCACACTTTCATTGAAATTGTTCAAATTCAAGATCATTCATAAGGAGCCATCTGGCTTCGGTCTAAAAAATACAGAGGATATAAATTCTCCCTCAGTATGTGAAGTCTCTTTAGGACCTCTTTCTTCAATAGCTTATCAACCTCATGTTCTAAAAGGGTCTCTTCAGCCTTGTTTAATGGTGAATAAATAGACCTAGATTTGGAATAATCAAGAGATTTTTCTTCATCAAACTCAATCTGATAGCCTGTAACGCATTAAAGGATTGCAGCATCTTGAGTAATTTCCTGCCACTGTGGCAAAAAGTACTTTAATCTCCCAGCCACAAATTGGACACGATCAGGTAAACATTTGGTTAAGGAACTTACCTCCGGCACCTTTTAATACTTCTGTGTCTTTGGTGGGATCTTCCTTGCGTGCTTTTCATATGGCACGGGCTTTCTGCCTAAAAAAGGCTGAAATCTCCAGTTTCCTCGAGTTCCTCCGTTACTTGGTCTGTTAGAGCCCCTAAACCGCATAGGACCTCTAGCATTAGCACCTTGTTTTACGAGTTACTGTTTACTTGGTCTGTTAGAGCCCCTAAACCGCATAGGACCTCTAGCATTAGCACCTTGTTTTACGAGGTACTGTTTACTTGGTCTGTTAGATCCCCTAAACCGCATAGGGCCTCCAGCATTAGCGCCTTGTTTTACGAGGTACCGTTTACTTGGTCTGTTAGAGCCCCTAAACCGCATAGGACCTCTAGCATTAGCACCTTGTTTTACGAGGTACCGTTTACTTGGTCTGTTAGATCCCCTTAACCGCATAGGACCTCTAGCATTAGCACCTTGTTTTACGAGTTACCGTATACTTGGTCTGTTAGATCCCCTAAACCGCATGGGACCTCTAGCATTAGCACCTTGTTTTACGAGTTACCGTTTACTTGGTCTGTTAGAGCCCCTAAACCGCATAGGACCTCTAGCATTAGCACCTTGTTTTACGAGGTACTGTTTACTTGGTCTGTTAGATCCCCTAAACCGCATAGGGCCTCCAGCATTAGCACCTTGTTTTACGAGGTACCCTTTACTTGGACTGTTAGAGCCCCTAAACCGCATAGGACCTCTAGCATTAGCACCTTGTTTTACGAGGTACCGTTTACTCGGTCTGTTAGAGCCCCTAAACCGCATAGGGCCTCTAGCATTTGCACCTTGTTTTACGAGGTACCGTTTACTTGGTCTGTTAGAGCCCCTAAACCGCATAGGACCTCTAGCATTAGCACCTTGTTTTACGAGGTACCGTTTACTTGGTCTGTTAGAGCCCCTAAACTGCATAGGGCCTCCAGCATTAGCACCTTGTTTTACGAGGTACCGTTTACTTGGTCTGTTAGAGCCCCTAAACCGCATAGGGCCTCCAGCATTAGCACCTTGTTTTACGAGGTACCGTTTACTTGGTCTGTTAGAGCCCCTAAACCGCATAGGGCCTCTAGCATTAGCACCTTGTTTTACGAGTTACCGTATACTTGGTCTGTTAGAGCCCCTAAACCGCATAGGGCCTAGAGCATTAGCACCTTGTTTTACGAGTTACCGTTTACTTGGTCTGTTAGAGCCCCTAAACCGCATAGGGCCTCCAGCATTAGCACCTTGTTTTACGAGGTACTGTTTACTTGGTCTGTTAGAGCCCCTAAACTGCATAGGGCCTCTAGCATTAGCACCTTGTTTTACGAGGTACCGTTTACTTGGTCTGTTAGAGCCCCTAAACCGCATAGGACCTCTAGCATTAGCACCTTGTTTTACGAGGTACTGTTTACTTGGTCTGTTAGATCCCCTAAACCGCATAGGACCTCTAGCATTAGCACCTTGTTTCATGAGTTACCGTTTACTTGGTCTGTTAGAGCCCCTAAACCACGTAGGACCTCTAGCATTAGCACCTTGTTTTATGAGGTACTGTTTACTTGGTCTGTTAGATCCCCTTAACCGCATAGGACCTCTAGCATTAGCACCTTGTTTTACGAGGTACTGTTTACTTGGTCTGTTAGTTCCCCTAAACCACATAGGACGTCCAGCATTAGCACCTTGTTTTACGAGGTACTGTTTACTTGGTCTGTTAGATCCCCTTAACCGCATAGGACCTCCAGCATTAGCACCTTGTTTTATGAGGTACTGTTTACTTAGTCCGTTAGCTCTAGTTATATCTTTTTTTGCTGCGACAACTCATCGCCAAAGAGTAATGTTGAGCTTGGTTCAACCTTTACGCTAATGGCTTTGAACTCCAGTTTTATTTCCGGTTTTGTCAGCTCTCATCAGAGAGTGTTAATGTATATGTTATTAGAACCCATCAATACAAGGGCATCTGTGAGCTTTGCCATTAAAGTTTCATTGTTAACCCCTGGCTTTGCAATTAGTGCCTCATTTAGGAGGGTGGTCAAAGCTATCATTGCCTTCACATAGGCATTTTGGATTTTCTGCAAAGATATATCTCTAGATTTCATTGCAGCACGCAGGTTATCCCACACCAATCTATTTACTTGGGCTACCTGCAGGGCAGTTACATTATCAGGTCTATGATATTTGTCCACCTTCTCTTTAATTTTAGCCTGTGGCAGTTTTTGTGTACACATATTATTAACCAACTTGGCAAGCGATTCCCCAACATTACTGCCTGTTTTTGAATCCAAATAGTCCAAATCTGCCACCAGTGACTCAAGTAATGTCACTTCGGCAGGTACTTCTGCTACTGAACTTACTTCCCCTTGTGGGTTTGATGGATCTGCTGAATTCAGCAATTCCTGAATTTCATCCTCATAATCAAGATCAATTATGTCATCCCTTACATCTTGGGTAGAGGGCCCGGCAACATTTGTGCCTTCACCCTGATTAGACTGGCCCGCTTCACCCTGATTCAACTTTTGAATCAAATTTTGCATTTGGCTCTGCATTTGCAAGACCATGTCTTTAAGTTCGGTAGAACCCTTGACCTTTACATTTCCTCCCAACGAGGAGGTTTCATTGTCCCCTCCATTACTGGGGGTAGGGCTGTGTCCTAAGGGAAACAGATCTGATTCAGGGTCGCCCTCCATCGTTGTGAGGTGCCACACAGTATGCTTAGTACTGTATATAAAACTCTCTGTGAGAGAAGCTGGTACTCTAACATTAGTACTTTCAAGTGCAGGTAAAGTAGCAGATTCACTTGCTTCCCTGTGGGAAGGCTAGCATTGCAACAGCTTACAGTGTAGTTGAATATTAATTACGCTTGCCAAAATTATCTGCTTCCCTGTGGGAAGGCTAATATTGCTAGTTGGATATTAATTCGGTTTCACATAATGAAACTCAATTTTCTGGTTTCTAGGCTATGGCAATTACCCAAGTTGCCCAGGCCTCTGCTGTGTGAAATACACAAATTTTCCCTGTGGGAATAATTTCAATTTTACTGCAGTGAGATAGACTTACAATTTAAGAGGGGCCTGCTCGTGTAAATTCCCTGAGAGACAGACAGTGAGTTAGGAAATAGGCCAGAGCAGTACAACCTCGTACAACTTACCTGCTAGAGGCTCCAATTATATGGTGATCGACAGTAGGCGAACCCAACTTTAAAGAAGCGAAATAGCCCACTGTCTATGCTCATTGTAACTACAAACCGATACTGCAGTCTCTGCGTTCCATCCTAAACAGAGATGAAAGCACTACAGTATGAACAATACTGAAGCTATTCACAAGTTCCAACTCTGTGCCTGTCAAAGACTCCAGTGCAGCAACTCGCACAAAAGAGAGCACCGTGAAAACGATGTTCACTCTTCCAACGGCAAACATACACTGGAGCGATCAACTGCTCATACTTTCTCATGTAAGACGGTAGTGTAGTGTAGTAGCGAGGTAGAATGTTCTAATTACAGCTATAAGGTATGCCCTGAAGCAATTAAGTAGGGTTGTATTTGGATAAGCATGAATTTAAACCAGCTTTTTGAGTGGCTAGAAGTATGTTTGGGATAATAAGAGTTGTCTGGGTTGATGAATTCCTGCCTTTAAAGGAAAATATTGAATTTTTTTGCAAGAAAAATTTCATCCTTTTAAAACTAATATTAATTGACACAGGGCGATAGATCATCAAAAATAAGGCAGTATGGTAGCCTTCCTTTCAAAAAATAAGTTTCCCACGGCTGGAAATTCATTTGTGTTTTCGCTCAAGAATAATTTTTTCACCCAAACTTTCAACATTTCGAATGATGCAACTACCATGGCTCTTTTTAGCAAAGTATGTTGAAGAGATGATGCTATCGTTGGGGTTTATGACTTAGACTGAATTGTTGGATAGTACCTTAGCCTTTTTTTGTACTCTTTGTTGGAACATTTTAAACAAAATTTTTCCCTTTAAGCAACGAAAATTGTCAGTATGATGTTTGAAGAGATTTGACAGCTTTTATTCGTGTGCAGTAATTTCAATTTTGTGACTTTGTGTCTTCCTCGTTTTGGGTAATGTTTCCTTATAACCTTTTCAGGAAATGGTCCCCTTGTAAAAGAAACAATAGTAGTTTACTTTTTTTTCCTCATTTATTGTCACTCAGTGTGTCTTTATTACAATCAAACAAATTAACAATCAGAAAGCAACATAGTTTCAACTGAACTTTTTCCATGTGACTCTCTGCAATTGTTTGTGAAAATAGATAGTGTAAGAAAAAAACTATCATTTGGTATCTTTCAAGAACACATACAAACTCAAACCTAATAAATTAAACTAGGGCAATAAATAAAAATTAAACTCGGGCAATAAATAATGCTCACAGATACCCACTTTTAAATTTTTTTTATACATATCAGTTCAGCATGAAATAGTTTCTTAAAAAATGGGATAGCCAGATATTAGACAGGAGTAACTTTATTTGTTTACAGCAGAAAACAGTATTTTAGTAGTTTTTAGTAGCATACTTGTGTTACCAACAAGGAAACTTACTACATTTGTGATCCAAAGTGTGTTTGAGGCAAGCAGAGCTTATACCCACTTGCTTACTTTGAGGAGTTATGCATTGCTACCCTTTATTTTGACAGTCCTAATGGGAAATTGAAAATTTGTTAACTTCCCATCATGCCTCTTGTGTATTCACATTCTGATAACTTGGATTATGAAGTAGAAAATTGGTTGCAAAATTCAAAGAAAAAACAAGAAAGTGCTAATTGATGTTAATAGGTTATGATGTTAAATGTGCCAGCTTCCAGTTCATTTTATGATGAAAATGTTACAACTTAAATTGCTAATATTTTGAGAATTGCACATAAAATTTTACTGTTACCATAATAGCTATAACACATTGAAACTTGAGTTGTCAATCTATAGACAAACTCAAGCAGTGCTCATTGACTACAGTCAGCCATAAATGGGGTTCCTTTGCCTTAAATCGTCTTAAATTATTTTATAATGCAATTTCAAATTCTCATATTCAGTGGAATTGAGGGAATTAAGAAGTTTTTTAGTGTAGTGCACAACTATTCATGGTACATGTAAGCAAGCAATTTGAAAGATTAAAGCCGATAGACCCCAGTTATGTCTGAATAAAATCATACTATCACTTGACTCTTTGGATACATTTATTCACACTTTATTTGAATCCTTTTGGTCATATGCAGTCACTTAAAAGAATGAAGAGAAATGGTGCTATTGCAAAAATAAAAGATTTCATTCTTTTTTGCAGCAAGGGACCAGGGACTTGATAGCTCCATTCAACCAATACATCTTGGACTTTAGCAATATCCTCTGGAGGAACAAAGCTTTCAAGAAGGACCAAGTGGTCCATGAGCCTTTTCTGAGTGTCATCCCAAGTGAAGTCATCGAAAGAACCCAGGTGGATGGGCCCAATGATGGTTTGTCTGTTCTGAGACATATGGCCCTTGTTGGCTATGCCTACCAGTTTTTAAAAGAAGTAAGTTCGAGAATAATCACTAAATGTTTTACTTAGATTTGTTGCAGCTCAATGAAAATAATCTAGCTGTTACAGTGAAATATGGTGCTTGCATGAGATCAATATGGCATACATAGTAAAATGTTTTGCACACATTAGGCTTAATAATTGTTGCAAATCTTTGGTGAGAAATCAATTTGTAAGCCAAAATAAACTGAACTTTGTTGTGGGAGAATCTTGTTTCTTGAAAACAAAGTTGTCCCCCTGTTTTGTGTTAAATTGTCTGCCATTATTCATTAATCACAGTTTAAAAGAGATCAAAATTTCTGATTAACAAATGTGTGATTCAGCTCAAATGACTTAACTCCCTTTTTTGGACAAACCTTCAGAACAGGAGTGTTGCCACGTAGTGTTTTATCTCATTTTACTTTTTGAAAAAATAAAATGCTGGCCTTAAATAGTAACTATCATTAAATTACTTTATGTTGACCTATTTGTTGAAAATGTATCCTTAATAAAAGATGAAATGGTATGCATTAACTTATTTGGAAAAATGTCCATTTAGAGGCCAAATATTCCCACCCTAGACAATTCCAGTTCTCTTACCCTACTTACTTATGCCCCTCCCACAAATGTCATTAAACTCATCCTCATCCAGACAAAATCTCAGTTTATTGCTTCAGTTTGAGTATACAAGACAAAGTGTGTAATCAGAGCACTCTCAGTTACAGAACATGCTGTGTAATATGAGCTTTGATACCCTGCATTGTTTGAATTAGTCAATCAAAGAACTTTTCTAATTAGGATTTCTGTATCCTACTACAAAAATTGTTGTTTGGGGTGAGAATTGTCTGCCTTTAAGTCAAGTTTTAAATGGTTTGCTTGTGATACATGTCTGGTTGTGATAAAAGTTTCACTTCCTTGCCAATAAATTCTGTCTTAATGAAAGTAATTTTCAATCTTTTTAAGACTCAGCCAAAGGACAAGAGGCTTCACCCTAATCTGATCCAGCCAAAAAATCGTGACTTGTACCTGGAATTTTTGCAAAGACATCGTCTAGAGGGCGTCCTTGCATTTATTAATACATACATTAAGAGAACATCCACCAAAAAGTGAGGGAGCTAAAACAGCCTTCATGGCTATATGCTGTAACAGTATTAGAAGGTAACTTTCACATAAACATCCTACTGATGGAAATTATGATCAGCAAAGATGTTAGTGCTCTGCAAAGTTTGTGGTGAAAATGAAAACCCACGAAAAGGCAACCAGAAGACGAAGCTCTTTATTGTAGAAAGGAGAACTGACTTTCCTGGCTTATAAGGGAGTGCAGGCTTCACCAGGTCGAGGATTTACAAGGACAGTTATGAGGGAGTGCAAGCTCCACCACGACAAGGGCTTACACGAGAGTCAAATGAGTCTGGATGGATATTTTTCACCTGGTGGTGAAAAAATGTGACAAACTGAAATATCAATATCTGTAGATGATAGCTGTGTCTAGGCCAAAATGTTTGAACATTTCCTAATTTCCTACAAAAATTGAGCAGAATTGAAAAGAATGGTACAATAATGCCAATATTTATTGTTTTGTAGACTTTTCATCTATTATCATAAAGTGGTGTAGTTTGAAAAAAGGTTTGTATGGTGACACATGCTATGATATAACCTGCCTACTCAATTTTGAGTTTGAGTTGTGAGAGGAGCTCAAGCCCAAACAGTGTGAGTCAACATATCATATCTGGATTCACATATATCTGTGATGCTGCGGCTTTTTAAAGCAGAAGAAAAGGGTGGTTGTGAATTCAAAGTTTTGGCTTCACAGAGCTTTATGGAACTCATGGCAGAAGGTGCTCATGTCCAAAGTGGAAGAAGTCACCCAAAGCTGAATAAAAGCAAATATCTGAGGTTGGTGCTAATCAAAGCAATAAGTGCTTTTTGTAAAGATAGGTTGTCTTATAGAACATGTGAACTATGGCAAAACCTTTACTGTGGAACCCTTTTACCTTTTTGTAGTTGGGGGAGGGATGGGCAAAATTGTATAATGTAAAAATGTAATTAGTTTTGCTGATGAAGGAAACATTTTGTCTGGGCATGGGAAATGCCAACCCCTCCCTAGTCCTTTCTCTGAATTGGGCAGTTGAAAGCACTAGCAGGTCTGTTTTTGGGGAAAGAGGCAAAGACAACAAAGATGATTAGATACAGTTTTCCTTCTCTAGATGGCTCAACATAGTTTTGAAACTATGACCGGCTTTTTTGACACTCATGTTCAAAGGAAAATTAGTGCAGGACTTAATTTTGCTCCTTAAATTAATTCAGTGTTTAATGAAAAGAAAAAATACAATATCCACCAGAAATTTGAGAGTCATTTTAAAATAGTTGCCTCATGCTGTGCTAAATACACCTGATTTAAGCACCAAAAGTGCATTAACTTACTGAGCCTTTAGTGTTTTTGGTGTCTGGGCTTAAGCATGATATTTTATCAAGCTCACTTGTGAACATAACACCACCTCGGACTAAGATACATCAAGAGTGTGTAATTTTGTATAATTTGAGCTTCTGATATCTTCTGTAAGAAAATATCTTAATACATACAGATGAGAGACTTTAATCAACCATTCCAACTGTGCCTTCAAAATTTATCTTCATTTAAAAAATTGGTTTGACTGCCTTTGCCACAATTATCAATTGTATATGTAAGTAGCTGTATTTACTTTGTGTATTCTATCGACATGGACGACATTTAATGAGAGAGCTGCGGCTCTTCATTCAATTTGAACAGAATGTATGTAGTATTTGTACAGCCACAGCTAGTGCCTTTTTACTAAGCTAGTGCCTTTTTATCTTTGTACATATCAATATTGTATCATAATTTTATTCATATGTTTGATGATAACATCTTTGGATTAATTTGAGATGGATTGGTTTGTAAATATGATGCATCAATCCAAAAAGTGTTGGTACAATCACAGTGTCTATACTACACTCTTGGTTGGAAGACTTCAGACCACAGACTTCCTTCCTATTCTTGGACAGAGCATATGGTATGTTGGAGTGTTGCCATCATTTGCATGAGTCTAGGTGTAGCAAGATGGCTTTCTGCTATGGTGTTGTGTGTGAAAGTTTAATTTGGACTTGCTCAAGTTGAAATCAACAGATTTTGCCAGATACTTGAAATATTTTTGAAATAATGCAAGGTAAGGTCAAAGTCAGTACAAGTATTGTGGTGATATTATATTGTTTCCCATCCAAGTAAATCAACTTTTGTTTAAAATAATACAGAGTCGTTGTCAAATCATACAATTAAAGCTTTATGCCAATCATCTTGGAGTGCTTTTTTTGTCCCAGTAGGTGGCAACAATATATGGACAGGAGATACGCATTACATGCTCTATCCATGTATATAGGAAGTCTGTGCTTCAAATGCATCTGTGACCTTGGTAGATTAAGTTTGCTGGACCGTTCAATCAGTCACAATATTCAGGGTGCCTTTAGTCCTTTATTTTTCATTGACTAAAATAAACTATATAAACTCCAGAAACACATGAATTTTATCTCCCACAAATACATGCATTTCTCCAAAGGAAATTTGTGAATGATTGAATAAAACAATTTTATTTTCACTCATTTTTTTTTTTATGTTGCAAGTTTTGAAGGAGACAAGGAGAGTCTTGGAAGTACCACTGGCCTGACATAAAAGGTTCACTCTTTTGTGCACAATAGTATAAACACACCTTGCTCATTCTTACAGGATGCCAATATCTTTGCATTTCTAATAGAAATAAGACCTTGTTGGAATAGGTGCAAAACACATGTTTGTACCCTGATGAACATGTCCCACTATTCAAAGTTTCTGGTTGGACATCAGCTTGTCTGAAGTCCCATAGAAAAATAAGATTATAATAAAAACAGAATTTAATGATATATGCCTAAAGTAAAGTTAATAAATATCACCAAACTGCACCATTCCACGTGTCTTATACAAAATTTTCCACTTGAAATTGTCAATGCAATGCTAGTATGTTGTTCTATACACAAGTTCATGAAATTTTTCTGGTCAAAAATTTTCTGGATCATGAATTCTTTTTTGTAACTTCATGCTTCCATTTTGTAAGCGATTCTGCAGCTTGGTAACAAAATTGATTTTATTGGAAATATGTCCACATATTGGTGAAGATTTTGTGAATGTGCTTATGGTGCACTTCAGAATTCTGTAAATTAAATAACCATTGAGGAAAACTGTTTCTTTCTTTTCTGCTGTCAGTTTTGGATTTTATTCTTGGAGAAGTTAGTGCCCAAGAAAATTACACAGCCGAATTATGACTTCCATCCAACCTAAAATAAGTACAGCTGTTTTCAAATAAAATTTTTAAGTTAAGGCTTCTGGTACAAGGCTTCCTAATGGTGATCGAGGGATGACCGTTTTGAATTGTGCCTATACCACTGCAGCAAAACAATTTGTCAAACTGAACTGCCTTGTCGAAAGGAACCTATCTTGAATTTGTACAATTGGTTTCCTCTTAATGTAAACTTTCATTTTAGAATACATTGGGGACTCCCAAATTTTTTAATTGCTTTCTTCCATAGCTATGATTCATTTAAAGTGGCTCATTGAGTTAAATCATGAAGTCAACAATTTTTTTCCAAAACTGTTAAATTTTCTTCACATACTAATGACAAATGGTTTAACTAGGACAACCTCCATATCCTACTCGTAAATAATTGTTTTATGAGTGAGTATTCAACAGCTCAATTCAATTTTCAAAAATGTGTGACCAGACACTTTTTCAAATTATGCACAATGTCATCAAAAGTCAGGACACCAAAAAAATTCAAAATTTTAACTTTTTCAGTAACTATTGGATATGAAACTTGACTCTTTGTGCTAACTGTAAGGATTGTCATGTTGTAGTGACCCTTTGTCACTCTCATTAAGTTATTGATATCAACTCAATGAGCCGCTTTAAGGCCTGAATAACAGTTTACATTTTTAAAGACCTCCCCTTTACATAAATTCACAAATTGTTGATGACTTCATATTTTAAAAACTCCAGTCACATCGTTTTTTTCCCTACTGCAAAATAGAAGTAACAATTATGAGTGTATGTCTGTGTGTGTGAGGGCCGAGGGGAGGAGGTAGGATTTGCTTAGAGTTTTATAGCTCAGTTTGTAACAACTTACTTTAAGTTGGGCTGGCCACTGCCATTTTTCCTGTTAAAAATATTAAAAAATAGGGACTTAAACAGCCAGTAAGTTAGGACTCACTGGCCATTTTCCCTACTCCATTGCTTATGCAGAGTACCAAACAATGGCAGTGGGTTCACTTTCAAAGTCTTTGGTGCAACCCAGACAGAAGCTGAACTCCAGATTTCTCGGATGCCAAGTCTGATTCTCTAACCACTTGACCATGTGCTAGAAGGACAACAAGACATAACACCATTCTAATAAAAGACAATAAAACATATGACCTGTGAATATTTACAAAGATTTTATTTGATTTATTAGTTATCTCTAACCAGACAATAATTCTTCACAATCTTGAGTAAATAAATATTAAAATGGCAATACCAGCTGGCTATTAAAGTTTCTTTTAATTGGTCTTTCTTTTCAAAAGACTCAGTTGTTGGCATGGGTAAAAACTATGATGGGTTAGGGCCTGTCCCCTCCAGTAATATTTGTGGGAAACAACACATTAATTGTTTCACAAATATACTGAGACTTGAAGAGAAACAGATGTGTGAATTCTATGATACCTTTGTATTTTTGTATCACATAGCCTGCAAGAAATAGGCCATGTCCTCTAAGGTGAATTCAGTTGCTTTGATTCTACAGATAATCTAAGTGATCGATTGCATAAAGGGCCGATTTGTGCACAAAGCCCTTGCCACCCCATATTTCAAACGGATCCCCACTACTGGATGCTGGAAGAAAATTTGCAAAGCTTAAAACTTGTTGCAAATTTGTGTTCAACATAATCATTCTAGTCTTCATGTTCATCTTATATTCTTTTAAAAACCTTTAAAGATTATTGCACCCAGACAAATCTGACTACCAAACTCTCTATGAAGGTACGAACAGTATACAACTAAATGCATGAAAAACGACATATAAGATTGAGAAAGCAAGTATATAAGGCTTCAGCATCTTCAATCTTTTGTGCACATCTGAAGCTAACAAGAATGGCCTCTCTGTCAACCTCTGATTTATATACAGACGAATCTGAACAGTCATGTGATGGTCTGATTTAGTCCGACATAACTGGATTCTATTACCTTTCATCTTTCAAAATTATTTGCTTACCTGTACCATGGATAAATGTACTCAAAAAGGACCTCTTTTAATTGATTCTTCTTAAAATATTATTTAAATCAATGCATATATACACTAAAAATTCCAAGTATATTAGCAATACCATCCAAATACCAGTACCTGTACCAATTTGTATCACTCCATATTGGCTATGTTGACAAGATTCGCCAATCGCCATGCATGGTGTCAACAGACATATCATAGCAACCCAACTAAATTCCCATTTTGTTGCCCAACTAAATTCCCATTTTGCTGCCCAATTAAATTCCCCTTTTGCTGCCCAATTAAATTCCCATTTTGCTGCCCAACTAAATTCCCATTTTGCTGCCCAACTAAATTCCCATTTTGCTGCCCAACTAAATTCCCGTTTTGCTGCCCACTAAATTCCTGTTTTGCTGCCCACTAAATTCCCATTTTGCTGCCCAACTAAATTCCACTTTTGCTGCCCACCAAATTCCCATTTTGCTGCCCAACTAAATTCCCATTTTGCTGCCGACTAAATTCCCATTTTGCTGCCCAACTACATTCCCATTTTGCTGCCCACTAAATTCCCATTTTCCTGCCCAACTAAATTCCTGTTTTGCTGCCCAACTTAATTCCCATTTTGCTGCCCAACTGAATTCCCGTTTTGCTGACCAACTAAATTCCCGTTTTGCTGCCCAATTAAATTCCTGTTTTGCTGCCAACTAAATTACCATTTTGGTGCCCACCAAATTCCCATTTTGCTGCCCATCAAATTAACATTTTGCTGCCCACTAAATTCCCATTTTTCTGCCCAACTAAATTCCTGTTTTGCTGCCCAATTAAATTCCCGTTTTGCTGCCCATTTAATTCCCATTTTGCTGCCACACTAAATTCCTGTTTTGCTTCCCAACTAAATTCCCATTTTGCTGCCCAACTAAATTCCACTTTTGCTGCCCACTAAATTCCCATTTTGCTGCCCAACTAAATTCCTATTTCCCTGCCCAATTAAATTCCCGTTTCGCTGCCCACTAAATTCCCATTTTGCTGCCCAACTAAATTCCCGTTTTGCTGCCCAACCAAATTCCCATTTTGCTGCCCAACTAAATTCCCGTTTCCCTGCCCAATTAAATTCCCTTTTTCCTGCCCACTAAATTCCCATTTTGCTGCCCAACTAAATTCCCATTTTGCTGCCCACCCAAATTCCCATTTTGCTGCCCAACTAAATTCCTGTTTTGCTGCCCAATCAAATTGGTTTTGCTGAAGTTGTCATCTCTGATTTTCATATGCATTCTGCATTTGAAAAAAATCACTAATGTCAATGAACCTTGCTCAGAAAATGAGGAATTCAGAATTTTCAAAATAAAAGCATGAAAACATAGAGGAAAACTGAGCTGTTGGTTACTAACTCTACAGCCTTGCACACAGCCATGCATGTTTGAGATAAGTCTAATATCTGAGGGCCCCCCCCCCCCTCCCCCGGCCACCACCAGTTGAACCAGGAGAATTGAGAGATAAGTAGAAAAGGCAAAGCAACGATACGGGTCTTAGAATAAAAATAACTATTCATAATTTGCATTACATCCTCTGTAATGAATTAGGTGGCTAGATTAAAATGCTCTCCACTTTCCCAACACAAGATACCTTTAATTTTGTAATAAGAGTTGGGTTCAGTAAAAATGATTCTGAGGTGTGACACATTTTAAATCTTTGGGCTAATATAACAGTTAACAATAATCACACTGAAGAAGAGAAACAAAGATTGTACGACTTGTAATAGCTACAGCTAAAAGATGACACACAAACAAGATGTTTTGATGAGATAGGCCTTTACTTTGTCCACATGGAGGACAATGAGGGATAGGATTTTTCCTACCTTTACAACACTTCTCTTCACAACACTTCTCTTCCTATCAGTAGATGGATTCACCGAATTGCTAGCAAGAAGACAGACATTTTCAAAGAATTGTTCATCTTATATTCTTTTAAAAACCTTTAAAGATTATTGCACCCAGACAAATCTGACTACCAAACTCTCTATGAAGGTACGAACAGTATACAACTAAATGCATGAAAAACGACATATAAGATTGAGAAAGCAAGTATATAAGGCTTCAGCATCTTCAATCTTTTGTGCACATCTGAAGCTAACAAGAATGGCCTCTCTGTCAACCTCTGATTTATATACAGACGAATCTGAACAGTCATGTGATGGTCTGATTTAGTCCGACATAACTGGATTCTATTACCTTTCATCTTTCAAAATTATTTGCTTACCTGTACCATGGATAAATGTACTCAAAAAGGACCTCTTTTAATTGATTCTTCTTAAAATATTATTTAAATCAATGCGTTTTGCTGCCCATTTAATTCCCATTTTGCTGCCACACTAAATTCCTGTTTTGCTTCCCAACTAAATTCCCATTTTGCTGCCCAACTAAATTCCACTTTTGCTGCCCACTAAATTCCCATTTTGCTGCCCAACTAAATTCCTATTTCCCTGCCCAATTAAATTCCCGTTTCGCTGCCCACTAAATTCCCATTTTGCTGCCCAACTAAATTCCCGTTTTGCTGCCCAACCAAATTCCCATTTTGCTGCCCAACTAAATTCCCGTTTCCCTGCCCAATTAAATTCCCTTTTTCCTGCCCACTAAATTCCCATTTTGCTGCCCAACTAAATTCCCATTTTGCTGCCCACCCAAATTCCCATTTTGCTGCCCAACTAAATTCCTGTTTTGCTGCCCAATCAAATTGGTTTTGCTGAAGTTGTCATCTCTGATTTTCATATGCATTCTGCATTTGAAAAAAATCACTAATGTCAATGAACCTTGCTCAGAAAATGAGGAATTCAGAATTTTCAAAATAAAAGCATGAAAACATAGAGGAAAACTGAGCTGTTGGTTACTAACTCTACAGCCTTGCACACAGCCATGCATGTTTGAGATAAGTCTAATATCTGAGGGCCCCCCCCTCCCCCGGCCACCACCAGTTGAACCAGGAGAATTGAGAGATAAGTAGAAAAGGCAAAGCAACGATACGGGTCTTAGAATAAAAATAACTATTCATAATTTGCATTACATCCTCTGTAATGAATTAGGTGGCTAGATTAAAATGCTCTCCACTTTCCCAACACAAGATACCTTTAATTTTGTAATAAGAGTTGGGTTCAGTAAAAATGATTCTGAGGTGTGACACATTTTAAATCTTTGGGCTAATATAACAGTTAACAATAATCACACTGAAGAAGAGAAACAAAGATTGTACGACTTGTAATAGCTACAGCTAAAAGATGACACACAAACAAGATGTTTTGATGAGATAGGCCTTTACTTTGTCTACATGGAGGACAATGAGGGATAGGATTTTTCCTACCTTTACAACACTTCTCTTCACAACACTTCTCTTCCTATCAGTAGATGGATTCACCGAATTGCTAGCAAGAAGACAGACATTTTCAAAGAATTGTTCTAAGATGGCTATAAACTTTATGAGGTCAATTTCCACAAGACCACATATTATAGATATTTCCAAATAGCACCTGAATGGACTACACCAATCCCTATTAATTAATTTACAAGACTACAAGTTGCAATTCTACCTTCTAGTACACAGACAAAATAGCACACTGATGTTCGTAAAGATCAAAGCTGAAAATCATTGCAAATAAGAATGTTTAATAGAATTAGGAAAAAAGTTGAAAAGGCACCACTCAGATAAAACATCAACTTTAAACTGAAAAAAAATTCATGAAGAAAATTTTCTTTCTTACACAACTGGGAACTAAAAAGAAATTAATAACCTTTAGAAAGCTATGCAAATTCTTTCGAAACTGCCAATCCAAACTGTAACAGTTGCCAGAGAACTTGTTCCTACATTTTATATGACTGATAATTTGATTTGGTGGCACATGATTGTATTTGTATAAAAGTATACCTAACAGCTGCTGAAAGAACATGATTGTAAGTTTGCAGGTATAATACATTATGTACGTGTCATTACTTGTTGCGTTGTGTTCCTCCTATCACACCACCCTCAGTGTACAAGATTGTCTATAAGCATACACCCAGAGGTAAGTGCAATGGACTGTTAAAATTTCTTTGTGCTTCCAGTTGTAGCCCTTTCCCCATTCCCACCCCATATCTTTACTGTTTGAGGAAACAGCTCCAATTGCAGTGTTGATGAGTTTTCAGTATACTTTGTTTCATCAACCAATAAATAAACGTCCCCGAGTTTACGGCACATTCAGGATTCCTCCTTAAAAGAGGTTGCACTTACATTGATATGTGGCATCAAATTTTTACGGCTGCCACATTGTGAGGACTTAATCTTGGGTAACTAGAACCTGAATTGATTTCAAAAAGAGGTGCTTCCAACCAGTGGTGTAGCCACAAGGGGGGGGGGGTTAAGCCCCCACATGACCATGACCCAACCTTACAATGCAAAAAACATCTAAAATAGCAGTTTTTTCTCTCCATCCTTAGACATTTCCGTCATGTCTTGCCCCAAAATCACCCATGACACCAAAACCCCCCATGACACCAAAACCCCCCATGACACCAAAACCCCCCATGACACCAAAACCCCCCATGACACCAAAACCCCCATGACACCAAAACCTCCCATGACACAATCCTGGCTATTTCCCTGCTCTCAACTTGGGGGCTGGCAAACCAAAGTCCTAATAAGGGCCACATAATCCTTAGAGGAAGTTGAGAGACACCTGAGCTTTTTATGGAAAAGAAATTTAAAACAATTGGTGCTTAGTAGGGGAATGCATTAAATTGGGTGTTTTTACCTAAAGGGCAGGAGCAGCCATCCCAAAATCGAAGAAGTGTAGTAGACTGTCCAGTTTCATGATTGGCTGTTGGGAGTCATGTGACAATGTTTTTTCCCTTCAAATGTGAAATTCACCAGAAATAACTGCTTGGTTTACCTTGAATATGCAATAGTAAAATCATAAAATGTAATGAAAGATACTTTAAAGAGAAATAAGATGAAAATTGTGTTATTTAGTTTTTTCTTCAAAATAAGCTTGGGGGGGGGGGGCTGCTCTTTGCCTTTAAGGCTTTTGCCCTGTAAAGGGTACTTTGAGTAATTGTGACAGGACATCTGGAGCTATCCGATACTGTTCCACTGCAAAATGGGAAAATTTCCCAGAAGTGGCAGGAGAGCAAAACCTTCCCTAGGAGTAACATGAGAGGGAGGGCATACACCAGGTTGGTACCATCACCATACTTGAGCGTTAAAATAAATATATCTGTGGAAAGCAGGAATGTATACTTAATAAACTACAGATGAACTAATCAAGGTAGTTTTAATGATGGCTTTCGACTGAGCCATTCAAGGGTTGGTGAACTTGCTGGTTCAAGTCCGGTCTGACAGCCTCATTGCATTGTGTCCTCTAGCAAGTTGCTTTGACTCAATTGCCTCACACCCTCAGGTTACAAGATTCTTCTGTGGTTTCTTATTACTGGGATGGTAAGCCCAACGGAATTGCTTCTAGAAGACGTTGCAAAGTATTTTAATATCAAAGCGCTATTATCCATCAGGTTATCTTTGTGACAGCTTTGATACTTCACTTATAACATGCTATATCAAAAAATTTTTATACTATTATTCTTCACTGCTGTAATAAAAACTATTATTAATATCCATTTAAAGAACGTAATATTTCTCCTACATAGGAACCTTCAGCACTTCAGATCAAAATTTGAGTAATTTAATTTCCACAAATTTACTCAAAAGGGGTTTTCGGCTGGAATGGGGAGATAGCATCACCTGTTTTGCATGCCAACATTTCCAGGTATCTGTTAGCCCTTTACAACAACTGACAATGAAAAGGTCTGTTTACGCCACATCAGGGTGTCCCATGCGGGTTGGGGGTTGTGAAATATGCCCCTGGTATTTCCCACTTGTCGTAAGCGGCAACTAAAGGGAAACCAAATTTGAACTTGAACCATACTTGGACATCAATTCAAACTTTGAACTTTTAATTGAGTTGAATGACAC